>JAHZTW010000004.1:8096212-8421113 GCA_020283515.1 Alliaria petiolata
AACTCCTTTGTTTCTATTGATTTCTTTTATGCAAACTATTTTATTCATGATGTTTTCTTTATTCACCATGTCTGAGTAGTTTGCTTGTTAGGTTTAGGGTTTTTCAAAGGTGATTAATGAATTGTTAGGATAAAATCATTAGAGTTCTTCATCTGGATTTGTGTTTAATGCTTATTCTAGTTTCGCGACCTAGAATCTGATCTTTGGTTAATTAATAGATGCAAGAGTATTATTAATTGTCTGAACTAATGTTAGATGAGCAAAATACCTATTCGCAAAGAGATTTGGTTTAGGATTTTGTAAACAATCGAACATGATATTAATGCTTGTCTGAATTGTTTGAATTTGCAAAGAGATTTGGAATTCTAGGGTTTAGGCATAGATAATCTTCGCAGCTAGAATTGGTTGATTTTACATTAGTGTTTCGAGTTCAAGAACGGTGCTTAATAATTCCTAACACTCTGTCTAGACCTGCAATTTAGATCACCTGGAAATTTCCCTAAACCTAGCGTTTCGTCTCCTGAACTTACATTGCTTTTAGTTGCTTTCTGTTTTTACTTTTAATTATTTCTTCTTAGCTTAATTCGAAATTAGAAGTTTGATGTGTGACTATCCCTTCCCTGTGGATTCGATCCCTAAGTACTACAACTGATCTCTTAATTTGAGAGAGTAGCTCTAGGGTAAATTTAAGAGCATATCAGAGTATTCGAGCTAACAACTATGGCAGGAGAGGCGATTCCACGATCATAGAACATCATGCACGTTAAGCGCTATTATTATTAACAAAGCAGCTTCATCGAACCACGATCGGCTTGATCCCCGCTTAAGGGTACGTAGGCAGCCTTTTTTTCGAAGGTCCACCTACATCAAAAAAAAAAAAAAAAACAATTACTATGTATTGCGAACTATGATCGTCTTGATCCCCTCTTGAGGGTACGTAGGCAGCTTTTTTCGAAGGTCCAACTATACTTAATAAAAACTTTTATTTATTATCGTTAACTCGTCCGCTTCGTGCGCAGTTCGGCTGCCCAAACACATTGACGCACTGGCCAGGTGATCAATTACAAAACGCGTTCCGCACGAATGCAGTGGTGAAATAATCCACACCTTCGATGCATAAGTCTAAAAAACTTAGCTCGTCGGTTTTAAAAGCCGAGACCAGTCTCGCACAAATTAAACGGGGTAAGCCGAGCCAAGTCTCGCACCTAGGATCGACAAACCCGGACTCTGATCCGCACGAAGAAATCGAAACGAACTAATAAGCCGAGCACCTCGCACGTTGCGATTTTGATCTCGGAATACATTATGCAGTGGTGAAATAATCCACTCCTTAGATGCATATAAAAAAAAAGCCGAGCCCAGTCTCGCACAAATTGAACTGGATAAGCCGAGCCAAGTCTCGCGCCCAGGGTCGACAAAGCCGGACTCCGATTCACATGAAGAGGTCAAAACAAACAAATAAGCCGAGCACCTTGCAGATTACGATATTCGAGCGAAACTCAACTTTCCGTAAAACAATATAATGAAATATCAAGCATGGAGAAAAAGAAAAGTGATGAATTATACAAAAGAAACACCAAAAGATTCATACATAAAAGGGAGTCCCAAAAAAAAAATTTCACATACGAACTATCCGATAATAAAGCAATAAACAAAGGACGAAGGCTAAAAGCGAGTAAGGATCCGAAGCATCGTCTTCCCGGATAGTGGCAACAACTGCAGAAGTAAGCCTGGTCGCATTCGACCCATACTCGTTGATGACGGGAGCCGCGTCCTCTGGACGCGTCAAGCGCTCAATCCAAGTATCGACAGGGGTAACGACGAAATCGGCTTCCACGAAATCCTCGACATGCATAGCCCGAGCCTCTCCATCTCTTTCAGCTAACTGCTCCTCCAAAATGGAAATCTTCCCCTTGGGAAATTTGACACCCTCATTCACGGAACCCCGAAAAGCTTCAAGAACCGCTTGCGCCTGACCATAAAGACTAAGAGCTTCCTCTACGGTCTCATTACCATCGTTAAAACGACGAAATGCGTCAAAACGCTCTTGGTACCTCGAGGCGACTGCCTCAAGAGCACGGCGCCTCTCGTCTTCCAGCTCACGCGCGCCCTTTATCAATGCCGCCTCGTACTTCCCCTTGTACTGTTCACGCTGCTTCCGATAGCTCGCCGCCGCCACATCAGCATCTTTCACCTTTTTCTTATAAGCTTCGAGCACTTTGAGAGCCTCCTCCTTGGACGCACGGTCGGCATCTCGTGTAGTTTCCGCATCTGAAACCTTTAGACGCATCCTATCGATAATCTTCCGCAACACGTGATCGAATTTGTTTGTGGAAGCCGCGAGCTCGATCAACAAGAAAAAGAAGGGGATTAGCATAGAGAGAACGAATAAAAAAAATCATTTACTCAAAGCTAAGTTATTATAAGAAACTTACCAAGGAATGGTACGAAGCGATGCCTTTTAAGTTATTCACTCCTTAAGAATCATCATCAACCGGGAAAAGCTCTTCGTCGGTATGTGTTATCTTCCGGTACAACTAGAAACTAGCCTCTACGTCGTTTATAAGCAACTTGCTCCCTGTATGCACAAACGAGAACGTGTAAACAGAAGCAGGCACTTCAACTCCTTCTCATACCTCCCTTTGACGAATCTTCTTCAACGAACCACCACTCTTTTGCAACCCGAGCACGATACTTCGAGTTTCCTCTGTACAAGACCCCGACGGATCTTCGGAGGAACCCGCAGCTACACTATGTGCCTTTCCCAAAGCCTTCTCCGAGAATACGAGGACACCATGCCAAATGTCACTTTACGAGACGGAACCATGTCCTTTCCCACCTGAGTCGGGGACCTGTCCTTTCTACTCGTCTTCTCTCCGACCTGGCGGCCGCCCTGACCAGTACCCGAGGATCCAGCCTCGGCGAGCTTCGAAATCGCGGGGGGAGGCACCTGAGAACCCTTCGCGAAAGAAAACTTGGGAACTTTCTTCATCCGCCTATCCATTACTTTCGATAGATCGAAATTCACTGCAAAAACAAAAACGTGTTAAAAGGAGTCTAAAACGAAAAATCGGAGTACCCAAAGACTTACCAATAAACCTGGGAACACAATATTTCTTTTGCCGAATCGCAATAATATAGTCGACCAATGTTGGACTCCACGCCGCTTGATTTTCTCAAGGTCGTCTTTGAATCTCTCTAGATGCTTCTTGCCGGTTGGGTGTTGAACTAAAAAATATATATAAAAAAAAACACACGAAGAGTGAGACGAAGTAAATACATCAAAACGGGTCTTAAGCAAATCGCTAAATCTACCACAACTCGTGCTCCAACAACGCCTAAAAACTGCGCTACCATTAGAAACCGACGCCTCAGTCACCCGAACATAAAAGTAACACCCCCACCAGTCATGCCCTCCATATCGAGAAGCACAAACCATCTTGCGCCTCGGTCTCATGTTCACGGAGACGGTCCCCGTAATCCCCTGGGAATTGTAACCCACAATCGACATTGTTTCAAAAATACGGAGATTCAAACTTGCTCCGCATTCGGGCGCCAAAAGAATAAACGCAACAAGATTCAGGATCACGCCCGGACAAAGCTGAGTAAAAGCTATTCCCCGAGCAGCACAGAAATCCACCAAAAGCTCGGGCAACGGAAACCACAACCCGCAACGAACAAACCAGTACTCGTAGAGACATATCCAGCCAGGAGGAGGAGTCCAAGGGCGCTCGCCCGTCTTAGGAGACCGAAGCTTCAAACCGGAGATCCCATAAACAGACTTAAAAAAATTCAACGATGAGGCATCCGATATGGAATCGGGAAAAGCGCAAAGCGCGGGAAACAATCGATCTCGAGCATGAACCGTAGAATAAGAATCAAAATCATAGTCTTCCATGTTCTGTATGATAAAAAGCTCCAAACCGACGACTGGCTCGCTACCACAATCAATCGTCGCGCCGAGAAACGTTTCGGACTCTGCCTCGTTCGATGGACGTTCCGGCTCCGCCTCGTTCAACGGACATTCCAACTCCGCCTCGTTCGACGGAGACTCCGACTCCGCCTCGTTCGACGAACAATCCGATTCAGACACGTTCGACAAACTCTCCGACTCTGACCCGCTCGAAGAAGAGGTTGATCCCGTCCCGCTCAAAGGAGAAGCCAACCCCGTCTCGTCCCCTTCCATCACACTATCAAGCCAAGAAGCATCGTCGTCCGACATCGGATACCAAGCAATCAAAAAAAAAAGTCGATCGAAAGGAAACACTACTTGAAAAGAACAGAAACACGAATCATCAGAAAATCAACAAGTAAAACGAAGCTCAGCCAAATAAAATAGAAGGAGGCGGTCCCGAAAAAATTCTCGAAGTTTCAGCGACAAACACCCACCGAGATATCACGACATCCTCCCAAGAAGAAACGAATCAAAACAACGTTAAAACTCACGCCCCCTCAAACGCCGATTTTAAAGTTAATCCGTCAAAACCAACCACACGACAATCACCCGGAGCATACGCGATCACGCGACGGAACGATTCACTAACAACGAATCTACGACTCAACTCGGTAACTCGGCGACTCGACGAACACACCGATCCACGAGACCCGCCGATCCGCAAGACACGCCGGTACGCCACTCCGCCGAGAGCAGCAAGTCGACCCAGAGAAGCGCTCATCGACCCACGAAGCTCCGTCACGGCGACCCGTGAGCTCCGGTATGCAAATCCGCGAGCATACGCCGATCCGCCATGTTGACTCGCCAAGAAGAAAACTCGGAGCAGCGCTCCAACACGCCGACACACCAAATCAAGGAAGACAAAGCGCTAGGCAGTGAGGTATCTCAGGAAGATTCAAGATTGCATATTAGATTACTAT
This sequence comes from Alliaria petiolata, assembly GCA_020283515.1. NCBI lineage: Eukaryota > Viridiplantae > Streptophyta > Magnoliopsida > Brassicales > Brassicaceae > Alliaria > Alliaria petiolata. Next base: position 8,101,088 of record JAHZTW010000004.1, read on the forward strand.
CAGTATTAATTGTTCTAGAACTCGAAACACAAAACACAAACAAATCAGCTTTCGCTGCAGATGTTATCAATGTTTAAACCTAGAAAGCCAACTTTCGCTGCGAATTCAAAGATAGAAACATGCATTAATTTCACGTTCGATATTGTTCACAAAGACCTAAACCAGTTGTCGCTGCGAACAGATTCAATGCTCATCTAATGATTCAATCGCTAAGTGAATAACAATACTTTCGCATCTGCTAAACAACCTAGGGTTTCAAAATCTAGGTGATCAATCCTAAATTTCAGAGTTAAAACAATCAAAGATGAAGAACAATCAAATAATCCCAATAGCAATTCAATTCTAGCAACCTATCATCAATCCCTTGAAAACCCCACAACCTAACTATGAAACTACTCAGACATGGATGCAGCAAACATCATAGAATAAGTAATTTGCATAAAAAGAATAGAAGAGATACAAGGGTTCCAATTCTCTCAAGAACAGAGTGCAGATTTTTCTCCCTAAAAGCTCTCAAAACCTAAACTCTCTCTTTGTCTCTCTAAAATAATAAGTGATTCTTCTTAAACAATGGCATAAAACCTCTATTTATAGGCTTAGGTACGAATATTCAATTCCCTGTAAGATTAGGAAAAGTCTTGAAGATTTCCTTTTTCTTCAAAATTCTAGAATCTTCACGTCTTTGGTTTCTGGAAAGTCGGTGTCGATCGACACCCATCGCGCATCTTCAATCCATCTTCAACACTTCGTGACTTCATTCCATTATGCTCCAAAATGTATCCAAATCTCCAGTTTAGCTCCAATTGTACATGAACCTGCATAGACTCTATATAGACTCGAAAATAGCATTAAGACTCAATCAAAACACTTATATCATGGTCTAAAAATAAAAACCATGATATATCAACTCCCCCAGACTTAGCTTTTGATTGCCCTCAAGCAAAACAGAAACTTAGAATGGAATCGAGGTTTGAAAACAGAAACCACCAGTTAACTTTCAGGACCGCCACATTGTGCCAACACTCTTGAATCCACATACCTTAGAACCAACATCAGATAGTACTTTTGTATAATCACCACAAGTCTAGCAATCTCCCAAATCAAGTCCAGACCCCTTTCTTCTTAGAATTTTTGAAATTAAGCAAAGGGTATGGATCAAAAGACTTACAGATTCTTTCCCTTCCTTAGCGCCTGAACAAGACATTATTTCCACAGCTCTCCTATTTTCTCTTCCCTTAGTCAACTGCTGCTTATTTTCAGGGTGTTCTACAGATTTTTTCATTGACTTTTCTTATTCTTTTGAAGTCTTAGAACAGCGCTGCTCTTTACTTGTGTTCCTTGTTAGGAGACAGGTTCTAGAGCGCTCACTAATATTATTCCTTGTGAGGAGACAGGCTCATGAGAATCTTTGCACTATTACTTGACTTAGACTCTTTTCGATTTTTCTCAAGGGAAGATCAAGGAGAGACTGCATATTTCTTATCTTGTCAGTGCTGAAAGAGGAATCAAGTCCAATGCATATCAAGCTTTGAAATAGGAATCTGAACTCGCTCTGTTAGACCGATCCACTCACAGCTTTCAACCTAGTAAAACCCGAAATCAATTACTATGGTAATGGTTCTTCAAGTGTCAATCCTTTGCGGTTGTTTCTTCTGGAAAACTGGTTGTCTCAAACTGATTTTGACTCAATAAAACATTTTGACTGACTCTTAAAAACCAAAATAAAGCAAAATACATCAGTATTTTCCTCCCCCAGACTTGAACAACACTGTCCCCAGTGTTATTAGGCCTGAAGTTGGAATAATAAATGAAAAGTAACCATGAAACGAGCAAGGAGAAAACACTTACCTGTGTTCGCGTGGGGTGTCGATCGATGCTCCTGGTGTCGATCGACACCTTGTCTGCAGTCGAATTCTGACTTCCCAAAATCGTAAATTGGGTCTATCAAAGTGTAAATCCGAGTCCTCCAAAGCTTGCACTGTCAGAGTACTCACATAACACGATTAAAAGTACCAATATCTAGTCCAATCTCATAACTCAACCAAGGTCCAAATCAAACTGAAAACTGACTCAAAAGTAAAAGAAAAATTGACTCAAAACTAACTTACCAGTGGGTTGCCTCCCACTAAGCGCTTTTTTACAGTCATTAGCTCGACTTTGGCAGGTGATCAGGCGATGGGTGCATCAGCCAGATGCACAATTTGTGCTTCTGGGATCTCGGCTTGTGCCCAGTAATGTTTCACCCTTTGTCCATTGACTGTAAATTCTTTGCCTTTTGGATCAATCATGACAATGGCTCCATATGGTTTGACATCTTTGATGGTTAAATGACCTGACCAATGAGAGCGCAATTTACCAGGAAACAATTGTAAACGAGAGTTATACAGGAGTACCTGGTCATTTGGTTTGAACTGCCTGTATATGATCTTCTTGTCATGATAGGCCTTTGTTCTCTCTTTGTACAGCTTTGAATTCTCATAGGCATGATGTCTGAATTCATCCAATTTATTTAGCTGTATCAGGCGCCTTTCTGTAGCAGACTTGATGTCTAAATTCAGCAACTTGACTGCCCATGCTGCCTTGTATTCTAGCTCCACCGGAAGATGACAAGCTTTTCCATAAATTATATGAAATGGTGTAGTACCAAGTGGTTTTTTGAAAGCTGTTTTGTATGCCCAAAGCGCATCATCCAGTTTCACAGCCCAATCCTTCCTTGTAGCACCAACTGTCTTCTCCAGAATCTCCTTAATCTGCCTATTTGATACTTCAACTTGCCCACTTGTCTGAGGATGATAAGGAGTAGCCACTCTATGTTGAACACCATGCTTCTTCAGCAGCTTCTCGAAGACTTTATTAATGAAGTGCTTGCCACCATCACTTATAACAATTTGAGGCACTCCAGATCTAGGAAAAATAATGGTCTTAAACAGCTTAAGTACCACAGCAGAATCATTGGTTGGACTAGCAATTGCTTCAACCCATTTGGACACATAGTCCACAGCAACCAAGATGTACTTATTTCCATAAGAAAAGGGAAAAGGCCACATGAAATCAATGCCCCAGCAATCAAAGACTTCTATCTCAAGAATGAAGTTTTGTGGCATTTCATGTCTCTTGCTGATCTTCCCTTTCCTTTGACAAGCATCACATCCAGAGATGAAAGCATGAGCATCCTTGAACATTGTTGGCCACCATAGACCAGCTTGAAGAATCTTTGAGACTGTCTTGAATGTTGCAAAGTGACCTGCATAATCTCAACCATGGCAATGAAACAGCACGTCTTGCACCTCAGCTTCAGCAATACATCTTCTGTAGACTCCATCTGAGCAGTGCTTGTACAGATAAGGCTCATCCCAATAATATCTCCTTAATTCCCTGTAGAACTTCTTCTTCTCATAGTCTTTAAGACCAGTAGGTTCATCTTCTGCAGCAAGGTAGTTGGCAATATCAGCATACCACGGTCTCTGACAAGTGATAACAGCCATCATAGGTGCATTGAACGCATCATTCATAGCCTTCAGAATCTGTGTCGCGATCTGCAGGGAGTGTCGATCGATGCTCCTCGTGTCGATCGACACACGGGGTCTTGCGTCGGGACCAACTTTCTCGGATCGAGGTGTCGATCGACACCTTAGGGTAGTGTCGATCGACACTAACCCAGATGCTGCAGAAAGTTGCAGGTTTCCTGCATCTCGAGTCTCAATCGAATTGACAGCCTCCTCGGGTAAGAAATCATCAATTGGCATGTCATCTTCTACCTTGATTCTGGATAGATGATCAGCAACTCCATTTTCAACTCCTTTCTTGTTCTTCACCTCAATATCAAACTCTTGAAGAAGCAGAATTCATCTTAGCAATCTTGGTTTGGCATCCTTCTTCTGCATCAAGTATTTGAGTGCAGAATGATCAGTATGAACCACTACCTTGGCTCCAACAAGGTATGGTCGAAATTTCTCAAAAGCAAACACCACAGCTAACAATTCCTTCTCAGTTGTTGCATAATTTCGCTGTGTTTCATCAAGTGTTCTGCTTGCATAATAGATAGCATGAAGCTTCTTGTCCTTTCTCTGCCCAAGTACAGCGCCTACTGCGAAATCGCTGGCATCACACATCACCTCAAAAGGCAAATCCCAATCTGGTGGTTGTACAATTGGGGCGCTCACTAAAGCCTTCTTAATTTGCTCAAATGCTGAATGACATTCTTCAGAAAACTCAAACTTCACATCCTTTTAAAGCAAAGCAGTAAGAGGTCTTGCAATCTTGCTGAAGTCTTTGATGAATCTTCTGTAAAACCCAGCATGGCCTAGATAACTTCTTACCGTTTTTACTGAATTTGGTGCCTGTAGTGTTGTCATCACTTCGATCTTGACACGATCCACTTCAATCCCAACAGCAGAAACTCTATGTCCAAGTACAATGCCATCTTGAACCATGAAATGACACTTCTCCCAATTCAGAACCAAGTGCTTCTCCTCACATCTAGCTAGCACTTTGCAGAGATTGTCTAGACAGCTTTTGAAGGAAGATCCATAGATAGAGAAATCATCCATAAAGACTTCCATACAATCTTCAATCATGTTTGTGAAGATAGACATCATGCAGCGTTGGAAAGTCGCAGGAGCATTACAAAGTCCAAATGGCATCCTGCGATATGCAAATGTACCATAAGGACATGTAAAGGTGGTCTTCTCTTGTTCATCTGGATGAATGGGAATCTGAAAGAAACCAGAATATCCATCCAGGAAGCAGTAATAAGGGTGATTCGTCAGTCTTTCCAGCATCTGATCAATTAAAGGTAATGGAAAGTGGTCCTTCCTTGTGGCTGCGTTCAGCTTCCTGTAATCGATGCACATTCTGTGTCCGGTCACAGTTCTTGTAGGAATCAGCTCATCTTTCTCATTCTTCACCATTGTGTCTCCTCTTTTCTTAGGAATCACATGAACTGGGCTTATCCAGGCGCTGTCTGAGATGGGATAGATGATCCCTGCGGCCAGAAGCTTCAAAATCTCCTTCTTCACGACCTCCTTCAGGTTCGGATTCAGCCTCCTCTGATGCTTTACTGACGTCTTGGTCTCATCCTCTAGATGAATGCGATGCATACACAAGTCTGGAGATATACTTGAAATGTCATCAAGAGAATAGCCAAGAGTTTTGCGAAATTTGTGCAGCTTGCTTAGCAGTAATGTGAGCTCTTCATTGTTCAAAGTAGCATTGACAATAACAGGATAAGTGGAATTTGGACCAAGAAAAGCGTACCTTAGCCCTGCTGGAAGCTGTTTGAGTTCGATTTTGGGGGCTTTCTCTTCACTCCAGTCGCCCAATGTCACGTCTTTTGCAGCTTCCGTAGAGTGTCGATCAACACCAATCTTCTTGTGCGACTAATTGCAAGACTTACTTGCTAGCATCCATCATCTTGTTGAACCCCTCAGAAGCTTCATCGAGATGTTGTATCTCTGTTGTGGAGTTGGCCAGGACACTCTCCAAAGGATCGTCAGGACTCATTTCATGAAAAATTTCTTCGGCTAGATTGGTGAGTGAATCCACATAGAAAGTTTGCCCATCTATTGTTGGCCTCTTCATCAGCTTGTTCATGTCAAATCTCATGATAGATCACCCACATTCAGCGCGATGCTTCCTCTCTTGACATCAATGATAGCTCCCGATGTAGCTAGGAAAGGTCTACCCAAGATAAGAGGATCCTTGGGTTCTTCTCCATACTTCAGCACCATAAAATCAGTTGGAATCATACAATCTCCAACCTTGATTGGAACATCCTCCAAAACACCTTCTGGAATTCGAGTGGTTCTGTCTGCAAGGATTAGAGAGATCTTTGTTGGTTTGAAATCAGTCATCCCAAGGCTTTTAGCAACTGAGAGTGGCATGAGGTTGACACTAGCTCCCAAATCACAAAGAGATCTCTCAAATCTTTCTGCAAAGATAGAACAATCCAATACAAAGCTTCCAGGATCCTTGAGCTTTTCTGGTAACTTATTCTGAATCACTGCACTGACTTGTTCTGAAATCATAGTAACTCCTTCTTCAAGCCCGAGGTTCTTGGTCACCATCCTCTTCACATATCTCCTAAGAACAGGAGTAATCTTCAAAGCATCAATCAATGGGATCTCTACAACAAGTTTATCCATGATTGCCTTGCATCTGGCGTCTTCTAGCTCTTGCTTGGTCTTCTTCTGGGTTCTGGGATATGGGATTTTGGGTTTGTAAACTCGTTCCACGGAAGTTTCTGCAGGTTTGGATGTTTCTGCAGACGTCTGGGTAAGGTGTCAATCGACACCAGCCTTGTGTCGATCGACACATGGGCTTGAGCTCTTGACTTCGCGATTTTCTTCGGGTGTCGATCGACACTCTTCTGTGTTGATCGACACTGGATGTGCAGCGTCTTCTTCAACTTCTTCTTCGAATTCCTGCAACTCCACAAGGTCTTCAGCACCTAGGTTTTTCTTCTGCTCTGGTTCCAGCTTGCTTCTACTCCTTGTCGTGATGGCATTGACATGGTGCCTGGGATTGGTATCAGTTTTCCCAGGAAGAAACCCTTCTTGTCTTCTCACAGAATCTGCAGTTTGGGCAACTTGGGTATCCAATTTCTTGACATGGGTGTTCAAAGATTCGAACTTCCCATTCAAGTCTTGGTACATAGCATCCATATTTCCAGTCAGATCTTGATACAGGTTATCAATCTTCCCATTAAAGCTCACCGTCATCTTCTGTTGTCCTTCTAAAAGCTGTTCCATCATTGCCTTCATACCATTGTCTGCAGAAGATTGAGTTGGTGGGTTTTGATAAGAAGAAGAACCATAGTTTCTTGTGTAGTTGGTGCTCTGGAAAGGCTTTTGGAACTCGTTCTTCTGAAAGTTGGATCTTGGAGAGTAACCACCGGAATTCTGAATTCCAGAGAAGGAGTTTCTCTGGTTGTTTCCATTGTAGAACTTGTTCCCCTGAAAACCACTTCCATTGATGTAATTGCAGTCTTCCTCTTGAGCTGCTGCAGTTGGTTCGAAATGCTCTACTTCTGCAGCAAATTGAACTTGTTTCTTCCCCACTAGAAGGTTATGCATAGATCCAAGCATGGCCTTCATTTCTGCGATTTGTCCTCCATCATTAGAGCTAGCTGATGAAGGTCTGCATTCTTGGTACTATTGCTAGATACCAAGTTCTCAATCAGCTTCACTGCGTCTGCTGGGATCCTAGTGTTGAAGTTCCCATTACTTGCAGCATCTAGAGCCATCTGGTATCTCCAGTCTATCCCTCTGAAGAAAATACCCAGCAGCTGAACATCAGTGAATCCATGATGGGGGCAATCTCCCTGATATGCCTTGAATCTGATCCAGGAAGACTTGAATGCTTCAGTAGGTCTTCGAGAAAAGGTAGAGATCTTCATTCGCAGATCCTCGGACCTTGCATCATCAAAAAAATTGTTGAGAAAAGCATTCTTGGTCTCTTCCCAAGTAGTCAAAGAACCAGGTTCCAGCTGCTTTAGCCAGTACGCAGTATCTCCACTAAAAAAATACGGGAAAAGTTTGCAGTAGAGGTAGTCTTCTAACACTCCATGTGCCTTGATACTGGATGCCAGGTCTTCAAACCTCTCCAGATGATCCATCGGATGCTCATGTGGAAGACCATGAAAAGTGTGTTGAGCCACAAGAGTGTAGAATGCAGGCTTCAGCTCAAAGTCATTCCTCTGGAAGGTGGGTAGACGAATTGCAGCTCTATTTGCGTAGAACTGATCTGGCCTGTTGTAATCTCCAAGGGTGCGCCCACGCTCCGCGTCATTAGCTGGTTCAGCGATTATAGCTCCGGCTTCATTCAGTAGCGCCCCTTCTTCATTGCGCCTGTTTCCTTCTCGGTCTCGCAGCAGACCTGTCGCGTATTGCACCAGCACTATAGCGTTTGGCATCTTCGTCTGCGAAGGGTGTCGATCGATGCTCCTGGTGTCGATCGACGCTCTCGCAGCTTTTCGGTTTGTACGTTCGAGTTTCGCAAGTGCCTGGTTGTCGAGTACAGTTAGCTCTGCTTCCTTTTTGCTCCTGGTGTGGCGTTTAGGCATACACCTGAAACAAAAGAAAGTAAATTAGTTAGTAAAAAGTTAGCTAAAACTTAGATAAAAATTCTAAACAAGAAATCTGTCTAGAAAACTATCGATTCCCCGCAAACGGCGCCAAAATTTGATCTGCTCAAATTAACCCTGAGCTACTCTCTCAAATTAAAAGATCACTGTAGTACTTAGGGGTCAAATTCCACAGAGAATCGAAGTAACTAGACAAATTCTAATTCAGATTTTAGTGCAAGAGTAAAATAGGAAAGCACTAAAAAAAGCAATAAAATAAACAAGGCAATTCGATTCAGGTTCTTAAAATCAAGGAAGACAAAGCGCTAGGCAGTGAGGTATCTCAGGAAGATTCAAGATTGCAGATTAGATTACTATCAATATTAATTGTTCTAGAACTCGAAACACAAAACACAAACAAATCAGCTTTCGCTACAGATGTTATCAATGTTTAAACCTAGAAAGCCAACTTTCGCTGCGAATTCAAAGATAGAAACATGCATTAATTTCAGGTTCGATATTGTTCATGAAGACCTAAACCAGCTGTCGCTGCGAACAGATTCAATGCTCATCTAATTATTTAATTTCTAAGTGAATAACAATACTTTCGCATCTGCTAAACAACCTAGGGTTTCGAAATCTAGGTGATCAATCCTAAATTTCAGAGTTAAAACAATCAAGATGAAGAACAAGCAAATAATCCCAATAGCAATTCAATTCTAGCAACCTATCATCAATCCCTTGAAAATCCCACAACCTAACTATGAAACTACTCAGACATGGATGCAGCAAACATCATAGAATAAGTAATTTGCATTAAAAGAATAGAAGAGATACAAGGGTTCCAAATCTCTCAAGAACAGAGTGCAGATTTTTCTCCCTAAAAGCTCTCAAAACCTAAACTCTCTCTTTGTCTCTCTAAAATAATAAGTGATTCTTCTTAAACAATGGCATAAAACCTCTATTTATAGGCTTAGATACAAAGCTTCAATTCCCTGTAAGATTAGAAAAAGTCTTGAAGATTTCCTTTTTCTTCAAAATTCTGGAATCTTCACGTCTTTGGTTTCGGGAAAGTCAGTGTCGATCGACACCAATGTGTGTCGATCGACACCCATCGCGCACTTCAATCCATCTTCAACACTTCGTGACTTCATTCCATTATGCTCCAAAATGTATCCAAATCTCCAGTTTAGCTCCAATTGTACATGAACCTGCATAGACTCTATATAGACTCGAAAATAGCATTAAGACTCAATAAAAACATTTATATCATGGTCTAAAAATGGGTAAAAACCATGATATATCAAGCTCCACGGCTAGATCGAATCAAACCCGGCGAGACTCACCACGGATCGCCGAAGCTCCACGGCGAGGACCCGGCGAAGAGCCTCCTCCCGACGAAACGCATCCACCCGGCGAGACTCCCCCCCCACACAGCGAAGATCAATCCGGCGACCCAGCGAGGACATGGCGAGCTCCACACGGCGAAGATCAAGCTCTTCCCGGCGACACCTCCTCCATGCGACCCGGCGAAGATCAAAACCGTCCGGCAACATCTCCTCCACGCGATCCGGCGAAGATCAAAACCGTCCGGCGATATCTCCTCCACGCGATCCCGCGAGAACCAAACCAATTGGCAATCTCGCCACGACCAAGGAATCTTCGTCGACTTCTTCCCCACACGGCCTAGGCATCGTCAACTTCTTCTCCACACGGCCACGGCGTCGTCAACTTCTTCTCCACACGGCCACAGCGTCGCTAACTTCTCCTCCGACTCGGCGAAGCTCCACAGCAAGATCGAGATTCAACCCGGCGAGATCAACGGCGAGAACCATACAGACGGCGAGCTGACTCGGCGAAGACCCCATCACACTGCGAGCAACAACCAACAAAAAAAAAAATAACAAACAAAAACAAAAATAATAAAGAAAAGGAAGATAAGGAAATGAAGTCGTACCTACTCTGCACCACTCTGTAAATGGAGAAGACAATAGAATGTGGAAGGATTAAGTCAAAAGAGGAACATATTTATAAAAAAAAATATCAAGATGATCCCACCTTTTGATACCGTAGAAGAAAAAAAAAACTATCCGAGTGGAAGAGAAGAAGAGTGTAAAAAAAATAATAATAATAAAAAAAAGAAAGAATTATAAAAAAAGGGGGGAGATAAAAAAATATATCAAGAGGATCATCCGCGTTGACATAAGATATCTCGAGATTTCGCGTAAAGGCTCGGAATTCGTCAATAGAGCCGAACTCCGATTTATGCCGGACCAACAATTCGAAGAATCCGTCAAAATTCATATAAACATCTACATTTTAACGGACTGGAGGGACTTACTGTTGGTATTGGGCTTGAAGAAGCCCATGACTTTGGAACGTGCAGCAGCAGCTGCCCGTTCAGCTGCAAGTCTTGCACAACTTAGAATCACTGAGCTTACCAAGAAGACGCCTGACCAGTCTCCAGAAAGTCCTACTGAGAACCCTTTCCATTCAAACCCACCACAGAATCCACCACAGACAATGGAAAAACCACAATTTGATCATCAGAATTATTCGGTCAGCAGCTACGGCGATCTTACAGACTTCCAAACGACAGAGACTTCATCACTTTTCAGCCATGAGCGAAACAACCACCAAGCAGAGAGACTCCCTTCAATGTTAAACCCACGGTTTGATCATCATAACTCATCAGTCAGCAGCTTCGGCGATCTTACAGAGCTTCAAAGACCAGAGACCTCATCATTTGACAGACTCAGCCCTGATCAGGACCACCAGCAAATGAGACTGCCTTCCATGGAAGATGATCCCTATTACTCATACCCTAATCTGTTCACATCGCAGAATCCTGATCGCTCACCTGGCTCGCGTTCATTCTCAGACAACACAAAGCCTGCCCATGATTCTTGACTGTTACCTGCAAATGTTATAATGCAGGATTGGTGTTTTTCAGTGTGTTTCATTTCTGCTGTTCCTTATCGTGTGGAACAAAGAGCTCAAGTCGTTTCTTGAACAGCGTTTTTCTTCCTCTTCATTCAGTGGAAGATATGTGTAATGTATAGAACTTGGTGTGATTGATTTATGTTCAAATAAAGGCCTTGGTTTGCTCAAGAAATGAATTACTAATGCTGATGTTTTATTGCAGCGTCTGCGTTTGATTGTAGACAAACGCACACGCACCGAACGCAATGCGGAACCGCCAATGCATAAAATGATCCAACAGCTGGTATGGACAAAAATGCAACGAACACAAAGATCTAAGACTACTTTTTTCCTTTTTTTTCTCTGTTCTTTCTCGTTTCTGTTAGATAAATTACAATGTTTTATCTCGGACCAGACAACTCAACAGCATGAAGATTGTCCGTAGAATCAAGGATCCAATCGGAGGTGGGATGAGAAGAAAACTCCACTTCTTGCCTGAGAACTTCCACTTTCTGCCACTCGTCCCATTTCTCAGCCAAACCGTCACCTTCAAGCATTCTAACAACGTCAGACATCTTAGGCCGTTCCATAGGTGAGCTCTGTGTGCAGAGAAGAGCCACTTGTATGAGCTGTTCTACTTCTGCTTCCGTGTAATTGCTCTGCAGATCAGGATCCACAAGCATCTCCAGTTTCTTCTCCTTCAAAAGTCCTTTAACCTGAGAAGATCAAATGAAACAGAGAGATTAGCTTTTGAGAGTAGATACAAAAGTACTCAAGTATGTGCAAAGAGATCTGTGTTTATACCCAATCTAGAAGCATAACGTCATCGTCATTCGCCAATCTTGCAAGATCAAAAGCTCTCTGACCTGTGATCAGTTCCAAAAGCATGATCCCATAGCCAAAAACATCGGTTTTCTCTGAAGATTTTCCGGTTGAAAGATACTCAGGAGCAATGTGTCCAATAGTCCCACGCACGGCCGTTGTCACATGTGTATCTTTATAGTCCATAAGCCTAGCCAATCCGAAATCGCCTACCACAGCCTCAAATTCCTCGTCCAGCAAAATGTTAGCAGCTTTCACATCACGGTGAATGATTTTCGGATCGCAATGATCATGAAGATAAGACAAACCCCTCGCTGATCCTAGCGCTATTTGCTGTCTTATTGGCCAAGCTAGAGGCAGCTGCGATGGTGGACGTTCTGCAATCATTTCAAGAAAGCTCACTCATTTCAAGATCAAATACTTTTATGACACAAACTGTTAAAAACTCCGAGGTTACCTCTCAAACATGAAGCAACGCTTCCGTTAGCCATGTAAGGGTAAACAAGCAATCTCTCTGTAGGTGTCATACAGAAACCACGTAGCCTGAGAAGATTTCTGTGAACGGCCATGCTTATCATCTCCACTTCTGTCTGAAACTGGAGCTCGCCACCTGGTGTGCGCTCTTCTTTAAGCCGTTTGACTGCGACAAGTGTTCCATCAGCTAGACGGCCTTTGTAGACTTTTCCAAACCCACCTCGGCCCAAGATGTTCTTGTTGCTGAAACTATCGGTTGCTACTTGAAGTTCTCGTAGAGAGAACCGCTTAAGCTGCCCCAAGTGAACCTCAGGGTTTTCTTCGGCTGCATCATAGAACCACAAAATCAATAATTACATACATACAAAACCAATGTTCTATTGAAACAAAGCTTGGATATTGCAGACTCTTTGACTAACCAGGAACATCAAAGAAGAATTCTTGAGGTTTTCTCCTACGCCACCAAGCAAAAGCTAAAGCAGGGGCAGCAAACAGCAAAGCAGCACCAGCAGCAACTCCTCCCGCAATGGCTCCAGTAGTACTATACCCACCTTAAAGAAAATTTTACAAAACAATTAGCCAACAAGCAGTATTTTACCAGAGAAGTCGATCATTGGCTTCTAAAACCTGTGAGATAAGACCGTTTCCAATCAAAATCCACTAAAAACTATGCCAAAAACCAACACATCCGTCCACTACGTTTCCAAGCATGAGTGAGTGTTAAAAATCAAAACTTTACTGTCTACTTCATTCCATTACCTTGAATAGGAACAGTGGGCGGTGGGATAAAAGGTGGAGGAGGAGAAAATGGGGGAGATCCAGGGCAAGGACGGCTAGTAACTGGGCCGCATAGATCCAAGTTGTTAGCAAAACTGTGCAGAAATAACACAACTTGTGAGGTCAAAGCGCTTACTTTTTCATATTCACCAGTAAAAGTAATAGAATTTCCGGCAATGTAGCATGCTGAATTGTCGATTGATTAAATTTACTTCAGATGATCAAAGAAACCTCTGTACTTGATCTTAACTTATATTAGATGCAGAGCACAAAGAATAACAAGAAATCTATAGCCTCTGTTCCCATAATGCGAGTGATTAGTGTTTGATAGTATGGATTTCATTAAACCTGATGGGTGTGAAGAGCGAGAAGGAGCCATTATCAGGAACAGATCCGGATAACTGGTTGTTCGATAGATCCCTGCATTTTTTGCAAGAGATTATGGAAAAATCAGGGGAACCATTAGGAGTGAGAAGTTCAAAAGAGCAGAAAGTGAAGTTGATTCAGTGATTACTCACAGAACTTGAAGGGTTGTGATATTAGTCAATGACATGGGAATTGGTCCGGTGAGACTATTATTGTTCAGCCGACTATCCTTGCAACAAAAACTCATACGACATTACTACATTTTAAATAAAGCAAGACATTTAGCCAGTGAATATGATGAGAATATCAGACTATATAAGATGTCTCTTACAGAAAGCGCAGCTTGAAGAGCTTTCCCAGAGAATCTGGAATTGGACCACTGAAAGTGTTCAAGTAAAGATCTAAGCTCACTAAGTTTGTCAGATTCCCAAGATCGCTTGGAACGGGCCCGGTTATGTTATTACTATAAAGCTCCCTGCAATTAAGAGTGACACAAACTCAGAAGAATATTAAAAATCTACAATGACAAATGGATATTGAATATGTCCCAAGTAAAATCCAAAACAAAATTCCCTGTAAACGGCATTTCGGTGTATGAGAAATTACAAGTTTCTGAGCATAAAGTAAGTTACACATTCCATCAACTTTTCGATTATCAACTTCCTCTTTTTGTATTAAAGCAAACACTTACAAGTACTGCAAGTTCTTGAGCTGGCCAAGCTGAGGAACCAATTGACCAGACAGTTCTGCATTCCCGAGATCGCTGAAGAAACAAACAACAAAACATGATTAAATAAGCTACAAGCAAGAGCAATGGTGGGATCAAGTGCACGCAAAGAGACACTCACACTCTTATAACACTGTTCTCGTTGTTGCACGTTACATGAAACCAAGTACAAGGATTAACAAGTGTAGGATCCCAGCTTTGCAATACATTGTTCGGATCTTTCAGATTAGCTCTCAAACTGTGCAGTGCATCACCTGTTACATCATATACAAACCAAAAGCCTAAGCCTTTCACAAAGAGGAAGAGCATACCAAACAAGCAAACATACAGTTTTAATTCCAAAAGTGAGTTTAACAACACAGAAAGCTAACGAATTTAGACTTCCGAGAAGTAAATCAACCATTTCTCTTCACTTTGACAATCAAACTCCATTTTCTGGTGATTTGGCAGATGCATTTAGCAACCTTAACACTAGCATAAAATTTTCTTCAGTTCAAGTTCTTAATATATATTGCTAGTGACAGAAAGCTAAATTCCAAAACTATTGAGGCTGATTTTTCCTGTCTTTATCAGATAAAAAGGCATTGCGATTTGTGAAGGAGCCTAATCAGAGATTATGATGAACAAAATTCTCTACAAAATTAGAACTTTCAAAAAGCATCAGATTCTCAAAGGGTGTTCAAAAAAAAAAGAGTCCTTTTGAGAACAGCGACAGTGCCAGATGAATTTTATGTTTTCATGTAACCACTGAAAGTGATAAGAAGGCAAAAGTAATTACATTAAAAAAATGTGAAGATAAGAGAACAGTTACCAACCTTCCATATTAGAATAAGCAAGCCAAAATGAATTAAGCAGAAGCAGTGAGATCAAGCAGAGAACATCAAAAGCTTCAAACTTTTTTCTCTCCATTTTTCACAAAAAGAAAAGTATCAACTTTCAGATCCAAGCAAGAACCAGAACCGCCATGAAACCCTAACTTTACAAATCAAACCATGATCTCTCCAAAATCGAGTTTCAGATAGAGAGAGAGAGAGAGAGAGAGAGAGAGAGAGAGAGAGAGAAATTGCACTTATTTTACTCTCATTAATGACAACACAGAGAAATGCCAAGGAAAACTAGTGGTAACAGCTACAACAAGAGAAGTGAAAAAGGTGTGAGATTTTGATGGGAAGAGAAAAGAAAATTAAAAGAATTTAAACGAAACCCTCTTTTTCTCAAATCTTTGCGTTGCTTTCCAGAGAGCAAAAAAAGGTTTGGACTTTCTTCAATTTTAATAATAATAATAATTACGCTTTTGCGTCTGTGGTTCTCTTTCAACAGCCGTCTCTCTCTCTCTAAAAGACTAGTATTATCAGTGATGGGCTCATGCTCTCTCTTTCTCTTTCTCGTAATGGAACCAATGGAACCAGTGGAGAGAGGACGAGAGAAACAAAACACCCATTTCAAAATAAGTACAATCACATTTTTTTTTTGGGGGAAATTGGAAAAAAGACACTTTCAGTATGAGTTTGTGAAATTATAAATTTTAATTTTTTATCCATATTTTGATTGAATTAGTCTTAACCAATTAACTAAAATATTTTAAAATATATATTTTAATAACAAAAAATATAGAAAACTCAAAAACACCATAGTAAAAAATTCCTAACCTTTAGTTTTTCAAAAAAACATTAAAAATAAATATTTTTGTTTTGTTCTATAAATTTTAGAATACGTCTTCTAAACTTTAAATCTGTTTTTCAAAATTTAGAATACCTATTCTACACTTTGTACATGTTCTACGAAGTTTAGAATACATATTCTTCATTTTGTACATGTTCTACAAAGTTTAGAATACGTATTCTAAACTTCAAGTGTGTTCTACAAAGTTTAGAATACGTATTTTACACTTTGTACATGTTCTAAAAAATTTAGAATATGCATTCTACAAAATTTAGAATTTTGTGTATCATAAATGGAAATAAAAATCTCATCAAAATCTCTAAAAGTTATAAATGGAAAAAGATATTTTTATTATATATTTTTGCAAACCATATTGCAAAATAAATGTTTAGCTTAAAACCAATATCAAATTTTTTTTTTCTTGATGAACATATTTTTATTATATATTTTTCGTTTTTTAATTTATTTTTCACTTTCAAATAAGCCTTGTTAATGAAAAAAATACTACAAAACATAATTCTATATATATTTTGACTTAAAAGAACTTAGTAGTGGATAATCAAAATAAAATAAATAATTTTTAGGATATTTTTTAGTTTTGTTTTGAGAAGATAGATTATAATGTTAGATGTATAGTTTGATCTATTGGAGTATATATTAATTATATATGTTGTTTTTGTAAATTATACAAAATTTAAATAAATCGATACAAATAATTTTTTATAAAATATCAAACAGAGCCATTAGTCTTATCATAATATTAGAAGTAGAAAAATGGGAGAAATAAAAATAAACTTTTATCTAAAATTTTTATATGAATTAGAAGTTTGTTATTATTAATGAGAAAAAATCATTATTTGAAAATTTCTATATAAATTAGAAGTTTGTCAATTAACACAAAACTAAATTATTATTTATATATATTTTAATTGAATTTTCTATTGAATTATTAAGGGCAAATTAGGATTAACATTAATCTAAGGTATAGTTCTTCAATGTTTTGAGTCAAAACTATAGTAAAAGTGTCCTTTTATTTCAATTTTCCCTTTTTTTTTTTGTTTTTAGTTTCTCTTTTTTTTTTATCAACTTGTTTCATTTCAAATTAGAGTGAATTTGATATCTAACCATATTGATTCCGACCATATGATTTTAGAAATTAACTGGATAACCATAATCATTAACACAACTACGGGAAAACAAAAATCACAATCACAACTTTTTGCTTACCAAAAAATGAAAAGGGTTGTTTTGATGAATAGATAAAAAAAATTATATATCACAAACTAAACAATTTTTTTAGAGAGAGATAAGGAGAGATAGAGAGAGAAATTGGTTATGTTGTAGATTATAGTTTTTTTTGGTTATTCAACAAATTTTCTCAAATGAAAAATAAAATTATAAGGAAAATGAAGTGAGTAACCAAATTTCCACTTCTAATTAAGAATTTCACCTTTTTATATATTTCAAGAACTAACAAAATGGGCCATTTTCTGGTGGACATACATAATAGCTCGGAGGAGAGAAGGTAGCAATCAGTCGATCAGCTCTTCAACTCCTCGGCTTGCTCCGTTTCATTTTCAGCAAAATGGACATATCTTGATATATAATTTTTTGTTTCAAACCACTTGGAAATGAAAAATAACATCCACATATATATGTTGTGTGACATGGTTTGAGCATGATCCATTGGTGAAAAAGTCATTCGTGTGATAAAAAAAGTTATGATGTCTGAAATTTGTCTAATCTCCGAAATATATATTTTTCCATTTTTTCGTTCAATTTGTCAGATTTTATGCATAGATATAAAGACTACAAAAACACTAAAAACACCAATAAAAATCATATTTTTATATTTTTCTATAGAAAAGTATATTGCAAACACCGTTAAGTTAAATCAATATAGAGTATATCACAAAACAAGTCCATATATTGTATCCAACATGTGATAGGTGAAACTAACTAGTCCATGTCCATTGAAAAGATGAAAGTATAGGACGCTCTAACAGCCAGGCAACACTAAATCCACCGAGACAAGTACATAATCTGTATAAACCCATCACCTCGGGATAGCATTACCGGCCAGCTAGTGGACGCGAGAACGATAGTATGTGAAAAGCACTCGGGTTCGGGTCGGATTTTTTAGGTTTCGGGTATTTTGGTACTAAAGGTATAGATCCTATTCAGGTTTTTTTTTTTTTTTAATTTTCGGGTTGGGCTTGGTTTGATTCCCTCCTAGATTGGATCGATTCGGATAGTTTGTTTGGGATCTGGTCCTTACCCTAACACTCATCGGATAATGTTTGGATCAGTTATTTTTATCCAAAAGTAACCCATGTATATATGGTTTAGTTTGGGTATTTTAACATGAACCTGCACAAAATAGCTGAATCCGATTCAAAATATCCGAAAAACCTAAATTTTAAACATGTAATAGTACAAACATAAAACATTAACAAACTAACTTCGGTTATGTTTGGATACTCGTTTAATTCTTGGATATTTCTCGAACCGAACTGATATTCGAAGTATTTAGTCATTAAGCTCATTCAGGTACTTTTAAAAAATAGAACCCGATCTGAATTCTTTTATTTTGTCATGGTTCTGTTCCTCGGGTCCGATTATTATGCCCATGCCAATTAAAAAGAATCCATAACTCGACCAGCAGTTGGAAGCATGACCCGGTATCCTAGTCCAGGCATGTAATTTCTATAAATACACCATTCTCTCCGAAGAGAAGAGGATCTCGTTAAACACTTAAGCCTTAATCCTTATGCTCTCTAAAACACATTAACTTCCTTTGACTTCCCAGACTTAGTCTCACCCAATTTCTGACCATTTTTTAACCATCTTACTTCTCAACCTACAAATACTCTCCAAACTCATTTTTTCTTTCGAGCACAGAGTAAATTAGCCTTATTTCCTCTGTTTTTTATTATTATTAAATATAGTTTATGACACATCAAACTGTAGTCTTTGCTAGAGTTATTTACTAATTCGAGCATCGGGGAATCCTTAAACAAAATACCCTTCCATCGCGACTTCCACATGTTTATTCATTTTGAAGGAGATTTACCCCATAAAAGACGAAAAATCCCTGAAACACTAACTTCTGTGTTATGTGTAGTTGTTGATTAATAATAAAAATGTTGTTTAGATGATATATACATTATTTTTATTTCAAAAAAACAAGTATAAAATAATCGTATAGATTAATTTTACAAACACGTCAAATATACTTTTAAAATTTTTATTTCGGCACACGAACTATTAGGAAAAATTAGTCAAGTGCATGATAATTGTTATTATCACCATTCAACTTTTGTTTTGGTGCATAAACCATACTTGCTTCGCTTGATCTGTCCGATCGACTTGTCTCGCGTCGCATCGTACAATCCATTATTAACATTCGAAGTCTTAATTTTAAATTTATGAAGAAATCAACTTTTTGGAAAATATTAGAAACAAGTCATTTTTCTATGTTTTTGGTAGGTTAACCAAGTAAGGGTGATAAATCTGAACGAAAATGAAATGATATTTGGAATCTTTGTTTAGCAATTATGCTGCACTGTGGTGCTAATTAAAGCTTCTAAATTCTAAAATTGTTGGATTTAAAAGTTCTTCTAGCCTTAAAAATGTCTACCATTGGTTAGGTTGAAAGAATGCTATCAATTAAACGTGAATAAAACCCATAAATGTATAAAGATATTTGGATATGATTGTTATCGGATTATCGAATCATGTAGTCCACTGGTGTTGGGTTTTGCCTCATCCTTGTTCTCGATGCAGTGTTGTTAATATTAGATTTTAGATGTGACGTTTTTTAAATTGCGTAAGTTTATCCTTTTGGTATCAGCTGAGAACACAATTTGTTGTGCATTTAATGAAAATTTGTTATACTAAATAAGACTCGAATTGTTAAAATATTTGAGTTTTATGTTTATTTGAGTTTTTGATGGTCTACTGGTTGTAAGACCATGAAGACCAAAACACTTTGAAATACAATTGAGAAATTTTAGATGACAAAACACTAATTAAACCTTTGCATCTAAAATTTTAGATGACAAAGTCAACTTTTACGTTTATTTGACTTTGATTATCAATATTTCATCATCACCGATCATTTTAGATGACAAAACACTTTGAAATACAATTGAGAAATTGAGTTGAGAAATCAAGAGTGAACCAGTGTGGTCTCTTAAGTTGATATATATAAAGAGCCAATGGCTTAAAACAACAGACAAAGTTTGTTGTCACTACAAAAAGAGAGACCGACAACAAATATTTTAAGGCCTAATCCGATCTTGAAACACAAAAACAACAACATTTTGGCTACTAATCAAAAGTCACTTCTTCAAAAAACCAAAAGGGAAGTGTCTTCTTTTAAGGCTTATCTTAAAACACCAAAACAAAAACATTTTTGTTTAGTCACTTCCTGGAGAAGGAGGCCTTGGAGAATATCTTCTTGCAATAAGGACTCCACTTTAGGATCCCATACCTATTCACTTTATCCACCAGCCTCGCACGAACAGGGCCCTGTTTCAATACCCCAAAACCCATATCAGTTTTGTGTGTTTCAAAAGCTTTTTCTTGTATAATATAAGTTTGATTTTGGAACTGACCTTGGTTACAGAGAGAGCAGTTTGGATCACATAGTTTCCGTAAGGATCCTGCAAGAGATGCTCAAAGTTTGGAACAGAGAGAAGCTCTCGGACAATCTCAGCTCGACTCTCTGGATACTTCCTAAGACACTTCTCCATCACATGGCTACTGAATTTCTGAGTCGCTAGCTCCGCGTAATGCATTCTAAACTGAATCAGTAACTTCACCGCAGATACGTTCTGCTCTATTAGGTACTGCACCACATAGTTCCTGGAACAATTGTCTCTTATACACATCTACTATTAGGTACTGCACCACATAGTTCCTGGAACAATCCCATAAACCATAAGCAGAGTTTTTTACTTTTTTCACACTAATACCAAGTCATTATTGAGTCTAGAGTCGAGATTAATTTACCCGAAAGGATCCTGAGAAAGGTGAAGTGAGTTTCTAGATATCTCATCGACGAGTCTCTCACGTTGCTCTCCAACGGAGTTTAAAACGCAGCACTGAAGCACACAGCATCCGTGGCGATGAGTTGCTATCTCAGCACAGTACCTCGTAGCAGCTTCTAACACAAACTGAAAAACAAATTTTTCATAAACATTTTTTGAGTCATAATCAGAGCTTTTAAGTAAGAAACAAAAAGATATGGAGATTATGTGACATTAAAACAACAAACCTTGCTGTCATTAGCACCAAGAGCATTCAAGCAAGTCTGAATCACATGATTCCCATTCAAATCTTTAACAAGAGCAAGAAATCCCGGTTTGAGACCTGACTTCACCATCCCAATCTGCTGTCTTGTCTTCACCGTTTCTATCATCTTCTGGACAACCCGTGTCCTGTTTCATTTCAAAACGCAGAAATCAGAAAATAGCAGATTTCTAGGCTTTTTGGCCAAAGGTCTCAGCTTTTGCCAATGCTTGCAGCTTTAATTTGTCCAAAAACAGCAAAGAGTAAAAAATAAATTCATCCTTTTTCACCAAATGTTGATTTCTTTAAAAGATGATAGCGATGTCTATACCTTATATACAAAACTATGCAGAGATTTCAAATGTTTCCATAAATAGTAAAGATTTCATCTTTCTCGAAAAACAAGAACGATCACATCCTAATCAACAAAACGATGAAACGTCTTCATCTCTACTGAAAACTCGTGGACTTGTTGAAATTGCTAATATATTAATTTGTTGACTAAATTAATGAAGCAGAGAACTTTGATACAAGCTCTGTTTCGTGTTACCAAATTAGCAGCAGAACATGTAAAAGCTGATCCAAAAAAAAAAATCAAAAGCTTACCCATAATTGTTCACACAGATATTGATGAGCTCCACTGGATTTGAGGTTAACACACTCACAATCACCGTCCTCTGTTCCTCATCACACGCATCTAATAGCTTCTGGACGATGTAATTCCCAAAAGGATCCATTGAAAGTCCAACGACATGGTTAATGATTTCAATGAATATAGCATCAAGAAACCTTCCTTCATCAACCAATCTCTGCAAAACTCTGCAACCGATTTGATCTTTGGCCATTAAGTTCACAGATCCGTAGATGTTAACCATGGAGGCTAGATCCCGAGGCAAACCCTTACTGCTCTTTGGACTCATCTTCCCATATGAGCCTTGACCCATCAGAGAAGCTCCATGACCTTCCATGGCTACTCGAGCTCGAGAAACCCTGTTTCCTTCGATCATCAGCGCTTCGTTCCCAAAAGAGACCAGTGGATAAGAAGCTTCAAGTTCTCCAGAAGCTTCCATGGCGGCTAGAGCTCGACAAACCCTTTTCCTCTCAAACATCGGATCGTTTCCAAGAGAGACGCCTCTGAGACTATCCTCTAGATAAGAACCTCCAAGCTCTCTAGAAGCTGCTTCCATGGCGGCTAGGTTACGAGAAACCCTATCTCCCTCAAACATCAACGGACCCTGAAACGCATCGTTCCCAAGAGAGACGGCTCTGAGACAAGGAGAAGAACGATTCATGGGTCGATTCATGTGGTCCAAGAGAAAATCTCTGTGGTTCTTCAAAGCCATCATCTCTTCAAACCCGTTGTGGTCAACGGAACCTTGAACGCCAAGCAATCTAAGCTCCACCGGAGAAACTCCATGAGAGGAGGTGTTTTGAAGAAATCCAGAGGAAACGTTGCGAAACCCATTTTGAATCCGAGAAGCTCCACTCAGATTCTGCTCGAACCCAGAAGAAAACTCATGGAGATGGTTTCCTCTGTACCCAAAATCTCCCGGTTCGACCCGAAACGGCTCTGGTCTGCTCCAGATACTCATGTCGACGGAGATACCCATTTTGCTGAGCCTTTTACACAGATCAAGACCATTGCTCACCATATCGCTCTTCGCATTCACCTTGTTGTGACACTGATTCTTCAGAAACGGGTTCGTGTCGAGACTCTGTAAAAACCCACCGGAACAACCAAAATCAGGAGGAAGACGACGACCCGGATCAGCGCGTCTCATGTTGAAATCTCCCGGAAAACCTCTAAAACCCATAAAGTTTTCTTCAAACATCGTCGATTTATCAGCAATGTTTATCTAAAAACAACAGATCGAAAAGGGGAAGATAAAGAAGCGATTTCACAAAGGAAGAGGAAAGATGATTCAGATATGGAGAGAGAGAGAGAAAGAGAGAGAAAGAGAGAGTAAAACAAGAGACGACAATACGGAGAGAGGTTGGTGATATAACAGAAAATGGGAAGGAGAGAGAGAATGTTTGGCTCTGAGAGAACGTACGGAGACCCTCCCCGTCCAAGGCTGGTCTTGTCTCTTTTGTCGTTTTTCAGTCACACTCGTCGCCATTAATACGCAGCAGAGCCACAACACTGCTTTTTCAGTTTTTTCTGCTTTTTTTCTCAACCTGCGGAAGAAAATTAAAACAAATTGCAATTTTGTCCCCATTTTTTTGTCATGTTTTTTTTTTTAGCTATTTCTTTTTTCTTTTCCACTATTATTATATTATTTAATTCATTTTTGTTTATTTTGGTCATGTTTTTAATATTTGATGTTTTAGAGAAATTTATTTGATTTAAATGTAAAATTTATTAATCATTTATGTTTTATGACTATTTGTATTCTACCACTTATTTTACTATTGGTTGAATTTGTATTTAGATTGATAGTTAATGATGCAAAAAACAAAAAAAAAAAATTTAATATGTGTGAAAAACCTAAAACATAATCTATAAAAATAGGTAGAGTAATTTTTATGTTTCATGACTATTTGTATTTTGCATGTTTTACTATTGGTTGAATTTTGTTTATACAGACAATAATAATGTTTTTGTTTAAAAATAATAAATTATTTTTTAATCTGTGTGTAAAAATCTTAATCATTAAGTATTTTGAAGCAAAAGAATACAAATTATGAATGATTTTTTACTTACCAAAAATACAATCGATTCTCTATCACATCATTATTTAATTAATCATTTTTCTACAAATATATTTAATTGTCATACTCATACTTTCTTTTACTAAGATCAGTAGAATCGTACAAATCTTATCTAAAGCATCACACAACAAAAATCTGATATGTAATCTCTTTCTTCAATCACCGGCCCAAGAGAAAAACCAGTTCAAGGTTATTTATTACCAATCGACTTTTTCACAGCATCAACAATAACATGCGTCTTCCGGCTAACACTAACCCAAAACCCATCCGGTTTACTTCCTCTGTTTTTAATCTCACCAACTAACCGAGCAAACTCAAATCACCCACACCATACACGCCTCTTGTGTAAAAACTCACTCATAACTTTATATTTTTTTTTCAAAGATAAGTGATGTTTTCAGAATTAATTATATGCAAAAATCAATACTAAATGACTTTTTTACCTTCATATTTAATAAATTAAAAAATTAACAATAATAAAGAAAATTAGAATATGTATTATACAAGTTTTTTAAAAAATTTGTGACATCAACTAAAAAAATCTTAAAACATCAACTAAAAAAATACAGAGGGAGTATATTTTATGACCATTTATTTTACAGTTTGTCTTACTATTAGTTGAATTGTGTTTAGATAGATAACTAATGATACATTTGTTTAGAAAAAAATAAAACATAAATAAATATTAGGATTAGGTAAAGGTTAATGGATCATGAGCCTTAATATTTAGAGAGAATGTATGTAAGATATACTATTAAAGGTTCTTCCCAACTTCCTAAGTAAGACATATCTTACACACACTCTTATTAAAATTTATGGCCTATTAATCTTTACATATTTCTAATATTAATTATTATTTTTTAATATGTGTACAAAAACCTAAAACGTTAAGTATCAAAAAATATATGGAGTAACTTTGTATATCATGACCGTTTATATTCCGCAGCTTGTTTTACTATTGGTAGATAGTTAATGATATTTTTGTTTAGAAAAAAAAAATATTAGGATTAGATAGAATTTAATGGGTCATGAGCCTTAATATTTAGAAAAAATGTGTGTAAGATATATTAGTAAATGTCTCTCCCAACTTCGGATGTGAGACATATTTCACACACATCCTCATTAAAGTTTATAGTCCGTTAATCTTTACATATTTCCAATATTAAATAATTTTTTAATATTTATGCAAAAACCTAAAACATTAAATATCAAACAAATATGGAATAACTTTGTATGTCATGACTTTTTGTATTATGCAGTTTGTTTTATTATTGGTTGAATTGTTTTTAGGTAGATAGTTAATGCTATTTTTGTTTAGAAAACAAATAAAATTAAATATTAAGACTCTGTAGAGGTTAATGGGCCGTAAGCTTTAATATCTAGAAAGAGTGTGTGTCAGATATACTCTCTCTGTTTTTGTTTAATTGTCGTTTTAGATTGTTTCACACATATTAAGAAAACAATTACTTTCTCTGTTTTACCCCTTAATTAATACACTATTTTGTTTGATATGATTAATTAATAAACTAAAAAAGTAGGGATAAAACTGGAAAATATATCATAAATCTGCATTGAAAACGACAATTATTTTGAAACAAGAAAACAAATCTAAAACGACAATTAAAACAAAAAGGATGGAGTAGTATTTAAAGGGGGAAATTAGAAATAAATGATGTTTTTTGTATCCTCTTGTCCATCTACACCTTTATTTTTATATGTCAAATTATGCCTAAACTACCCCAAAATCATATATTTTAATATTTAATTTATTTAAAAATTCGTTTTTTAAAGAAAAAATATTTATTTAAGAAAACAGAAAATATCTATTATTCCAAAAACGTAATAAAAAATATTTACAAAATCTTTTTTGATATGTTCTGCAAAATTCAGAAGGTGTATTCTGTTGTTTCTATATATTCTGCGATTCTGTAGAATATACATTCTGCATAATCTACGTGTTCTGCGAAGTTTAGAATATGTCTTCTGCAATTTGTATATGTTCTGCGATTCCGTAGAATATACATTCTGCATAATGTACGTGTTCTGCGAAATTTAGAACATCTCTTCTGCGGTTTGTATATGTTCTGGGATTCCGTATAATATACATTCTGCATAATGTACGTGTTCTGCAAAGTTTACAACATGTTTACAACATGTCTTCTGCGAGTTTTGGAATTAGAAACATGTTTTTCTTCATCTTTTTCATGCCGTCTTCATAACTATACTCTATGTTTATGATTCTTTCATATCTCTGCGAAAATCAATAGTGTAAACCAAAAAGTATTAGATAGATTTTACATAAATCTGGTGAGTTTATTGAATTTGTTGTTTATTTAACAACAAATTGGTCTGTGCAAATTTTATTTGTGAGAATTTATCCAAAAAAGTTTACTTATCATAAATAAATATGCTGAAAATTTATGTGATGTACGTGTATAGCGATCATTTAGCAACAACGAGTGGAAAATTATTTTGGAGTTGGCTACTAGTGTTGATTTTAGGGATTTTTTGGTTAAATGATGTGTTATAATTTTTTAGTAATTATATTAAAAGAAAATTAGTAATTTAGAGGATATAATCGGATTTAGATTAATATAAAGTATAAAGACACAAGACTTAGTTAAAAAAGTGTAGATGGACAAGAGGATACAAAAAACATCCTTTATTTCTAATTTTCCTTATTTAAAGTCCTTATCAACTTTCGATGTGAGACATATCTTAAAGACAGACGCTCTCATTAAAGCTTATGGCCCACTTATCTTTACATAATCCTAATATTAAATACCCCTTCTGCTTCACAAAGAGTGTTATTATACTATTTTCACACAAATTAAGAAACCAAATAAAAAGTATATTCTATCCCTTATTAATACAATAAACAAATTTCTCTTTCTTATTAATACACTAATATAGTAAGGATAAAACTGGATTATTGTTTAAAATTTTGCATTGAAAATACAAAACGATACTTTTTGTTAAACAAATATCAAAATTTAAAATGACACTATTTGTGAAACGGAGGGAGTAATTTTTTTAATATGTGTGAAACAAACTAATATATTAAGGGTTTGAACGGCAATACAGTACAAATACAGAATAAATGTAGAATATTAATAAAGTAGATGGATCTGTTTCACTGCAGAACTAAAACAAAATAATAAAAAATTAAATTATCTGCATCCAGATTAAAAAGTTTTGTAAAATTGTTGATATGCACAAAAGCAACATATTTGCAATATATGGAGTAACTTAGTATGCCATGACAGTTTGCATTCTGCAGTTTGTATTATTATTGGTTAAGATTTATTTAGGTACAAAATCAAAAATGTATTTTAATAAAAAAATACAATAATTTTTTTATTTGTGTGCAAAAACCTTAATCATTAAGTATTTTAAAACCCAAAAAAAATATAAATGATGAATGATTTTTAGTTAACAAAAAATATAAATGATGAATGATTTTTTTCTTTTGGCAATCGATTCTCCTTTTTATTTTAATCACACCATTATTTAATTAATCATTTTTCTATAAAGATATTTGATTATCATATTAATAATTTTTTTATAAAGAACAATATGATCGTGGAATTTCACCTAAAGCATCACACAACAAATCTGATCTGTAATCTCTTTCTACAATCACCGGCCTAAGAGAAAAACCGGTTCAAGGTTATTACCAATCGACTCTTTCACAGCATCAACAATAACCTGCGTTTTCCGGCTAACACTAACCCAAAACCCATCCGGTTTACTTCCTCTGTTTTTAATCTCACCAACTAACCGAGCAAACTCAATCACCATACACGCCTCTTGTGTAAACTCACTCACAACCTTATGCTCACTGAAACAATCTTTGCTACTCGTAGTAAACGAAGCCTCGGTTTCTCGAACCGGGATAACAAAATCGTGTACACGGAGAGTACCTTTCGTACCGATCGCGGTTATCTCCATTGTTAGATTGGCCAAGAAAGAGCAGTAGATTGTTGCGGTTAACCCTTCTTCCCAATCGAGCAAGGCACCGCAAGAGAGAACGATCCCGGAATCGTTTAGGACGGAACCGGGCAAGGCGGCGACGGTTTTCGGAAGCTTGAAGTTGTTGGCGAGAAGAGCTGCTTGGATTGTGTACCATCCAGCATCACCGAGAGCACCAAGTCCGTCAAGACCAGGCTTTACACGGATGTCGTTTTTTAGGAAGGTTTCGTTTGCTGCAAATGAGAAACAACTGTGTACCTGCGTTTAATGTTGAGAATCAAGTCAATGGAATTAGATTATTGGAAAAGGCAAGCTTAATCAAAACTCTCTAAGATCACACCATCTCTTCTTTAAATTGCATTTTTTTTTCTTGTCAATGATAAACGCAAGCGCAAGAATTGGCGTTTGTATATTCACACTTTTCTGATGAAAGATTATATGAATTACAAGTAACAAATGTCGATTTTTAGACCATATACTATGGATTGATGGAGCAAAATGTCGAAATAATCGACATGTAGCAACTAGCAAGTAACAATCTCAGTAAATTCGTGTTATCAAAACAGAAACTTGAACTAAATTATTATGTCAATTATAAACGCAAACGCAGAAATTGGCGTTTGAACTAATTATCAGACTTTTCAAACGCCAAAACTAGCCCAGAATCCATGGACTGATGGAATAAAATGTCAAAAGTATTCGACATGTAGAAAGTAAAAATTTCAGTAAATTTGTGTTATCGAAATAATATCTAAAACTAAATTCTCATGTCAATTATAAACGCAAACGCAGAAATCAGCGTTTGAACTAATTATCACACATTATCAAACGCCAGAACTAGCCCAGAACATAATCCATGGATTGTTCGAGCAAAATTCCAAAATAGCAATCATCAGTTTCAGTAAATTCTCGTTATGGAAGAAATATCATCAAATCTATTTATCAATTTCACTAAATTCCTACAGCGAAAAAATGTTTCATCCGAGTGAAATAATAACCATCGTCGTTTTCGATACTCAATTCGAAGAACACACGATTGAAAAAAAACTTGAGATCGGCGACCAAAAAACTTACGGTTTTGAGCTGGCCAAAACTCTCAGGATCGTTCACGAACTCCTTAATCTTAGCCGTCCTAGGATTATGCATCCACTGAGTCCCATCCATAAACTGGATCCCATTAGCTTCACAAGCCTCGACGATCTGATCGAACTCAGAAACGTTCAAAGCAACTGGCTTATCAAGCAGTATGTGTTTCCCCTTCCGGGCGGCGCGTACAGCCCACTCGACGTGGAGGCTGGTGGGGATAGGAAAGTAGACGGCGTCGACATCGGGATCTTCTAGACTGTCTCTTATACACATCTAGATGTGTATAAGAGACAGACCTTATGCTCACTGAAACAATCTTTGCTACTCGTAGTAAACGATGCCTCGGTTTCTCGAACCGGGATTACAAAATCGTGTACACGGAGAGTACCTTTCGTACCGATCGCGGTTATCTCCATTGTTAGATTGGCCAAGAAAGAGCAGTAGATCGTTCCGGTTATCCCTTCTTCCCAATCGAGCAATGCACCACAAGAGAGAACGATCCCGGAATCATTTAGGACGGAGCCGGGCAAGGCGGCGACGGTTTTCGGAAGCTTGAAGTTGTTGGAGAGAAGAGTTGCTTGGATTGTGTACCATCCAGCATCACCGAGAGCACCAAGCCCGTCAAGACCAGGCTTTACTCGGATGTCGTTTTTTAGGAAGGTTTCATTTGCTGCAAATGAGAAACAACTGTGTACCTGCGTTTAATGTTGAGAAACAGATCAATGGAAAGGAAATGAAAGTCTCAATTAAAAGTTTTAATTTAAAACTATTAAAGTGCAAAACTGGCGTTGGAATATTCACACTTTTCTGATGAAGATTATATGAATTACAACAAGTAACAAATGTCAATTTTCACACCAGAATCCATGGATTGATGGAGCAAAATGTTGAAATAATCGTCATGTAGCAAGTAAAACGATCTCAGTAAATTCGTGTTATCAAAACAGTAACTTAAACTAATTATAAACGCAATCGCAGAAATTGGCGTTTGAAATAATTATCACACTTTTTTTTTTTGGTCAACTAATTATCACACTTTTCAAACGTCAAATTTAGACCAGAATCCATGGAGATTGATGGAGCAAAATGTCCAAATAATCGGCATGTAGAAATAACAATTTCAGTAAAATCGTGTTATCGAAACAGTCACTTAAACTAAATTCATATGTCAATTATAAAAGCAAACGCAGAAATTAGCGTGTTGAAATAATTATCACATTTTTGAAACGCTAAATTTAGACCAGAATCCGTGGACTGATAGAGCAAAGCAAGTAAACAACAATCTCAGTAAATTCGTGTTATCGAAATAATATCTAAAACTAAATTCTCATGTCAATTATAAACGCAAACGCAGAAATCGGCGTTTGAACTAATTATCACACTTTTCAAACGCTAAAACTAGCCCAGAATCCATGGATCGATCGAGCAAAATGCCAAAATAGCAATTATCAGTTTCAGTAAATTCCAACAGCGAAAAATGTTTCATCCGAGTGAAATAATAATCATCGTCGTTTTTGATACTCAATTCGAAGAACACACGATTGAAAAAACCTTGAGATCGGCGACCAAAAAACTTACGGTTTTGAGCTGGCCAAAACTCTCAGGATCGTTCACGAACTCCTTAATCTTAGCCGTCCTAGGATTATGCATCCACTGAGTCCCATCCATAAACTGAATCCCATTAGCTTCACAAGCCTCGACGATCTGATCGAACTCAGAAACGTTCAAAGCAACTGGCTTATCAAGCAGTATGTGTTTCCCCTTCCTGGCGGCGCGTACAGCCCACTCGACGTGGAGGCTTGTGGGGATGGGAAAGTAGACGGCGTCGACATCGGGATCTTCTAGAAGCGACTCGTAGGAGTTATGAATCTTCGCCGTCGGTGGGAAATCGTTAGATGCGGCGAAAGATTTCGTTTCCTCAATGGAGTTGCTGCTGATGCTGGCTATGGCTGAGATGGTGGCGTTCGGAGCTTGATTGATGGCTCGAGAGACCTTACGGACGATGTTTTTGCAGCTCATCACTCCGATACGGATCGGATTATCGCCGGCCATTTGCTTGATTCTTTTTTTCCGGTAACAGAAGGGAAGGAGAGAGAGAGAGAGAGAGAGAGAGTCAAATCTTCGTCATCTCCCTAATTTTTTGGTCAACGTTTACAGTAAGTTATAAAAAGTTGATATTAAGCATTTTATAGTTAGGAGAGTAATTGCAACTCATAACATCAAAATTAAATCTCTTTCATGCTATACTATTCACTATATATATCAATTATCAAAAAACTTTTTTTTATCATCATTTAATTATAAATGTACCTCTTTTTCTTCCTTCATCAAAAGATAAGTTAAACAATAACAAAATAGTTAAGTTGTTATCAGCATAATTTATATAATTTTATTAAGTTAACATAGTTAATTAATCAATAACACACATTTTCTATGATATGATAACTGGTTAACACGATAATTTTCATATTTTTATAGTTTATATTTTATATGATATAATAATAACTCGATAAACACGATAATTTTTTGATATAACAACTGGATTAACATAATTTCATATTTTATATAATATGATAACTAGTTTAATACATTATTCTCTACGACATGATAACTGTGTTAATACGTTAATTACATAATAACAATGTCAACAAGATTAATTTTGGACGAATAGTGTTGCCGGGTGACTGTAAACAGTACTAATTAGACGGACTGTAAACAGTGTTAACTAGACGGACTGTAAACAGTGTTGTCGGAGCGAACATAATTTTCATATTAGTGGCATTTGTGTAATTAAGCAAAATAAAATGCACTTTTTGAACCAAAAAAATATTTTCTCCCTGTTAAATAACTAAATTTGATTTATTTATTACTATATACTTAAATAAATGATCAACTATTATCTTATATTAAAATCACCCAATTTAGTAACTAAGAGCATCTCTTAGGGAAAAATGCCTTAAAAATCCTCAATTTTTCCGTCTTGTCCAATTAAAGCTCCAGTTGCCATTAGGGGTGGGCACGGATCAGATATCTGGGTTTTTGAAGATATCCGTGATCCGCTCCGTTTTTTCCGGATCGATAATTTTTCGATCCGTATTTGCTCCGCTACTAATCGGATATCCGGAACACCGGATATCCATTAAAATATAGATTATTCGCTTGATATCCGATCCGTTCGGTAAAATAGTAAAATAATTATAA
Source organism: Alliaria petiolata (assembly GCA_020283515.1). NCBI lineage: Eukaryota > Viridiplantae > Streptophyta > Magnoliopsida > Brassicales > Brassicaceae > Alliaria > Alliaria petiolata. The sequence goes on from JAHZTW010000004.1 coordinate 8,133,166, forward strand.
AAATATAAAATTTCAAAATTCAACTTATAAATAATAGATTTTAATAGAAAACAAATATATTTTTAATTGTTAAACTTTAGTATTAAAATAACTAATATAATTAAAAGAAATTCACAAAAACTTACATATAAATATAATAAATATACAATATATATGTAATTATTTATATACATATGTATATATATATATATATACATATAACAGATCGGATCGGATATCCGTCTCTCAAAATTTTAATATTTGTGATGTGCTCCGTTTTCAACGGATATTGATTTTTAGTATTTGTTTTGTTACGTTGAATTACGGATATCCAGATTTTTAGGATCGAGTCGAAGCAAATAACGAATCAAATCAAATCTAACGGATATTTTGCCCTGCCCTAGTTGCCATTATAAACCATCAATTTATGTTGACTTATTTAATCCCCAAGTTTCATTGACCAAGTCGAATTACTCCCGTCGTTAACTCGCTTAATAGATGGATTCAACGGGATTAAATCTCATTTAAAATCGCAGTTAGCCCGAACATCATCGTTTTAAAAACATTAAACACCCAAATCGATTTATTCATCTAACGATTCAACCCTAAATCATAAAATTCCCAAATCAATTTCTCCTTCTAAACCCAGATTCTCTCTCTTTCGATTGAAAAATCAATTTTTCTAATTTACTGTAAAGCTTGTCGTTGATCTTCACCTCTTCTCCAATGAGTTCAAGTTCTGAGAAATGTGATACCTCTGGGATTTCGGTTGAAAACAAATTTGGAATACGTGGATTCCCGTCGAAGTGTGTGTGTGGATGTGATGTAGCGATCTTTACATCTAAGATGATATGATAATGGCTGAGACAAGGAGCTTGGAACATAAAAATAAGTCTAAGGGCCAGCTAGTACATGAACTAAGAAACAAGAAGGCATTGATCATCCATAATGGTCATATGATACACTCAAGGTCTAAGCTATCTAATCAAGATAGGGGAGGACTCATCCATAACACCATCAATGCAACCGGTCATAAAATCAATCCAGAAGGTGTCCTTCCACAAGGCACCTTGGTTCTCATTCAAGGGATGTAAGTTAACAAATGGGATAGTAATGGGTTATACTCTTTTTCCCTTGTCAAGTTTTATCCCATTGGGTTTTCTTGACAAAGTTTTTAATGAGGTGCCCATCTACTAAATCATTTCCCATTTGTTAATATCCAATAAAGCTATACTCCAAAGAACTCAAGAAGGAACAAGAAGCCACAAAACTTCAATACCTAAGCGAGTTCATGAGGAGTACTAAGCAAGCGTTTTCTTCTTTTTCTCTTTTGTAAAACCATGAAAGCATTCAAAGGGAACAAGGACACAAAGGCCAATTGGTTTCTGGATTCAAAGGGGCAAGCACGCAGTCAAGCAAGCTATTCAGCCAAACCGTTTTCTGATTCATGAAAGCAAGCAAGCAAAGCCAAGCAGCTCTTTATATCAAAGGCGTGTTTCTGTTTCAAAACAAGCTAAGTAGCTCTCCAAGCCCAAAGGCATTTTCTGATTCAGAACAAGGCTAAGCAGCTCTCCAAGCCCAAAGGAATTTTCTGATTCAGAACAAGGCTAAGCAGCTCTCCAAGCCCAAGGCATTTTCCTGATTCAAGAAATAAAGCTAAGCAGCTCATTTCAAGCCCAAAAGAGTTCCGGTCTGAGAATCCACTAAACAAAGCTAAGGAGCTCACTTCAAGCCCAATCTGTTTCTGATTCAAAGAAAGAAGCAAACAAGTCAAGCAGCTTCCCCAAAACAGGCCCACACGTTTTATGGAACTCATAAGCTATCAAGCAGCTCTCCACCTCATGCTTGGAAGGAAGCTGCTGAATTAAAACTAAAACACTTCTCCACCTCATGCTTGGAAAGAAATCCTTAAACAAAGAAGTCAGGCTGAGATTCAGTACCCACGCTCTTTCTCTGCCTCAGAATCATTCCCCATGCTTCACATGCTTTGCTCTTGCCCATCCTGCCTCAAAGAGAACAAAGTTTGTCCCATAACTCTTGGCAGCGTTTTCTGCTCCTTACATGATGGGAACCAAGCCTCCTTTGTTTACTTGTTCTTTTTCATTACCCATGTTGGGTTTTGTTTCCTATATAAGCTATCTCCCTTCCTTTGTAACAATTAACTTAGACCTTAGTGAATAAGAGTTCATAAGTTCTTTCCTTTCTCTGAAAATGCTAGTGTGTAATATCTAGTATCCAAGGGAGCAATTCACTTGTGAGTCATATCAAGTGAATCCCTTCAGATCCTTTTAATCTCTTGTAAGCTAGTGAGTAATATCTAGTGTCCAAGAATTCGATTTGCTTGTGAGTTATATCAAGCAAATCAAGAGTCCATTCACTTGTGAGTTATATCAAGTGAAACACTGTGGGCGTAGTAAGGAGAATCCACACCCTTATCCAGCCTATTCGCCCCATTCTTCTTGCTTCTGTTCTTCATGGATCATTAGCAAGCTCTCCCCTTCACCCCCTTAACTTCAGATTTCCAATCCTTGGGAGGATCACATCATAAGACTGCAAAGAATCCAGGACGTCCTTTCTTCAGGTGTTTAACCAAAAAAAAAAAAATATATGTAGAGGAATGTGTGGTCTTTTGTATCTGTTTAAGTGGGTTTCATGTTTTGTAAGTATAGGAAGGCGTGATGTTTTGTAACACTTTGGAATTGTTTGTTCATATAATAGGATCATTTGTTTGAGTGGGTAGAGAAAGCAGTGCTAGAGGAGGTTGAAGAAGCTTTGCCGAAACTAGGAATCAGTCAAAGTGAGATTTGCAAACACCATTCCAAAGTTGAAGAGTTAAAGGCTATGGTGGAGGAATTGAAAGAAGAAGTTAAACGCACCCAAATCCAAGTGAAGAAGTGGAAGGTGATGAAAAATTTGTGTATTGTGTCTCTTTGATTTATCACCATGTTCATCATTGTCATTGTGTATGTAATGGTTGGTGAAGCAAATGAAAATAAATTTGTTCTATGGCTAGTTTGAAGATCTATTTTAAGACTTTGTAGTGTTGTTTGATCTGTTTTAAGACTGTAATGTGAGGATGAAATGGACTATGATGAGAGCTTTTTCTCTCTCGTTTGTCTCTATTAGATCAAATGACTTTGTCTTTCTCGTTTGTCTTTCTTATGAGTATGTTTTTCTCTCTTTTGAGTTTTTTTTTTGTATCCGAGAGATGAGAATGAAACAAGAGCACATAATAAGACTCATAAAACAAAAGAACATAAATAACATAAGTCTCATTTTCACAAAAGCAGCCACGGTTCAAGAAGTAGCAAAACCAAAGTCTACAAAAACAGAAAAAGAAGCAACCATGATCCAAGAAGTAGCAAAAGACAGTGTCTCATAGTCTTAAGAGAAAAAGAAAAGCCTCTCTAAGCTTCATCAGAGAAACCACCGCCCTAGTCCTTGTGCGTGTGATCCTTGGCCTTGTGATCCTTGCTCTTGTGATCCTTGCGCTTGTGATCCTTGTGCTTGTGAAAATCATTCTTGCGTTGTTCCTCCTTAAGTGTAGTTGGCAAATAAAAATCATGAACATTCATACCAATTCAAAGCATTCGGCATTTTCAAGACAACGTTCATGTATTTTCCAAACAAAAGAAAACAAACCTGATCTTTTCTTGGTCGACCTCTTGGTTTCTTTGGTTCACTCGCAACAGTCGGTTTTGAATAAGATTTCTTATTGTGCCCTTCTTCCTTGTAGTTTGAACATGTTATAACTGTCAAGGAGCATGTTAACTTGATCTTCTTTGAAGAAGAGGCAGTTTCATTACTTCCTTTACGCCTAGCATAGTTACTCGGTCCACCAGGATTTCCTAATCTCCATGGTGGTGGCAACACCGACAATCTATTTGTTCTAGGCCATAATTCATACCTTGAACAGGCTTGATACCTTGCTTGTATGTTTTCCTCCACATTATTGTTGTGTAATAGTGAGACACAAAACCCTCAACCTTTTTTTCTTTGCGAGGATAACACATGCGGCATGAATACGTGGTATTCCAGTCATCTGCCATTTCCTACAACCACAAGGTTCCTCTACCATATCCACACTGTAACTATCACCACGATGCTCTATCTCCTGTAAATCACCTACAACCATGAATCTCGTGCAATCCATAGAACCATATATCATTTTTTTTTATCTCCTCATGTGCTCTCCTTGTAAATCTTGTCTTCAACCTATTCGTAATAATAGCTCTCTTTTCATTACGCACCATGCACTGTCTCCTAATATCCTCGGATATGATAGCAACGTTTCTTCCATCATTAAGTCCCAAAACATCGGTGATATGGCTAACAAACCAGTCTCAATTCGTATCATTATCTATTTCAACTATCGCCCACACAATAAGAAATATTCTATTATCTCCATCTCTTCCGACTCCAGCTAAAAATCTATTTGATAGTATCAAAAATTGCATCAATACCACCAACTACCCATGACTCAAACCAAATTCTATCTACTTCATCGACACTGGTTGCATTTACGTCTTCGATCTCGCTACTCGGACTTACACCCAACTCGCTAAACCCGACTCTCTCACTGTTCTTTTTTGGCTTACTCCAACCCTCGGATGATTTTTAAGATTCTGGATTTTGTTCTAATTTTTAATGCTCTTGACTAGTACTGCTCATTTGTTTTATTTATTATTATTTTTTTTTTTTTAGTATTATTATTTCGTTTCTTATGGTCTAGTTAATTCATATGTGTTAGAGCATGTCCAGTAAGACTTTATTTTTGCATCTAAACTCTATTTTTAGAGTAAAACCATCTCCAGTGATACTTTATTCTAAACAAATAAACTAACACATCATTTTTATGAAAATAATAAAATCCTTACTAATCATATCTATTAATAGTAACAATATGAATAAATGCCAATTTCACTTTAATAAGTTGTTATTTTTCAAAATTGTTATTTGTATTTTCTTATAAATTCCAATTTAAATCCAATAAATATTATTTGTGGTTGCGTCTTTTCAATTATAAAAAATACATTTTTCACTTATGTCTTTTGAAGATTATTTATATTGTTCAAAACCACATAAAAGGTTCCTTGTATAATGATTCATGCTATAATAGTAAATAAAAAAGTATGTTATATAGATGGTTTGCTCAAAATAAAATAAAAAATAAAAAGTTGAAAATCCAACGTATGATCGTTTTCTAACAAAATATGTATGGAACAAAAGTTTAAAACTTTGAAAAAGTTAAAATTAGAAATCGACTTGGGAAAATATATAATATTTACCTTTCTTATGATAAATTATATTATCTTCGAACATTAATCGATTGTTTTGGAAAAAACAAGTTTTTTTGAAGATATTTTTGCAGATTATTGTAAAATTCAGTGTATTTTTGAAGATGCATATGCAACAAGTGGTTTAATAGAGAGTGATGAGGAATGCGAAAAATCCGAAATGGTTTAAGCCTCCCCAGGACTGGTGTAAATGTAGTTTCGATGCATCATTTTATTCAGAAGCAAAAAAGATGGGCCTTCGATGGAGAATCCAGGATGAGGGTTATCAAAGCAATCCGGAAGAAAGGTACTATATGAGTTGGAACGATATCTTCTTACTAGAGAAAACTGAAGGTCCAAATTTGAAGCATTATCTTCCAGATTTCATGCTGGAAACGGAATTCAGTGTGCAGAACTTCTTGCCAGAAGTAGATTATTTTATAGTTTAAATTTCAGATATTTTAATAATTGTACATCGTTCTTATGTCCTATAACTATGATTGTGTAAGCAGTTTTTAAATATACGAAGCATGACATTTAAAAAACAATAATGGTTGATGTGTTAAAGAAATTATTATTTTTCTTATATTGTTTCAATAAGCTACAGAAATAAAAGACAAATACTTTGACCTATTGATGCAGGATTTTTAATATGAAAAATCTAATCCAACGTTTGTAGTTAATTTTTCTACTAAACCAAACAGTTTTTTTCCTTGAATCGAATGTTTGCAACCCTTCTTAATCATCACCTCTTTTCTTTACACCTTTATCTTGTGCTTCTTCAATTTGATTAATACTTGAACTGTAATTTTAAACTCTCAGTTATCTCTAAAAGTTTGTTTCTCTCTGTCACTTTTTATTTCACGTTACTACCATACTGTTCGACTAGTCACTATTCTTCGCTTAATTCCTTTGGTAAGTTATGTTTTTCTTTCATAAATTATAATTGTGTTTCTCTCTAAACTCTGTTTCGATCATCAAGCGACCCTATCTGTTATGCTTTTCTGGACTATAAAGCTTTATTTAAATCTTTTTTTTTTTACATTAGAGGGCATGGATCTCGTATTATCATTAGACAAGGATAACATAAATTATATATTGTGTTCGCTCTTTTAATGGCAAATCTTTTATTTTTGGTTTTATAGATCATAAATTTATAAGTTGGTATGGAGAGTGGGACTACTTCGTCCTATAATGTTAGCATTGATGAACCGTTAGAATATGTTTGCGGGGGTACAATTATTATAATTGTCAAGTTATACAACATCTTTGCTTCGTTACCAATACCGAAGTCGTTTATTTTTAATGCTGCTGATTTCATTTTAGAAGATGAGTCTATAGATAAATAAATTTTTTATAATTCTTTGGTTGATGAAGAGATTGAAGTGGAAGAGGCAAACACGATTTTAATGAATCTTATACTTATAGCTTCTGAGGTGATTGAGCCTAATGATTACTCGCCTTCAAAAATCGTGACACTATTCTTAACATTACATTTCCATCATGATGTCACGTATGAGGATATTTTGGAGCACCAAGCAATTGAAGATTCTTTTCATTCATGGAATGTGATAGTCACATATTTTTACCTCATTTTAACATTCATTTATGATAGTTTTGTATCCACTTATGCATTTATTTGGTAGTTTCATTCTCATTTGCATCTATATTAGAGTTTAGTGAGTCTTACCTTAGGTTATTACATATTTGTTGCATTTTGGAGTGTTTTAGATGTGTATAAGAGACAGGTCTTACCTTAGGTTATTACATATTTGTTGCATTTTGGAGTGTTTTTAGATACATTGGAGGACTTTTCAGATTATGGAGGTTAAGCATTGCTTGGAGGATGGCATGGAACTAAAGTGTACCAAAAGAAGTTGAGTTAAATGGACTTGAAGCACAAAACCACTACATGGGAGTAAAGATAGAGCCGGACGAAGGGTTTTCATTCAGATTTAGCCTCGGCGGTCTTCATGAAAGTCAAAGATAATTGAGTTAGCTTTCGTTTGAAGGTGGTCAAGTCAAACAATGCAGCGGTTCAAGAGATGCGGCCATTATATTTCAGATCGAGCGATCTCATTTTGGGATCGATCGATCAATGGAGAAACAGAAAACGCAAGATTTTTAGATCGATCCGAACATCTCAGAACGATTGTTCTGGCTCAGATCGATGGATCCCTATATGGATCGATCGAGCCCCTTACTAAACCAGCCGGTTTAAGTGAAAAATCAAAGGAAATTTCGGTTTAAACTCGGTTTGACTTAACATCTCCACCGAAGAAACATGTTTTGGCCTATATATCTGTGTTTTTGGCCATTGTTGAGGCCAAGCTTCTCTTACACATCTTCTCTAAGCTCTTATTACATTCTCTTACCTTAATCATCTTTTGTTCTTGTTTATAAACACATTCTCTTTGGTTTTAAGTCAACTTTGTAAGATCTTTTCAAGAGTTTTTACAATCTAAGAGTTTGTCTTTGTTAATTTATCATCGTCTTTATATTTATGTTTACCAACATCTACGTCAATATATTTGTGGGTTTAACTATGTTTAGTGAGTAGTTTCCTTATGATCTAGGGGATGGGTTAGATTTAGGGTATTTTAGAGATTAATCTTGATGTCTATGGTTTGATCCTTTCATTTCCCTCCTTGCTTAGTGATCTTAATGCTAGTTTAGCCTTGATCAAGCTAATTCTAGACCTTAGAGAATTTCTCACCCACAATGTGTTTATTGAAATTCCCCAATCAACTAAGCAAGGGATTTTCATTTCTAGCTCATGAGAGTGATTGTCTAGGGTGTTTATTAGCATATTAGAACTGATTCTTAATGCTTCTTAGCCTTCTTTTCACAAATGAAAGTTTGATATTGATTAGGATTGTTAATGATGTGATTAGTACCATGAGAGTGGATTAATCTTGCTTTAGAGTTGTAAGCTTAGGGATTATCATTCATTGAGATTTATTGACATCATATATAGGTTTTTGAAGCACCTAAAGTCAATAACCCAATCATTAGATTCGTTTTAGTCAATTGTTAATCTTAATTAGTCTCTTGTTTACTCTTTTTACTTGTCAATTGAGTTCTTAAGTTGCTAGCTTTAATTATTTGGTTTGATTGTCTTGTTTACTTATCTAGGTTGCTAGATAAATATCAAAAACATCTATACTTGCTAAGATTAAGGAGTTTTATGCATTCCTATTGTCACAAACTTCCCCATTTGAATTGATTCTCAAGTACCTACAATAACATGAGTGGGTTTGAGTAATTGATAGCTAAAAATCTACTTATCAGAATGTCATATATATAGAAGCCCCCTACTCAGGATGCAATTAACCTTTTGCAAAGGATAAACTTTATGATAGATACAAAGAAAGAAGGAGATGGAACTAAGATGTGTGTGATTTGCCAAGAAGAGTATGTTAATGGACAAACTCTTTTGAAACTACCATGAAGTATTAAACGTTGATTGTTTTCTTAAATTGTTGCCGATATAATTACCTTCTTAGTTCATTAAATAAATTATTTCAATATATATTTTGTTATTTTGATGTAATAGTTGTAGATGTATTAAATGTTTGTAATTTAAACAATTCTTATTAAAAAAATAAATTAAAAATGAGTATCTGCGCGAAATCGCGCAGGTTCGAGACCTATTAGTTATTAATAAAATATTATATTAAAATTTATTAACTATGAAATTAATTTACATCTTATATGATATATGTTGTTGCATATTTTTATTTTATTTTCTTTAATAATTATAAATTATATATTGATCAGTATTAATTTATTTTTACATATATATATATATTTTTTCATTAAAAATCAAAATATTAATTATCTAAGTTTTTAGAATCAACATAAAATATTCTAATGATTAATTTTAAAACTTATATATTTATGAATGATTTTGTATTATAATTTGAATATGTTGTTCAATAATATATATAATAAACAGATATAAAATTAAATATATTAGATTCGTATTTGATATCAAATCAAAAAGATTTTATTTTATGCACGAAAATATGATAATTATTATACTAATACGTTTTCAACAAACCTAACAATAAATAAAATATTGTAATTATTAGTATTTTTTTGAAGTGAATCTTAAATAAAAATTATTTGTAACCATGAGCAACACTATGAAGTATGAACTATTATAATTATGAACTACTATTTTAACCTATCAACTTAAAACTATGAATCAAAACTTTTTGCTTTTTGCAAATCTATACAACAATATATATTCTTGATTTATATCTGTTCCGAAAAAACTATTTACGAATTATTCAATTCCAATTTTTTATGGGAACCACAAAAAAGATTTGTTAAAAAAATCATTCCTTGATTTCATTTGTTTATATCTAAAATATTAATGTAATCTAAATTTCAAATTTAATCATAATTGCTATACTATTAAATTTCATTTATATTAACCTTACCATAAATTTTTTACAAATGTCTACATTAACATTTAAAAATAGTTCTACAAACACTATGTCTATATTAGCATAATACATTTATATATTTAAATAAAAAAATAATTTTATCCGTATAAGATTGATATGGTCCCGTGCGGGCGCGGAGGTTAGAATCTAGTTGATATATTATTAAACTAGTTCTAATACAAACGCATACGCTTGATTATGTGCTCAAGTTCACACAACGCACGAGTGTATATGACCCCAATATCAACCCATTAATCTGACCCCAAACTTCACCATTGAGTCTCTTGTCAAGCAAAATCACAGCACAACTCGACTCCAAACCCGAACGACAATTGACAAACCCCTTTTTAAATCTAGGTTACACGAAGACGACGCCGACTGCTAGTCATGCAGTAAAAATTTCACGATTAACAATATCAGCGACGGAGAGGATGTTCCGGAGGAGAAAATGCGGGCGTTATCTCCTCCTTTTCCGTGTCCTCGCCATCCAGAGAAGTCTTCTTGGAGCTATTTCGACCCTTGTGACAGATTTCGATAGCTTTAGATTTGTTGAACAAACCAAGGTTGATTGTGGTGCATCACTCATAGGATTAGGGTTCTTAAGAGCTTCTGATTCTGGGAAACAAGTTTCAAGAATGTTTGAAGCTAATAAAACCAGAGTTAATTTGACTCGTTGATTAGACAGGTATGAGGTCCGTGGAAATGTGATTGTGTGATGTTGATTTAATATTAGTATCCGGTTCTAACAACACTTAATATTTTAGGTGTTGGTTCGGATTTGTGAGTGTGCAAGAGAGATTGAAAAGGATTTCTTTAAAAATATATGAAGATGTAACGGTTAAAAGTGAAGAAGCTATAGTTGCTTACACTAATAATTCCAACCAGTAAGGTATTGAAATATTGGCAGAGGAAGGGTTTCAATGACTGAGAAAACTCGAGTCAATAGTAGCCTTGCGAGATTATATCCAAATCAGCTCCCCGATTAAGAATGCATAACTCTAGACTACAAGTAAGAAAATAAAAATCATTTCACCAACGCATATATAAATGTTAGAAAGAATAGTTCTGATGATACTATGCGGTAAAGGTCAAAACAGAAGCATACACTTGATCATATGCTCAAGCTCTCACAACTCACGAGTGTATATGATTTAGGGACTGTACCCACAATATCAAGCCAGTCAGTCTGACCCCAAACGTCACCATTGAGGCTCCTGTGAATCAAAATCACAACACACCAAACATTTTTGGTTTGATCATGAGGATACAACACAGGACTGTCCCAAAAGATTACGAGCTTTCCACCATAAGTACCAATTTCAGTATCATTTCCACGCATGTACTTATCAATAGTAGTCAAACCGTTAACAATTCTCCCCTTGTTTGACTTGGTATCATACCACCAACATTTTTTATCCGCATAATAGTAACATACATTCTCTATCACACAAGTCCTAGTCTTCACATAAATCTTCCCAGGCATCGTTAGGAGCTTTTTATCTGAAGAGAACCGGACCTAAGGGCCAGGGTCTGGTAAAGGTTCACAAGTATGAGTCTTTGGGTCGTAAACATCTGCTCAATACGTTGACTCATCTGCTCCACACCCTCCCATTACATATATTTCTCCATCGCGGATGCACGTAAGGGCTTCCTTGCGAGCCACCATCATGCTTGGGACTTCACGCCATTGGCCAACCAGCTCATTACGGACCCACACAAAACACAACCGACGAGTTTTTGCTGCCGGACGTGTAGAGTTCTGAACCATTCTTTGAGCATATTAGATCTGATGGGCTAAGAGAATGGGAAGAGGGCACTGGTACCAACAATTTTAGAGTATTAACTCGGCGAACATGATTTATCCAGAGACTATACCAGATGAGGCAAGGATCGGTAGACGATTGTAGGTCAAGATAAACACATTCTTCATGACTTTTAAGCTTGTTTCGTACCTTATAGAGCCTCTTGGAGAGTAAGAGCGAGCGGAAGCTCTTGGAGACAAGAGTTAGCTTTGGGTAGTACGATCTCGATATTGAGTATGTAGAATTGATGATTATTATTGATTGATGAGAGCTGTGTTATATACACAGAGAGGATTATACAAAGAAGGAAATCGAATATGTCAGAGTTATGGTGACGTATTTATAGCAGAAGAATTATACACTTTCTATATCTTATCACGCCCCCTCAAGACGGACGTTCCGGAGGAGAGACCGATCTTGCAACTGAGTAACTCGAACCGAGCACGTGAGAGTGGTTTGGTTAGAGCATCAGCTAGTTGATCTGCGGTAGAGACATGAGAGACCCACATTTGCCCAGTCTGAATATATCCACGGACAAAATGATAGTCTAGTGCGATGTGCTTCATACGCGAGTGAAATACAGGATTCGCGGCCAAGTAATTAGCACCAATATTGTCACAGTAGAGTGTGGGTGTTGTTGGTACCTTGATTCCAAGATCAGAGAGTAACGAAGTAATCCAGCAGACTTCGGAGGCGGTGTTTGCAATGGAAAGATATTCTGTCTCGGTTGAAGAACGTGCCACGCCCGTTTGTTTCTTTGAAGACCAAGTTATTGGATGTCTTCCGAGATAGACAATATACGCTCCTGTAGAGGTGTAGTCATCTTTGTTGCCAGCCCAATCAACATCGGTGAAAGCATGTAAGGTTGGAGTGTTGCTGGCGTGAAAGTCAACACCATGATCTTGAGTTCCGGAGAGATATCGAAGGATGCGTTTGACAGCTGTCCAGTGATCTGTTGTTGGCCGGTGCATGAATTGTGACATCTTGTTGACGGAGAATGATATATCTGGTCTAGTGAGAGAGATATTGTAAACTTCCCACCACTGCCCGGTATTCCTTTGCGTCATCAAGTACCGTGCCAGAAAACAGAGTAAGAGCGGAGTTGGGACACATCGGAGTAGCCACTGTTTTGGCATTTGTCATCTGTGTTCGGTGGAGTAAATCTGCAATATACCGATGTTGTGTTAAGTGTAATCCACGAGAAGAACGAGTTACTTCAATACCTAAAAAATATGTTAGATCACCCAAATCTTTTATTGAAAAACGTTGAGATAGAGTTTCGATAAACCGCGTGATTTGTGGAGGACTGTTTCCAGTGATGATAATATCATCCACGTAGATAAGCATGTAAAGGAGAATGCCAGAGTTGTTGTATATGAAGAGTGATGCATCCGCCAATGAATTTTTGAATCCGGATTGAAGAAGAAACGTTCTTAGCTCATTGTACCATGCCCTTGGTGCTTGCTTGAGGCCATAAATGGTTTTTCGAAGCCTGCATACTGCGTTGGGATTATCTTTGTCCTGAAAACCAATCGGCTGCATCATATATACTTCGTCCTCAAGGTGACCTTGGAGAAAAGCTGTGTTGACATCAAGTTGTTTCAATGGCCAGTCACAAGTAACAGCCGTGCTGAGGACTATGCGAATAGTAGCTGGTTTAACCACCAGACTAAATGTATCATTATAGTCTATGTCGGGACGTTGGTTATAGCCTTTAGCAACTAGGCGGGCTTTGTAGCGGTCTATGGAGCCATCATCATTCCGTTTTATTGTGAAGATCCACCTGCATCCAACAACATTAGTCACATTAGTACGAGGAACAAGATCCCATGTATGATGTTTAATCTGAGAATTGATCTCGTCACTCATGGCTTTACGCCAAGAAGGACTTTTAAACGCTTCAGCAACAGAAGTTGGAATCGTGTCGGGATCCAACACTGCAGAAGTATGCAGATTTAGCTTTTGAACAGGTTTGTGTGCACGAGTAGTTCTCCGTGGTGGTGGCTGCAGAGGAGCAAGAGGAACTGCAGGTGCAGGAATTGTTCCAGGGGCTGGTTGCCGAGTGTCAGAGGAGTGAGTCGTTTCTGATGCAGAGTTTCCCGTGGTATTGGAAACGGATGTTGGTGTTAAATTTGCTGCATCTGAATGAGACAAGGCATCAGCTGTGGAGGCAGGTGATTGAGATGATGTTTGCGGTGGAGAAAGTGGAAGTTGTGGAGGCAGCAAAGGAGCACATGCAAGTGGAACAACAGAGACAAGAGGATAACTTGGGACCGAAGCGTTAGACTCATTAGTATCAGTTCCACATATTGACTAGTGGGGGTTTCAAAGGGGAAAACTGATTCATGAAAAACAACATGGCGAGATGTATAAATTCTAGAGGTGGCTCGATCAAGACAGAAATATGCACTTTGTGTAATAGAATATCCAAGAAAGACACATGGTGATGATCGAGCATCAAGCTTATGCGAGGCGTAAGGCCGTAACCAAGGAAAACATAAACAACCAAAAATCTTTTAGTTTTTGAAAATTTGGAGAACGACCATGTAAAGTTTGAAAGGGATTTTTAAAATTTAGACGAGGAGACGGCATGCGATTAATAAATAAACCGCTGCTGCGAAAGCGTAAGTCCAATAACCGTTTGGCATAGAAGCGTGGGACATAAGGGAACGACCAGTTTCGACAATATGTCGATGCTTGCGTTCAGCAATCCCATTATGTTCAGGCGTATGAGGTGGACTTGTCATATGTGAAATACCATGGGTGGAGAGAAAGGTAGCAAGACCTATGTACTCACCCCCATTATCGGTATAGAGAGTTCTAAGCTTTTGTCGAAATTGATTTTCGACTAACGCTTTGAACTTTGAAAATACATCAAAAACTTGTGATTTTAGTTTTAAAGGATACAACTAAGTGTATCTAGTGAAATGATCTACAAAAATAACATAGTATTTGAAGCCATCTATTGAAATTAACGGTGAAGTCCACACATCCGAGAAAACAATATCAAGAGGATGAGACGATTGCAAAGTTGAAATGGAAAAAGGTAACTTATGCATTTTATTAATGGAACAAGCATTGCAAGGCTGAGCCAACAAAACATTTGAAGAAATTGGTAAATCGAATTGTGAAACAACTTTTTGAAGAATAGAAAAAGACGGATGGCCTAAACGTGAATGCCAATCCGACATAGTGGTTTTAATAACGGAAGCAAAAGCAAGAGATGGAGGTTTAGAGTAAGGTAATTTCGGCCATTCATAAGTGCCATCTTTAGGCTTGCCTTCCAAACGAAGAGCCCCCGTTTGTATATCCCTCACCTGGAAGTAAGTAGGAGTAAAAGTCACCGCAACACCGTTAGTTTTGCACAATTGAAACACAAATATCAGATTTTTGTCAAGGGAAGGAACACATAATATATTATTAAGGAAAAAGGGACGAGAGTATGAGGGAAGAGAAGATGAACCAGTGTGAGAAATCCTGAGTCCAGAACCATCACCTAGAAGCACACCATCGCCACCATTGTATGGATTGTGGAGAGAGAGATTGGCCAGATGTCATGTGATGAGATGCACGAGAGTCAACTAGCCAAGTGGAATTGTCGGACATCATAGCAAGGTTAGCACGAGGCTGCCAGTTAGTTGGAGTGGGTGATGTATGCCACGGCTGTTGCGGATGCATGTGTGGAGATGACCATTGTGGCTGACTAGGAGTGCCTTTGACAATGCGGTACTCCGGACAATATTTGGCATTGTGTCTGTGATTACCACACGCCTGGCAGCGACCCAAGTATTGTTTGTTGAATCGATTGTGATTCCTGTTGTGATTGCCTTGTTGATTGTCGTAGTGGTACTGATTCTGGCGCTGACTCTGGTTTCGATTAAAGTTGTTGTGCTGTTGACGAGGACGACTGTCTGTGGCATTGGCGACGATTGGAGTAGTAGCCGGAGACTCAGTGCACAGTAGCATTGCTTCACGATTCAACAAGCGTTCGTGAAGCTCAGTGAATGATATTGAATGATCACGTCCGTTGATGGCGTCGATCTCTGGCTTATATTCTTCACTTAAGCCAACAAGGATCTGCTCAGTGAGATCTTCGGGATCCAATGGCTTGCCAAGAAGAGCAAGTTCATCAGATTTCTCTTTAATGGTACGCAGATACTCACTTATGGTTTTCGTGCCTTTGACGCAATTGCGGATCTGGAATCGTAGCTGACGGATGTGACCACGTGTGGGGTTGCCAAATGTTGCAGCGAGAATATCCCAAATTTCTTTGGTGGTGGTGGCGCTGGAGACCACGGTCTGGACATTCAGAGAGATCGCACCGATGAGAGCCGAATAGAGCAAACGGTCTTGGCGACGCTATGGAGCGTACTCTGGATTGGGCGTAGAGACGCCGGCGACAATAATCGTTGGCGGTGGATTATTGCCAGATGCATCGATGAACTGCTGCAGTTCATGACCTTCGAGTAAGGCACGAACTTGGCGCCCCCACATGAGATAATTAACATTTGTAAGTTTTGTTATGCTTGACATGTTTACAGAAAGGAGAGTACTCTGAGGATTGAGAATATTGAACACAGAAACACGCTCAGATGAAGACTCCATGAATGATGAGAAAAGAAATAACAGAAAACAGAGAAAATAAGAAGAAGAAGAGGAAGAAGAAGAAGAAGAAGAAGAGGGGAGGCGGCGGAGAAGAGAAAATAATTAGGTAAAAGTTTATGGCTGCTCTGATACCATATTGAGTATGTAGAATTGATGATTATTATTGATCGATGAGAGCTGTGTTATATACACAGAGAGGATTATACAAAGAAGGAAATCGAATATATCAGAGTTATGGTGACTTATTTACAGCAGAAAAATTATACACTTTCTATATCTTATCACTCGATATGCGAGCCAAGCAGCTCACAACAATATCCTCCGGTAGTGATGAAAACGGCAACGGAAGATTCGAGGGCGACGACGGAGGACATGGAGGATGGTTTGAATTGCTCGGTGGTTCTATATTGGACTTCATTGCGGCGGCTGTTTGCTTGTAGCAAATTGGTGTTAAAAATAAATTCACGATTAGGGTTCTTTTTAAAAAAAAACAGGTTCTATTATTAAGATAAGAAGGAGTTTACATAGTCCTGATGTAATGCGTTAGACATACAACAAAGAAATGAAAATAAAACAAAGCCCTATTTGGAATTGATTCTTTGGCAAGGAATAGATGATCGCATATCTAATCTTAGTCCAAATTGTTTAATTTGGATCCATAAATTTTTTATTGAATATTACTCTCTCCGTTTCATAAAGAGTGTCGTTTTGGCTTTTGGTTTTTGTTTCACAAAAAGTGTCACTTTATGTTTTCAATTCAATTTTTTAAACTAAATCTCAGTTTTATCCGTACTATTTTAACCTATTAATTAGAGAAATAAACTGATTTAGTGTATTAATAAAGGACATAAAAGAGATTTATAAGTTTTTCTTAATTTATGTGAAAAATGTCAGAATAACCCTCTTTGTGAAACGGAGGAAGTATAATTAAACAAACGTGTTCAACCATTTGTTTACGGTATACATGCCCGCATTAGATAGATGAGTAGTGCCATACATGCTACTTGGCTTTGTTAAAAGTTTAGCATTAAATTACTTCTAAGAAAAGTACCCAACAAATGGTTATTTGATGCTCACAACTAAACTCAATCCAACACAACCCAAGCACTCCATAAATATAGTGTCTGAATCTATATTCCTAAAAGAACTCTTGAATTTTGCATAATATAAAGTTTTAAAAGTATTGAAGATGTATGTTAGAGAAGAAACAATACTTACAACTCTCTTTTCTTATATCTAAACCGAGTGTTCATTCATCCGATATTGATCTTCATCCATAAAAATATACATATTAAATTTTATTTTGGGTTTATAGATGTTTGAAAATTTATATTCACAAACACAATTTAAATAATCACATATCTAATATTCTCCCCAATATTAACTTTGGATCAAGAGAAAATATATTAAATATTATATTTACATTTCTCTTTTCTTAAACAAGGATCTTCATTCATCCGACAATAATCTTCTTTTATAAACGAAAAGAGTGATTAGTTAATTATTATATCTATGTTGGGTTTTTATTTATTTTTATCATCTAACATTGTTGGCTTTTATTTAATTTTAAAACATAAAATGATGGTTTTAATATACCATCAAAATAAGTTTTGGTTCCAAAACTATCACACCAACTTTTTTTTCCCCAAAAATATCATACATTAACTAAAGAAAAGATAGATATTGTCTTTTCTTTTCTTAAAAACACTTGGCTAAAAATGAATTATTTATTTATTTTTGAATTAAATGTGGAAGTTCTGGGCCGTAATCTCCCTCAGTACCCGGAGTTAGCCCTTTCTATATTCCGATTTAAAGAATATACCTCTGTCCCAAAGGAGGTTTAAATCCGGGGGTACAAAAAAATCAACCCTTTTAAACTACCACTAGGCCACCACCTCTTTGGTCTAAAAATGAATTATGATATGATGATATTATCGTTCTCACATCGTCTCAGTCTTCATCCGAGCACATTCAACGACGAGAAGGGCACCTACTTGTATGTTATAATAGTTTTACAAAGTAAACCGATTTTACGTTTTTCAACAAGGACTAACAAAAAAAGACTACTACATATTTTCTATTTTTCGTGTTGTTTTTTTTTGTTTTTACGTAATAAATAAAATAAACAAAATTGAATATGTTTTCGGATCAGGCCTGGATCGGTTCAACCGAAACCAATTTTATTTCAAAATTATATGAAATAATTTAAAATTACACTTTTTTATTTGAAAAAGATTAATTTAAATAACAAAACTATTCAAAATTACGCTTTTCGCTTTAAATTTTTATATTTAATATACTAATTTTAATAACATAAAATTTAAAGACTAAAATTTACCTCTTATCGTAATTTTAATAATATATAAATCAATGTAGTCTTCAATATCTGATCACTAGATAGAGAGATTTGTTCAGTTAAAAAAAAAAGAGATTTGTTCAGTTAAAAAAAAAAAGAGATTTGTTAAGAAGAAACAATCAATCCATGAGAGGGTAACCTTTTTTTCGTTATGCAGGTTCTCTTTTCTGGAAAAGCAGGATTTTCACAAGTTGCAACGTTTTCTTCAATTTATTGTGTATACTATAAAGTCTCTGCAAGAATATGTGTAGTTTTGGTAGTTCATAAAAAAATGTTATAATTTAGATTTATTTAATTTTCTGAACAAATTCTTGTTACTAACTTACTATCACAAATAAAGTGTACATTTTAAATTAATTTCCAAAGAAAACTTTTGGCACGCGCTTGTAGATTAACACGTGTAAAGCAGAGAGCTACTTTATTAGGGCTGGGCAAAAAATCCGTTATATTTGATTCGAAATGTTATTTGTTTCGATTCGATTCGAAAAATTTGGATATCCGTAATTGTACGGAGCAAAGCAAATACTAAAAATTAATATCCGTTGAAAATGGAACAAATCACAAATATTAAAATTTTAAGAGACGGATATCCGATCTGCTCCGATATATGTATATATATGTATAAGTATATAAATAATTACATATATATTATACAATTATTATATGTATATATAAGTTTTTGTGAATTTCTATTTTTATATTAGTTATTTTAATACTAAAGGTTAACAAATTAAAAAGAATTTTTTTTATATGAATTTTTTCATTTATAAGTTAATTTTTGATTTTTTTATAATTATTTTAATATTTTAGTTAAAAGTTTAGTTAAAAAAAAAATATTTTTCATATAAATGTAAGCATTTTTAGTATTTTTTGTATTAAAAAGATCAAACTGAATATTTGCAAATATCCGTAAATATCTGCAAATATCTGTAAAATTTTCGGATATCCGGATTTTCGAATAACCGTATTTTTCAGAGCAAATCAAATTATAAAATTAAATATCCGATAAAAACATAACATATCACAAATTTCCGGATATCGAGCAGAGTCCAGGCCTACCCATAAACAACCTTTTCAGCAAACATCTTTACGGTGGCCCAAATCCGTAAATCAGAATTTGTTTCACTACCCAACAAAAATTCCTGTCTCCGGGATCGTTGTCATCTGATCGAAAGATCGATCCAACGGTCCAGATTAAATCAGTACAAACCCTGAAACTGCCTGGCGAGAGAGAGAGACAAACAGTCGACAATAAACCTCAGAGGTTCGTATAACGGAATCGCCTTCCTTCCTTCCTCGTGTCGCCGCGTTATCTTTCCACCCAATCGGTAAAAGCCACGTGGTAATCCCTCTTTATTTATTTTTCCTTGTATTTTCTTAATTTCACACACCACACCACTCACCACTGGCCACGTGGCCATCTCTCTTCCGGTTTCTCTTTTAATTTTCTTCATTTCTCCTCCCTTTTCGCTTCATTCTCTGTGAAAATGGAGTACGAGTCAGGATACGAGTTTGACTCGCTCTCCGTGTTACCTCCGCTTCCACAACAGTACGATCCCATGGAGTACTCAAGAAACTATCCTTACGCCATTACTCCTCTTGAATCTCTACCGCCTTTTCCTTCCTCCGACTTCACTCCCTACGGCGGCTTCACCTTCTCCGACCACGACCACGACCAAGACCTTCTCCAACTCCAACAACACGCCGCGGACTCGTTCTTCCTCGAGTCGACTCTCTCTCTCCTAACTCGCAACAACCTCACCGAGTCGACTCGGTTGGAGAACCTCTTCTCTGACGACGCAGCCACACCGTTTCTTCGCTTGCCAGATCTCAAATCCTTCGAGAAGACAGCCGCCGAAGCCTCCGTGGAGGATGATACAAATCCGCCGCCGTTTCTCTCTCTCGCTCCTCCTCTTCCCGCGGCAAGACACGGTCGTCGCGGCTCGGTGATCAAACGCACCCTCGCCGTCTTCCTCTGCGAACTCCAGATCCCCGTCGCCGTCGTCTCAGTCGATATACGGTGCGGACAGGCGGAAGATGATTTCCGACAAAATCAGGTCGCTGGAGAAGCTAATGCCGTGGGAGAAGAAACTGAGTTTGGCTACGATTCTCGAGGAGACGCACAAGTACATCACGTTTCTCCAGTCTCAGATCGCTTCCCTCCGTTGGATGCCTCTCGAATCCGCCGTCTACAGCTCCGCCACCGCCGGAAACGTAGGAGAAACCAATCTGCTCAAATCTCTGACTAGGCAACAGATTCTTCAGGTGATTGCGAATTCTCCGGGAGCACGAACCGAGCTTTACACGCGCGGGGTTTGTGTCTTTCGTATGAACAGATGCTTTCTGTCAAGATGATGGCTCAATCGGCGTGAAATCTCTGAAAAAAAACAAACATCCTAAGTTTTTTTGGTTCTGTTCTTACTCTGTTTTTTCTTTTTCTTCTTCATTTGCTAAATGATCATAGAAGCTATTAATGGCCGGTGAAATCGGAGTTTGAAATAGTTATTATCAACTGTTAAGCCATCATCATCTTTTGCAATATTGTACAAAAAATAAGTTTCGGATTGATTAATATCTACGAACTATATGATCTTAATTTTTGCTCGCTTTGATCTTCTTCCATGAATTTTCCAATACCACCAACAAAAATCAAAAGCATTCGAGGACAAAAGTAAACCAGATATATCATGAAAAAAAGCTCCACGCAGAATAAATGAGCCATTTTAGATCCGAAAATAGTCAAGTTTAACAATTCCATTTAGGATAACGACAAGAATAGAATAGTCAACAGTGACTTGTATTTTAGAAAAGTGAAAACTCAAACAAATGTGTAGTGCCCTTGATGAGTACAATGGTAAAAAATGAAAATAGTAAATAGTACGATGATGGAATATTTTGATTCTCTTATATCCACATTTGTCTTTGGCTCTGGATTTTCATGTTCTTGTGTCCTGGCTTTCTAATTGTCGAATTTCTTAATTAGTTGACCGAACCCTGACACCAATTGTATAACAGAAATAAGAGCAAGAAAAAAAAAAAAGACCTGATATTCGGTAAAAAAACCCAAGAGTACAATACTGTATATTCTGTTATGAACTATTATGTGATGTTCATTATAAGCCCATAAGCCCATTAGGTTTTACTTTGTCACCAAGTAAAACCCTCTCTTGTACTCTTATATAAATGACCTCTTATTCATTGGAATAACATCATAACATCAATTCCTTATTCTCTTCTCTTTATTCACAACACGTTATCAGCACGAAACCCTAGGGCCTGAGCTAAGTGGTATTCAATTCTAATTTTTTTTTAGTGTTTAATATTCCAACTTTGAATCATGTTTATTATCAATTCATGGTTCATAAGAATGGATTACTTATCAGTATTATGATAATCTCCTGCAGAGATTCAAATCATGTATTTATTTTATTGTTATTTGTGTTTACAAAATCAATATATTATGATGAATTCTCCTGCAGAGATTAAATACACATATTTATTTTATAATTTATGTTATGATAAATTCTCCAGCAGAGATTTAAATCACATATTTATCTTATTATTTCTCCGGTAGAGAACGCATGTTTATTTTTAATTTATGCTCTATTTATGCACGTATTTTATTTATACTTTATCTATGCACATATTTTATTTATGATATATTTTTGCACAAATTTGATTTATGTTTTATTTATGCACGGAATTTTATTTATGCTCTATTTATGCATATATTTTATTACATTAGATATCCATCGTTTTTGCATAATTCGTAAACTAAATCTTATTTCATAAATCGAATACTGTTTATGCACATAGTTTGCACGAAATTTCTTAAACTGAGTCTAATCTATTTAATCGATTATTGTTTCATACTGTTTATGCACATAATTTGCACGAAAATTCTTAAACTGAATCTGATCTATTATATCGAATACTGTTTCTGCAAAAATTTGTTTTTCATATAAAACCCCGATTTTTGCACAGACATGATTATGATCCGAATTTTGCACTGAAAAGTTTAACCTTAAATTTCTGTGGTTATATCTTCATTGGTTTTTGTTAAACCCGAATTTTGCACATATATTTTTATGATCCGAATTTCGCACTGAATAGTTTAGACTTTATGTGTTTAGATCTGCATTAGTTTCTGTCATCAATACTGTCAAAACCGAATTTTGTATTGAACAGTTTATCTTGAATTAGAATTTTACACGAGTTTTGCCCAAATATGACATAAACACGAATTTTGCACAGAACTATTGCATCATGCTTGTCTGTTCTCTTTATCACGAAATTTGCACATGTTTATCAATCTGATCTCTTTTGTTGAGTTGATTTATTGAGATCGTTTAATGGCATGATATAATTAAAATAATGAAAGATGATGATTGATTGAGTTATTTTATATGATCTTATTATATTTGTTAATATTGTGTTGATCATACTTATCTATCATCATATCTTTGATGTCTTAAGATCAAATATTTGACCATAGAGCAATCTAAAGAAAATGCATGATCACCAGAATGTGATATGACCTAATTTATTATGGATGATTACATCTAAGACCACATGACTTGAAGTCTATAAGTGATACAGAGATGCTAGAATACATCACGCAATTATTGTTGTCTTGAAGACACAATAACAGAAAAAAAAAATTTGAGAAGTATTTTGAAATTATTTATATCTTATCTCTTTGAATTTCTTTTAAAACTCAAATTGTCACCTGTAATGATTATAAAGATTACATGTCATTGATATTAATTGTTTTAATTATGCTTTTTTATACATATGTAGTTTGATAATATTTTTTTTTTTTATATGAATATCTTGTTTTTAATTGTAAAAGATCCAGAAGTTTTTTTTTTATATCTAAGATTACAAGACTTAGTGTAAATAAACATAAAGCTCATTATGAGTCTTTGCATCTAATATTACAAGAACTTGAAGTCTGTAAATAACCCTTAGTTATGTTGAAGATTATGTGAAGAAAATATCAATACAGAGATGCTAGAAGGCATAGTCTAGTTCTTAAACAAATAATGTTGTCCTGAAGACACAGTACTATGAAAAGAAGTTTAAGAATTATTTTGAGAAAAGTCAAGAATCATGTTTAATTGGTTATGAACCATTCCCTGAAGTGAATATGATACTGTGAAAGAAAAGAACCATGCCAATAACTTTGGCCAAGTAAGTACTTATAGATGTGATCGTGGACGAGAATATGAATATGAATATAGATATAGTTAAGGTCAAGGTCAAGGTCAATGAGTTTTTTTTAAGAACTCAAATTCTCATTAGAAGTGAGAAAATAAAGATGGTAACAAAGAAAGTATATATCTCTTATATGAAGATAGAATGATCGAGGTCAAAGAGTTTATTCTCAGAACTCAAATTCTCACAAGAAGAGAGAAAATAAAGATTGTACAAACAAGAGATATTTATCATCTAATGATGAAAGAAACTTGTGTGTGTACAAGATCTAATAATATAAAGATTATTGAAAACTCTAGAAGAGCAGATTTATTTGCCTATGGAAACGAAATTTGTAATCATGATGCATTGTAGTCTCCAAAGTCTCAAAAGAATCAAAGATAGAATACATGATCCAAGTTGGGTATGTTATTGATTCGAAATTGGGATTCAATTCGAGATAGATGAACCTGAAGTGTCATCATCTCGAGGGGGAGAATTGATGAATCCCATAATCAATAGTAAGTGAAACATCTAGAAGATTATGTTCACACTCAAGATGAACTTGATGAATCATTGATAAAGGAGAATCGAAGAATCTCACAATTCATAGTAAGTGAAACATCTAGAAGATTATGGTCACACTTAAAATGATCTTGATGAATCATTTATAAAGCAACTCCAATGGATTTCAAAGTTAACCAAGTTGAGACAATAAGAGAAAGAAAAGTTTAATACCTTCAAATCACGAGTATTAACCAAGGCAGTAAAAGTATTTTGGAGAAACTATATGTATTCTCTACTAGATTGTACTACAAAAAGATTAGTATACTGGAGATAAATGTTAAACCAGAAGTTTAATTTATATCATTGTTTGGCATGAGCCGGTTAGACCATAACGGTTCAAGAATGATGCAAAAAGTAATTAATGTAGACATTCATTGAAGAACTTGAAGATTCTTCCTAATGATGTTTCATGTAATGCTTACTCACAAGGCAAATATGATAATATGATTATCACTAGCCAAATTAGATTTGGATTTAACAAGATGGTTGTGTGTATTCTTGTTATAGATCTACAACCTGAAGTTTGCAAGAGTATTTGGTAATGCTAGTGAATTCACATCTTAAGCCTTTGATGATAAAAGCATAAGGATAAATGTTGAAAATCCAGAAGCATTAATTCGCATTAAGCCAACGAGTAATCAAAGGTTCTCCCATCAAAATTGGTTTTGGGTCAGACCAAATATTTTCCATCTATAATATTTGGATGTGCAGTATACATCCACATTGCTCCACCACAGCGGTATAAGATAGATCCTCAAATGAGGCTGTAAATATGTTGGATATGAATCTCCAGTGATAATTAAGTATATAGAGCTATCCATGATGGATATGTTCAACTTAATTTTCCAACATAGGGGGGAGAAAATAAACAGCTGGAAAAGAAAATAAGCTCAAATGAATTATCATTGATCCTCTGACTAAAGAAAGTGAAGTGAAATTCCAAACGAAAATTCATTTACAAAGCTTAGTAAATCAAGTTGTCAGACGTATTTACAGACCCAAATAAAGTGACAAAGTCACATACCAGCTGTAAATGCTCCAAGAAAATTTAACGTCTCAGAAGGACAATATCAAGCTGCTAGTGAGTCTAAAGAACGCATGAAGTGTGATAGACTTGTTCCAAATAAAAGAATCCTCGAAAATAAAAAGGAGCAGAATTTGACAATGGTCATATCGAGGAAACAAAGATTTTTGAATGATCTCAAAAAGAGAAATTAAACATGACATGAAAGAAATTCAGGTACCTGAGATAATGAAGAGATCGATCTCAACAAGTTATGTCATGTGTAGATTAAAATGGAACCGAAAAGCAAATCGACGTCGATAATATTTTTGCATGCAATGTAGCAGTTGATATGATGAATGAGAAAGAGGATCATGAAATCTATTGCAGGGTATACACGAAATTATGATTGGCCAATCTATAAAGAAGCAATAGACATTGAATTCAACTCTCTTGGAGAGATGAATATTTGGACCAGTTGTCCATATACCTAAGAGTGTAAAACCAGTGGGAAATAAATAAGATTTTATATGAAAGAATGATGGATACGAAATTGATTATGAGACTATATACTCTCATGTGGTGGATGCAACTACTTTCAAGTTCCTTATCAGTCTGGCAAGAAAAGAAGGACTTGACATATATGACCCTCTGGAATATGATACATAAATGAAAATCGCGGAAGGATACAATCTCTGAAGGATTAAGGTTGTCAAAATTATGTTCTTGAAGTATCTAGCTATTCGATCGAATTAAGATAAATACGTTTTATGGGGTACAAGTGAATATTATAAGGTTAACCAATATACCCATATGTATATATCAAATGATTATGGATCAATGGAATCTTAGATTTGAATATAACCAAAACTCTTGAAGAGTTAATATAAGTTGAAAGATTTTGAAAAGACAACATTGTCTTCAAGTATTCCAAATTGAAACATTTAGGGAAAGATATATTATCTCTAAATCAAAAGATTCTTGCAGAATTTTACTTAAAGAATGCTCACATATATTTGGTCTCGAGGTACCATATTTAAAATGCTAGTTAATCAATGTATTGATTTCTTTCATGATTGAAAGATGTGTTTTCATATAATAAGAAAGAAAGCTAAAACAGTAAAGAAGAGCATGAATAAAATGTTATGTACAAGTATGTACAATACAAGTTTAGAAAACTGTATGTAAATATAGAAATTTGGCTTGAAGTCCAAATAGACTTAAGGAATTAACTTTTATGTGAAAATATTGTTATGGACAAGAAGTCCAGTAATCTAAGAAATTACAAGATAATTATACGATATTATTCATTAAGGTTATGCTTATAACAATTCTCAAAAGATGGTATATGATTGGAATGCATCTCTTGAAGAAGATGATTCCAAGGGGAGAAATATGATGATGCGCGTGGTTGTACTCTTTTTCCTTATCTTGGTTTTTATCCCACTGGGTTTTTCCATGAAAGGTTTTAACGAGGCAACAAAGAACACGCAAATGATAGACATCTAAAAGGAAATGTAAAGATGAAAGTTTATCACCCTTCCAAAGTATTTGTCATACTTTAATGAGAACAAGTGAAGCAAAGAGAATGATCAAGACGAATCACTAGCAAGACTCATGCACTGGAGAAGAATGGCGATGTAAGAATGCTACAAATTCATTCAAGTGAAGATTCGACAGACAGATTTACCAAGGCGTTACTTTCAATAAGTTATTTCATCATATTGGATTGCATCATCTCAAAGATATCAAGCGATGTACTCATGAGGGAGAGTTAATGCGCGCTGCACTCTTTTTCCCTTAGCTATGGTTTTTTCCATTGGGTTTTCCTAGTAAGGTTTTTAACGAGGCAGCATCACATGCGCTTTAGAAAATATTTTTGTATAATGAACATCAAGGGGGAGTGTTATGAACTATTATGTGATGTCCATTATAAGCCCATAAGCCCATTAGGTTTTACTTTGTCACCAAGTAAAACCCTCTCTTGTACTCCTATATAAAGGACCCCTTATTCATTGGAATAACATCATCAACATCAATTCTTTCTTCTCTTCTCTTTATTCACAACATATTCAAAATAATCTCCCACGTAAAACTCAATTTTTTACTCTAACATAGAGTAACTCCAAAATAGAGTTGAGTTTTGCATCAATGTATAACTCCATTTTTTACTCCAAAAAAAAATATTTTAAATAGATTCTATCTCTATTTTATTACTAATACCTTTTATTTCTAAAATTTACAAATTAATCCCATTTATTTTTTTTCTTACAAAACTTTTATAAATTATGAATTAAATATTTATTAAATAAAGAAAGTTACATAATATCATAAAAACATATAAAACTTTATTTAAGCATCACCATTACTGAAATTTTCCCACAAATGATCAATTAATGTATTTCGAAGTGAAAAATGAGCTTCTTTAAGTTTATTTTACTTTGCAATCTTTCCAAATAAAAATTGTAGTTTTCAAATATTTATGATTATCTATTTTATATTATTTATAAATTATAGTGTTCAAATATATATATATATATATATATATATATATATATATTATCGATAATAAGTATTATTGTGTTAATAAAATAATATAAAATAAAAATATATAATACTTAAAGATCAGTTTGCAAATATGGAGTAAACCTATATTGTACTCCATTTTGGAGTGAAAAATGGATTAGGGTTAGAGAGAAATTTACTTAAAAATAAAATTTAAGGTGAAAAATGGAATAGGGTTAGAGATGCGCTCTCGGCCAAAATAGACAAATGTGAAAGCACATGATTCTCCATATCCCTAAGTAACACTGACTAAACCACAAGATTTGGCTTCCCAAAATTTACTCATCCCTAAGTAACACTGACTAAACCACAAGATTTGGCTTCCCAAAATTTACTCTTCACCTCTTCTCAAATGTTACATAATTCTCATATTTTCACTCCAATATATATATACACACTAATTCACAAATCTCAAAATATATTATCAAAGAGATGCGGATGTAACAGAGATATATAAAGGAAGAAAGGGAAAGGGGGCGTTTGTTACAAGCAGAGTTGAGTTAGAAAAACAAAACCAAAGCTAAATAATATTAGACATCGACAGTTGTATATATCTTCTAAACGATTAAGAATAAAAAATCTGAATAAAACATACTATATAAAAAAAAAAAAGACCAAAATTAAATAAATGATCTTCATGGAGAGTATTTGGTGGTAGAAACAACTTCAAATTCGATCTCTACTTTCAAAGATCCCTTTTTGTCCAAGTAAGCCTCCTCAAGTTTAGCTAAAGACATAACTGCAATAAAACAGAATGTAATCTCTAATGAATATACATCACAGTGTCTAATCGATATCTCATCAAGTAGTAATCAATTAGTTAAAAAGAATGTTATCGTTACGACGACTTACAGTTCCTTTTCACGTGACTGGATCCAAATGGATCGAGAATTCGCAAATCCGCACGCAAGTATATCATCTCACCTGCCTTCATTGTTTCACCATCAGCAAAATACAGAAAGAAAGATAACGATTTGCTATATGCACTAGTAGTGGAGCCCTTGGGATACAACTTTAGCACCCTACAAAAAAGAACATTATACATTGTATAACACATAGTTGATCTTATTAGAGACACCAAAAGTGTCAATATTAAAAACTTGGGTTTATACTCACCAATTCCTTCCTCCAATTAAGAACTTGTTTAATACGTAGCAATGATCTTTCAGCTTAGAGAATTCCGAGACCGTCCAAGAGAACTTGGGATTAGAGGGTTTCTGATCAAAGGAGACACCTTCCCAATTAGTAAGTGGAACCATCACATCAACACCAAACTCTCATTATATTGATATCCATCAAAGACATCCATTTTTAGGATCATTGAATGTATCAAGCGGAAGCACTTGCGAACATCCCCACACCGGTCTAAATGCATTGAACTGCTTCCCTTCAAATCTGGATGTTTCATATTATTCATAAATAAGCACACACATATAAACATATACAAGCTAATCCGCTATGGAGAGGTACAAAAACCTTGAATAGTAAAGTATTTATTTTTCCTTCCTTGTCTTTTTTCATTTGTTTAGATTCGTCAAACTAAAGTAATTGCTCAAAGAAAATGATATGGTTCTGTTTATAATAGCACTACTATTATAAACAGAACCATATCATTTTCCAAATGGTTCACTTCATTAGCTATTTTCCAAATTGTTCACTTCATTAACCATTTGCAGCTATACTTTCCAAATGGTTCACTTCATTAGCTATTTGGTTAAATCTTCCAGTGTTAATCTCTTAACAGAACATATAACATTGTTAATTTGTGGAATTTTTTTTTAAAAAAGGACATCTGAAGAACTATAAATATTGGCTTTGCAATTCATTAAAATTATAATATTCTTTGGCTCTAATTTCTTCTTTTCTGATATTTCTTCATGAACTTAGATAACGAGGATGCTCATGGTTCTGTAGAAAATGCAACTAACCAAAAGATACAGAGAGAGAAAAGGGTAGTTCATACAGAAATCCAATTCTGGATATAGTAGATGAAACTACGTACTGATGAGTTTCGAACTTGCATATATCGCTTTTATCAACAGTACTGGAACCTTCTTTTGATGCCCTTGACGTGAAGAAGTTGGACGTTAATTTCTCAACTTAGCTCCCTTTGTTGTTTGTGAAATGCTTCTATTCTGGCTTTATTAGCTGATATGTTTTGCTATACCATTGTACAGGTTTTGTTGCACCAATCTTTCTCTGATGCCGTGGTGAGATTTGTAGAATGTGTGGAGCAAATGGTGCTAAACATGCGACAGAAGGATGCGATTGTACTATCCCGGAATACTAGACTTTATTTAAAGAATAAAGAAACCATAATCTTAGAGTGTTTTTTTTTTTTTTTTTGAAAAGATATATCATCTTTAGAGTTACATGTCAACCAGACCCTGAAAAATATCGGGTTCGACCTTTGATATTTAAGCCAAAAAAAAATCGGGCCTTCGGGCTAAACCCATTTGAGCTAATTGTTTTTTGGGCTTAAGCCCAACCGGATTCGGACTTACCCGAAAAACCCGACTTTTTATTAATGAAAAACCCTAATTTTCTAGTTCTTCATATTATCCTATAAATCTCATTTATTAATGGAAAACCTCTAATTTTCTAATTCTTCCTATAAATCCCAAACTCAAACTAAACTAATTTCGAGAGGCACGCCTACTTTCAACATTTGTCGTCGTTTTCAATATTGTAAGTCAATGTCTTTTTTATATTATGTCAAAACCTAACAATTTTTTTTTTACTTGTTATATGTAGATCTTGATAACGATGAGAATTTAGAAGACACAGAAGAAAATTCCAATCTTGAAAATTCTCATCTCAACTCTACCATTTCTACTATTTATATTACGCATTTATTTATTTATTTTATATAAGGATTTATTTGGATTTACTAAGTTGAACTTGTGCTTTTAACTTAAATTGGATTTGATAAAACTATGTTTACGATTCTTTCAATTTCGATTTAATTTTAATAAATATTTTTGCTTTTAGTTTATTTTTATTTAAAATTTTTTTTTTTTTTTAAAAAGCCCGAAAAAATCCAAAAAGCCCGATAATCCTGTTAAGACCGGATCGGGCTTTAGAATTTACGCTTGATATATTTTCGGGTCGGGCCGAAACGGGCCGGGCTTAAATACATGTCGAGCTTTATAGATTTCGAGCCGGACCGGGCCGGGTCAGCACAATTGACATGCACAGAGTAATGTTGGAATGGGACACGATAATTAAAAAAAAATTCAAAAAAAAATCTGTCTGGCTCATATATTCGAAAGTAACAAAATTAGAGAAATAAGATACAAATCCTAATCCCTTGGTATCAGAGGAATTAAAGTGACATCATAACAACGTGAAAACTGGAGAGAAGCTGTTGAAATTCACGTATTCCCAACTCGGTAACATCGGATTTTTCCACATATGCGCGTCGTATCACGTACTTGGGGTCGGAGAGTGTTAAATGTTTTTGGCTCTCATTAAACTAAATTTGTATATTTGATATAGGAAAAATAAGGAATCCAGGCAGAGAAATAATAAGGGATCAGAAGTATAAAAAGAAGAAGATGCAGTTAATGTGAAATCATGGTCACTAAGAATCGAGGGATTGACTTATGTTGATTTCAACCGGTGCATATCTATACTAAAACATAAAATGCAATACGAAAAAGGTTTTTTTCTAATGTATACATTTTATGCAAATTTTTGTTGTTTTTTTCTCTGAAAATGAATGATTATGAGAATTTCATGTTATTTATGTATTGCATGAAATTCTCAAATGAATGATTATGAGAATAACACAATCTAACAAAGTTTTGGGTGTTTCATTTTCCATTATCAATCTACGAGAAATGGAGAATGTCAGTAACGTGTCCCACATATCGGGAGAATGATCGGAACATATACATGACGACGGTGATGATAAAAAAAAAAATGGTTGAAGAAAAACTGCAATGAAGACTTCTTCCTATAACTTTTTTATTTTATTTTATCGCTACCCTTACTGTTACTTAATTAACTGACCGTAACCAATTATGCAATGTGGAGTTCAGTGAATCACCATTGATAAGATTACAAATAGTTCTATCATCTCCTTCAAATATAATCTTCCCATAACATCGATCCCAAGATTAAGATTTGGCTGCAAAGATTTAACGATTCGTAAGTTAAGTGGATCTCCAGAATCGTTAGTAAGGTTGGAATTGGCCAAAGAAGAGCTTTCCTCAGTTGTCACTTATGTACCACAAGATATTTGTAGTACAACTTCTCCAGTTTTGAACATTCTTGGCGATTTTAATAAAATGCATTTATTAAATCAAAAAGCTAATGTTTTTGTTTGTTTGTAAACCAATTTTTTTGTTATTCTTCTTTAAATTATTGTTTACTCGTTTTGCAGTCTAATACTTAATTTAATTCCTTATTTGGTTTACAGACAAATAAAACATAACAACATAACAACAGTCAAAAAGTATAAAGAGCAAGAAATTAAATAAAATGAAAAAGATTAAATATATCCCTAATCCAAAAAAATGTCATAAGAATAGAGGCAAAAGTTAACAACTCCAAAATGTTTGACATGACCCGAAGAGCTTCGAGACAGTGACCTCAAAGACATAAGAACATTCAAACAACGCGTGATTAATATCAAACTTGTTTATTTTTTTCAAATAGCGTTGGCGAGAAAGTGAAAGAGTATTTTTTTTCCATTATCGCATAATTTTTTTTATTGTTGTCGGCAACTAAGAGCGGCGGCGACCAATGAGAAGGCAACCGCCTTAGGGATCAATAAAGAGATGGAAGAGAGATCTCTTGGGAGGAAGAAGTAGCGATGAGCAGAACAGAGGAAACTTCAGCTGGATGCCTTGTCGGAATCTGCTCTCTGGTTTCTCAAGGTTGCAGATTCCTACGGATCATACTCTCTTTACTCAGTGACGGTTCCATGAATCGAGATCGCAATCACCATCATCAAGATTCAAGACAGAGATCACCATAGCTCGGCTTGATGCTGCTTCTTCCAACCATCTATCTTCACCAAGATAATACTATGCTTTGATAATACCAAATCAGACCTAACTTATGACTGTTGTTTCTGGAAACTTATCTTGTGAGGAGGCTTCCTGAATATTTGAGAACCCAGAATAATATGCAAAACAAAACAAAAACATATTTACAATAACGAAGAAGAAGAAAAAGAAACCTCTTTTTTTTTTATCAAGAATTATCATTCTTCTTTACTCATTCAAACTCTGTACATATTCAACGGCTTATATATTAGAATAGGTCATTAATATGGATCATGTTTTCTTCTAACTTACCTGTAAATTAAGAATCTTGGTTCAACAAAAACCACTTCATGAGAAGACGGGTCTTCCCGAGACTCGAACTGTGGCTATGAACACCCAGACGATGGCACACAAGGCACCCACAATTGATAAGAGGATAAAACCTCTGTTTCTGCTACGCTTCTTTGCTATTGTAGTAGTAGTCGTCGTCACTGGCGTTCCATTAGCCTTTCCACTGAACCTGATACGGCTGAAGCTAGACATACGTACAAAGGTCCGGTTAAGTGGACCCTCACACGCAGATGCTGGCGTTGAAGGTATTGAATCCATAAATGCCCACAGAGCCGATGAGAACGGGCTCGTTCCACCACCGTTTTCACCCTCCTGGTCTTGGGGATTTACACTCGTAGTAAGGTTTGTGGAACTAGGCATCACACCTAATAAAAAGTATCAGCGGAAAGGCTTAGGCTATGACGTTTAAAGATCATAACAAGAGGGTTTGATAAGCAACAAAAAGCAGAGAGTATCATATATACACATGTTTTGGTTCAGGTCATGAGGTCAAAGACAAATACAGGAAAAACATTCGTGCTTAGTGGAAAATAGCTTTGGCAGACAATTAAGGTGAATGCTTCGAGAGACAAACATGAGTCTAAGTACCTGATGAGGGTGAAGCAAATGCTCCAGAGACAGATTGTGGTTGCTCAAAGAGAACACCCTGATCAGCATCGTGAAACCACACATCATCAGTGAAATGGTTCTCGGGGGTCTGGTCCTGGAACTGTTGATAAAGGAATTGCTGTTCTTGGTCGGACGTCTTGTCAGCAAGATTACTCTGAGAAGAGGGACCTACACAAGTTCCCTGGACAATAGGTTCCATATCCAAAGACATGGAAACGTCATGGAACAACTGGTCAAAGTCATTAAAGTCTCCATATTCACCATGGTTCATTAACTCTGTGGGTTTCTCGGTCAAAGAAGCTAGAAGATCATCCATTTCAATGTAATCCTCTTTCTCCAACACCAGAGCCCCCATACCAGATCTTTTTGGAGCTGAAGTGACCTCAATAGACTCAAAACTTGAAGGCCTTTCTAATGGCTGGACGTTTGACAAGAACTCTCCAATATCCTGGGGTGTAAGAAACACACTAGTAGAATCATTCACCAACGTGCTCTGAAGCTCTTCTTCGCTATTAACCTACAAGTAACACAATTTATCTACGCAGTGAGTAAAGTCACAACAAAACGAACACATGAAATAAGGCCTAATCCAATAGATTGGTAGTAAATAAAAAACAATCTTCCACACTTAAGAGAGAAGAAACTGACCTGTGGAATACATCTTTGAGGAACACCAGGTGCATATGGGATTCCTCTAAGAAGCTCATCGAGATCATCTAACTGAAGATTGACAGGATTGAAATCTCCACCACCACCACCATCCACACGACGAACATCTTCATAACGAACCACGGGTTCCTCTGGTACAGCAACATCATTCCCATCTTCATTCTCATCATCAACCCATTCCTCTTCTTGGAACGGAGCACCATACTCTTCACCGTTCTTAGGACCAGCCCCACTTTTCTTGAACAGCTTATAAAGAGCATAATAATCCTAAAGAAAGAAACCAAAAAAGAGTTAAAATCAGATCAATTAATTCAGAACAAAAACAAAAAGGTAATTTCGACAATCAGCTATTGATAATTACCTTGACGTTCTTACATCTCCCGAGCTCTTCTTCATCCATGGTGTACTCGTGCAACACCCAATCAGTACGCTCACCGCTAGGTGCACGGCCTCTATAGAAAACAAGAGTCTTCTTGAGCCCTACCGATCTCGAGTTGTACACAATGACTCGATCTTTTCCAGTAGCTTTCCAATACCCAGTCGCAGTGCCTCTGCCTGATCTAGCCGCGTTTGGATACTTCCTGTTCCTCGGAGTGAAATAGAACCACTGTCGATCTCCAGTCTTCAACACCGATTGACCTGTGTCAACAACAACACAAATCGATCTTTAAGTAAATATGAAACTTTCTCGAAATTCGATCAGGGAAAAAATCTAAACACCCAATAGCTAATATGTGATGGTCATCAAATCTAAAAATCTAAAAGCCTAAACAGGAGATGTGAAATTTACCAGGCAATTCCTCGGGATCCATTTTGTAAACATCAACGACGCCGATGACATTGACTCTGAGCTTTCTCTTACAGATCTTCCTCTTCAGGTAATACATCACAAGCTCCTCATCAGTAGGGTGAAATCGAAACCCTGGTGCGCTGAATTTTCCCTCTTTGAAACACGGTTCTCGACAAGACGAATCCGCCATCTACGTAACAATCAGAACGGAACAAAAAAATCCTCCGCGACCGAAAAAAAAAAAAAAAAAACCGATCGGGTCAACGAGGATCTCTGAGAAAACCCCAAATCCCTTTACTCTTCTTCTTCGCCTCACAAGAGAGATTTTGGTTGGCTAATCTGATGTCTCAGCAGCTACTTCGAACTTTCGATCATTTGGAGTAGCCAGAATCATCTGGGCTCAAGTTACACTCATTCCAAGCCCATTAAATCGATGGGCCCGTAATTGTTATCTTTTAAAATTTTGTCGAGGTAAAAGTAAAATCTCTTTAGTAACTGTGTGAAAGTATGATAATAATCCAGAGAAGACATGCAATCAAAAGCATCGAGAAACGAGAAAAACAAAAAACAAAAAAAAAACCTTTTGTCAAGAATTATTTTTCTCAACTCTTTCAAACTCTATACATAACCAAAAAGATTCATATTATCAATGCCATATGTCACTAATGTGTGGATCATGCTTTTCTTCTCTAACTTAATCATGAATCAAAGAGTGTGAGGTCACGATAAGACAGGTCTCCCCAAGACTCCAATTGTGGCTATGAACACCCAGAAGATGGCACACAAAGCACCCAAAACTGATAAAAGAAGAAAACCTCTGTTTCCGATACGCTGCTTCTTTGCTATGGTGACTTTGCTACTACTAGTCATTGACGTTCCAGTGAACCTGATGCGGCTCAAGCTAGACATACGCACAAAGGTCCGGTTAAGTGGACCCTCACACGCGGAGGCTGGTGTTGAAGGTATTGATTCCAAAAGTTCCCACAGAGCCGATGAGAACTGGCTCGTTGTTCCAACACCATTTTGGCCTCGCTCTCGCTGTTCTTGGGGATTTACATTCATGGTAGGATTCTTAGACTCGGGCATCACACCTAAAGCAAATTGGTATTCACGAAGTATCAGCGTAATGGCTTCAGGAAGAGGGTTCGATAAACAAGGATATTAACAAGAAGCAGAGTACTCATATAATATATATACATGTTTTGGTTTCAGGTCAAATACAAATGCAGAAAAAGGTATTGGTGCATAGTGGAAAATAACTTTTAGGTATTGGAATGTTCCGAGATGAGCATGAGTTTAAGTACCTGATGAAGGTGAAACAAATGGTAGAGAAGAAGAAGATTGTGGTTGTTGATCAAAGAGATCAGCCTGAGCATCTTTAAACCACATATCGTCATTTAATTGATTGAGACTTGTACTAGGATCCATGAAGTAGTTAAGCTGGTTCTCAGGCGTCGGGTACTGTTGATAGAGGAATTGCTGTCTTTGGTCTGATGTGTTGTTAGCAAAATAACTCAGAGATGACAGATCTGTAGAAGAAGTTCCCTGAAAAACAGGTTCTACATCCAAAGACATGGAAATGTCATGGAACAATTGGTCAAACTCATCAACGTTTCCTAATTCACCATGGTTCAACAACTCTGCGGATTTCTCAGTTGTAGAAGCTCCCACTTCAGGGATAAGAAGATCATCCATTTCAATGTAATTCTCCTTCTCAAACACTGGAGGTGACATACCAGAGACCTTGAAAGCTGAGTCTGCTGACGTCAGATGAGGCTGAAAACTCAAGTGTCTGTTGTATGGCTGAAAATTTGGCCGGGGTGCAAGAAACTCTCCAGAAAAATTATTCAGCAATGTGCTCTGTATCTCTTCTTGGCTATTACCCTGTAAGTACAAAGTAACTGTTTAGTGAGAGAAGCACAACAAAACGAGCATAAGCTGATACAGAGCATATTTGATATTCCTCATAGATAGAGAGAAGAAACTGACCTGCACAACACCAGAAAGCTCATTCATTTGTCTTGGAGTAACCCCTGGTGCATCTGGGATTTCGTTGAGAAGCTTCTCGAGATCATCTAACTGAAGATTGACAGGATTGCATAATATCCTAGGATCATCCACACGACGGACCACAGGATCACCCGGTACAGCAACATTAACCGCTTCTTCGCAATCATCATCATCAACCCATTCTTCTTCTTGGAACGGAGCACCATACTCTTCACCGTTTTTGGGACCTGCCCCACTCTTCTTGTACAGCTTATAAAGAGCATAATAATCCTAAAGAACAAAAGAAAGAAGGCAGATTAGTTTCACCAACAAGTAAATGAAAAAGACCAACACACAATCTCGACTATCAGCTATAGTTATTAATAGTTACCTTGACGTTCTTACATCTCCCGAGTTCTTCTTCATCCATGGTGTACTCGTGCATAACCCAGTCAGTACGCTTACCGTTAGGTGCACGACCTCTATAGAAAACAAGAGTTTTCTTGAGCCCTACGGATCTCGAGTTGTACACAATGACTCGATCCTTTCCAGTAGCTTTCCAGTAACCAGTCGCTGTGCCTCTGCTTGACCTAGCTGCGTTTGGATACTTCCTGCTTCTTGGAGTGAAGTAGAACCACTGTCTATCCCCAGACTTCAACACCGATAAACCTGCATATCAGATTGTTCAGCGTGTTAGAGAATTAATCATGTTTAATAATCAAGACAACCTAAAATATATGCTATAAACCAAGAGATCATGTAAAAATGAAAATCATCCGAACCTAAATGAGATTAAAGATTGTACCATATAATTCTCAAACTCAAGATCAAATACGAATTTGAGACAGGCGTTTACTTCTCAATTGTCAACGAATCATCAACAAGTGAAATTGATCAATCAAGAAACTGCAAACAATCTAAACTCCATTAACTTTGTAACCAAGAGATCATGTAAAATTGAATCATTTGAACCTAAAAGAGATTAAAGCTTGTATCTATATAATTCTCAAACTCAGCTGCACATGAAAATTGGAATAAGGACAGAAGATCAAATACGAGTTTGACACAGACGTTTACTTCTCAGAAGTCAACGAATCATCAACAAGTGAAACTGATCAATCAAGAAACTGCAAAACAATCTAAACTCAATTAACTATCGTTAACGATCACGAAACAAGCCTAGAGAGTGAACCGAAAGCGAAATCAAGGTAGTAAGAAGAAAGGACGATGAAATTTTACCAGGCAATTCGGAAGGATCGACTTTGTAAACATCAACAACGCCAATGGCATTGATTCTAAGCTTTCGACCACAGATCTTCCTCTTCAGATAATAAACAACCAGCTCCTCATCGGTCGGGTGAAACCGAAAACCTGGTGCGCTGAATTTGCCTCCTCTGAAACACGAATCGCGAGAAGAATCCGCCATCTCCGTTACCTCGAGAAAAAAAACAAAAAATCTGCCCCTAAGACCTAAAAGAATCGATCGAGTCAACGAGAAGCAAACCCTTCACAGAACAGAACACACGTGACCTCCCCTTTTCTCTTTCGCCTCTCACGATCAAGTGGAGAGAACGAATCAAACCTACATAACACAGAGAGAAACCGTAGCGATCGAAGTAAACAAGAGCGAGGATTGAGATTTAGGGTTTGATCGGCGAGACCGAAAAAACAAAAATAAAGAGAAAAAGATTTGGGATTGAGCCAAAGAGGAATATTTGACTGATGGTTCGGTTTGGATTTGATTTTAGATATTCTGACTCAGCTTTTCGACTATACGAAGTTTCCAAGAACCTGCAGCCTTGGAATACGCCAGGGCCCCACAGTTCTTCCTTTATTTGGAACTTTTTTTATTCCTTTTTGTCAACGTGGCCAACAGTTCTAACTATAATTTATTTTTGGAATACTTTTACCATGGGATAAAGTTGAATATTCAATTGAGTTGTTAAAAAAAAAAGAGTTGAAAAATACTATCTTGGGAAAATGTGTGGAAAAAACCTGTACTTTCAAAAATTGTTCAAATGTTGTCTAAAATGTTCCTCTTAAAACTATACAAATATTTTATGTTTGGGATTATGCTAGGTGTGAGTAAAACGTTTGATCTGAGCCTAACGAATTATAAAAAAATCAGAAATAAATCAAAAATATTCCAAAACTAGTTTTTTAATAATTTAATATATTTTAAACTTTTTTTTACCTATTAAACATCAATTTAACAGTAACAAAATAGTAATTCAAACAATAAAACGAAAATAAGCTTCCCAAAAGCCTTCTCTTGCTTCAGGAATTATGATCATTACCTTTACTAACTTGATATCTTATTCACCGTGAGACATAAGCCATATATATATACACGATTTGTGATAACTCTACAATGTACATTCTATGTTTATCTTTATACAAGTTAAACCTTATCCTAATATATATAGGAAATTTGAGTGAATCATTGGCGAACTGATGCAACTGTTTAAATGAACATTTGCAACCGTTTAAATTAATCATTGCAATTGTTTTGTTTATGGTTACAACCTTCGGTGACTAACAATTGCAACTCGATCAACCATTGTAATTGTAGTGAAATCAATCAGTACGATCCAATTGTATTGAACGCAGAATCTAAACTTCACAACACTCAATCGCACAAAGAATCACTTGTGTACATAATCAAAAGAAGAGAACAAACATTTAAGGATGGAAGGAAGAGAAGAACACAGAAACGTTTCACCTTGTTCAACTCTCGCGAGAGATGCCTAGGTCTGGGGCTTGGTGGTGCCAAGCAATCCACTAGATCAATAAAGAGACTCACGATACAAGATCCCCCAAGAACAGATTTCCAGAATCGCTCACCCTCTGCTCTCAAATCTCTCGTCTCTCTCTCACTTTAGATCTAATCCCAATAATGAACAAACCCTAATTCCCTTTACCTTATCTGCAGCAAACCGATACAACCTGAGCTTAACTAGCTAATAATCAACAAACCATTGACCACCAATTAACCCTTGTACCAATCGAACTAAACCCATAAAATAACCGGTTCAACTAAATATATGTTATGCGTTAAACGTCATATCAGTTTCAACAATCTCCACTTTGACATCAACGCATGACTCCATCGGGCTTGTCCCGACTTGTGCACCACCACGTGTGACCTTTCTAGCAATTTGTCACTTTGAGTAAGGCCAAAGCCTCCTCAAACTTTTAGACAGGGATAACTTTTGTGAGCATATCCGCAGGATTCCTAGCTGTTGGCATCTTCTGCACCTTCACAATCTCATCCTCGATTTCATCTCTAATGAAATGATACTTCACTGCAACGGTCTTCTTCCTCTCATGAAACACATTGTTCTTCGCAAGACATATGGCACTCTGAGAGTCGCACCACACATATGTTGCATCCTGCTTGAAACCAAGCTCCTCAGCCAAATTTCTGAGCCAAATTCCCTCCTTGACAGCTTCCGAAAGAGCTATGTATTCAGCTTCTGTCGTTGACAAAGCCACCACCTGCTGAAAATTTGACTTCCAACTGATTGTATTCCCACCTACGGTAAACACATACCCGGTGATAGATCTTCTCCGATCTATATATGCGGTAAAGTGTGAATCTGCAAAACCTTCAACCTTAGAACCATGAACCTTTAGTGAACACCAAATTCTTGTCTTGAGTACCTTTTAAGTACCTTAGTATCCACTGAATTACATACCAATGAAGCGTCCCTGGATTACTCATAAACTGACTTACCAACCCTATCGCATATGCAACGTCAGACTTAGTCCCTATCATAGCATACATGATGTTACCCACATCATTGCAGTAAGGAACTTCTCCAGCTCCTTCTTCCTCCTCTTTCACTGCGGCTAACTTGAAATGAGCTCCTATTGGCGTTGACACTGACTTAGCTTCATCCATTCTGAAAACCTGAAGAATCTTCTTGATGTACCTTGACTGAGATAGCGTGAGAACTCCACATGCTTGATCTCTTTCTATATCCATACCAGTATTCTCTTTGTTGGACCAAGATCCTTCATCTCAAACCTGCTACTTAACAGATCCTTCACTTTCTTCACTATGACCATGCTCTTTGAAGCCAAAAGCA
Source organism: Alliaria petiolata (assembly GCA_020283515.1). NCBI lineage: Eukaryota > Viridiplantae > Streptophyta > Magnoliopsida > Brassicales > Brassicaceae > Alliaria > Alliaria petiolata. The sequence goes on from JAHZTW010000004.1 coordinate 8,174,462, forward strand.
TGTCATCGACATACAACAACAAGTATATATAGTTGTTCTTCTCATACTCCTTAAAGTATACACAAGTATCATACTTAATTATTCGAAACCCATGTTGAATCATAAATTGATAAAAACACATGTTCCACTGTCTTGGTGTCTGCTTTAATCCATACAGAAACTTCCTCAAAAACACATATACCTCCTTGCCCTTGACTTCATAACCCTCTCGTTGACTCATGTAGATGTCCTTTTCAATGTTTACATGTAGAAATGATGTCTTTACGTCAAGCTGCTCCAGTTCCAAGTCAAAATTAACTGTTATTGACAACATAAACCTGATGGAGACATGTTTGACTACGGGAGAGAAAATTTTTTGATAGTCAATACCATCTCTCTGAGAGTAACCCTTAGCCACCAATATCGCTTTGTGCCTTGCCTTCTCAACTCCAGGTATTCCAGGCTTCAGCTTCAAGACCCAAGTATGATTCTTCATGAGAGAATCCATCTCTTCATCAGCGGCTCCTTTCCATTTTTTCTTGTCTTTGCTTCTCATTGCTTATTGGTATTTATGTGGTTCTTCAGAACTTACCTCCTCAACAACACATAGAGCAAATGCCACTGCATTGTCGTCTCTAAATCTAGCAGGATTCTTCATTTCTGCTCTTCTATTCATGTCTCTTGTCAACAAATAGTTTCCAAGATCGGAATTAGTAGCTTCTTGATCGCCAACTTGTTCTTCTTCAGACTCTTCTTCACTGTCTGGTGCTACCTCTGTGGTTTCTTCTCCGGTAACTCCACCTTCAGTGTTACCTTTTTCAACGGCTCCATCTTCAGATTCATCCTCTGAAGTTTCTTGGTCGCTCACAACTACATGTTCTGTTTTCTGTTCCCTAGCACCTTTTGAACCTTCCGCAGTTTCAATAGTCACCAGTTTCTTGAAGTTTTACTCGCTTCCTTTTGGCTTGTGGCTGACTTCTTCTCTTCACAGACATCTTTATAAAGTTTGTCTTCAGTAAATACATCATTCCTGCTAATCACACACTTCTTGTCCTCCAGAAGCCACACCTTGTAACCTTTTACACATTGAGGATATCCAATGAAGATATCCTTTAAAGCTCTAGGATTCAGGCTTTCCTTGATCCGTATAAATATAAACCACATACTCAAACCTCTTGAGATATGAATACCCTAGCTCCTTGTTAAACCAAAACTATTCTGGAATATTACCATCATTCGACGACGATGGAGTTGTGTGGATGAGGTAGACTGATGTAGCAACTGCCTTTGCCCAAAACCTTTCTTCTAACCCTGACTCGCTTAGAAGACACCTCACTTTCTCCATGATTTTTTTGTTCATACGCTCAACCACTCCATTCTGCTGTGGAGTATATGCACATGTTACGTGTCTTTCTATCCCATGCTGCTTGCAGAACCCGTCAAACTCTGAATTGCGGAACTCTAACCCGCTGTCAGTCCTTAAACACTTCACCTTCTTGTTAACTTGGTTCTCCACGAGAGTCTTCCATTCACAGAATTTGTTGAATGCTTCATCCTTTGTTGTCAAGAAATAGACCCACACCTTTCTCGAGTGATCATCTATAATGGATAAGAAGTATTTCTTCCTTGGCAATGATGGATGAACATTTGGAGACCCATATAGATATGTGTGAACATACTTGAGAACCTTTCAGTGTTGTGCTTCGCGATACTGAAACTCAAACGCTTGTTCTTTCCCATTACACAACTTACACAAGTTACAGATATTGATCCTTCTCTTATCCAAGAACTCCTTCTCTATTAGAATTCGCAGATTCTTCATACTCGTGTACTCGAATTTACTATGCCACAAAACAGTGCCATCCTTTGACACAACAACATTTGACTCCCCTGTTACAGCTTCACCATCAAGCAGATAGAGGCTCCCACACAATGTGCCTTGAAGAGCCAACTTTCCATTCTTGTAGAACTTGGTCTTCCCATTGCCTCCCCCATGCTTGAATCCCTGCAAATCAAGAGTACTCACATATATTGGGTTTCTTTTGAGATTAGGAATTATGAAGTTGCTTGACTGTTCCTCCTTTGACATTGATGTGAATTAAGCCAATCCCTTGCACCATGACTGTCATGTCATCAGCTAGAAGAACTTGTCCACCATTTATAGCTGAAAACGTTTCGAACCAATCTCTTATGGATGTCATGTGATATGAGCATCCATAATCAATTACCCAACGCTCCTTTGGACTCTGTTCTGAGATCGTGAGAGCATCCACCTCTTGAAGCTTGCACCGTTACAGCTACTTCACTGTGATCTTTACTCTCCTTCTTCCTTTCCCTAGCATAGCAATCTTTCTTCGCATGGGCCTCCTTCTTACAATACCAGCATGTGACTTTCGATCCTGACTTAGATCTAGACATGTTCTTGTTACTTTTTCTATTGTACGATTCCCTTTTCTCAGGTCTCCCTCGTGCAATGTAAGCTTCTCCACCTTTCTGACCTCCGCCCGATTCTTTAAAATCATTCTCTTTTGATCTTGCATCTTGCATCACTTCTTTAAGAGTCAGTGTCTCTCAGCCATACTTGAGTGTCTCTTTGAAGTTGTTGTACTGTGTTGGCAGCGCATTCAATAACAATATAGCTCGTACCTCCTCTCAAACAGTGATATGCTCTCAAATTTACCCTAGAGCTACTTTCTCAAATTAAGAGATCAGTCGTAGTACTTATGGATCGAATCCACAGAGAAAGAGATAGTCACACAACAGATTTTCAATTTCGAATTAAGCTAAGTGAGAATGTAAATCTAAAAGACAGCAGGTAATTAAAGACTTAGTAAATTCAGGAGACAAAACGCTAGGTTCAGGGAAATTCTCAGGTGAATCCAAATTGCAGGTCTAGACTGAATGTTATGAAATATGAAGAATTGTTCTTGAACTCGAAACACAATAATAAAATCAACCAACTCTCGCTGCGAAGATTATCTATGTCTAAACCCTAGAATCCCAAATCTCTTTGCAAATTCTAACAATTCAGACAAGCATTAAAGTTTAGGTTCGATTATTCACAAAATCCCTAAACCAAATCTCTTTGCGAATATGTATTTTGCTCATCTAAGATTAGTTCAGGCAATCAATAATACTCTCACATCTATTAATCAACCTAAGATCAGATTCTAGGTCGCGAAGCTAGAATAAGCATTGAACACAAATCCAGATGAAGAACTCTAATGATTTTATCCTAACAATTTAATTCAACCTAGCAATTCATCAATCACCTTTGAAAAAACCTAAACCTAACAAGCAAACTACTCAGACATGATCAATGAAACACAAATCATAATTTGAATAGAGAGCATAAAAGAAATCAATAGAAGAAATAAGGTAGTTCCAAATATGCTCTAAAGGAGTCTGATTTTTCTCTCCAAAAACTCTCTACAAATCTCTCTCTCTAAAATAATGTGTAGCCTAAACAATGGCTATGAAATTCTTTTATAAGGGTAGAAACACGAGTTGGGACACTTTTGCAAATAAGGAAAACTTCTGGGCAATTTACTTTTCCTTCAAGACTTGTAAAATCAGGCGGCTTTGGGAATCCACGATTGGTGTCGATCGACACTCCTTCTAAAATCTGGCTCTCTGACTTCATCACTTCGCAGCTTCTTCCACAATGCTCCAGAATGATCCAAAATCTCCAATTATGCTCCAAACGTAGTCTAACCTGTAAAGACTCTAATAGGACTCTAAAAAGACCAAAAGACTCTATAAATAAGACTTATATCATGGTCAAAAACTGGTAAAAACCATGATATATCAACTCCCCCAGGCTTAGCTTTTGTTTGCCCTCAAGCAAAACAAAAACTAAATATAGAGTCGAGGTTTGAAAACAGAAACAATCAGCTAATCTTAGGAACACCACATTGAATCAACACCCTTGAATCCACATACTATAGAGCCAGCCTCAGATAGTATTTAAGTATACTTACCACAAGCTTAGCAAATCTCCCAAATCAAGTCCAGATCCCTTTCTTCTCAAAATTTCGAACTTTAAACAAACGGTATTGACCAAAGGACTTACAGATTCTTTTCCTTCCTTAGCGCCTGAACAAGACATTCTTGGTACAGCTCTCCTATTTTATCTTCCCTTAGTCAACTGCCGCCCATTTTCAGGGTGTTCTACAGATCTTTTCATTAACTTTTTCTTATTCTTTTGAAATCTTAGAACAGTGCTGCTCTTTACTTGTGTTCCTTGTGAGGAGACATGTTCATGAGCTCTCATTAATATTGTTCCTTGTGATGAGACAGGCTCATGAGGATCTTTGCAATATTCCTTGACTTAGACTCTCTCTTTTTTCTTGGTTTCTTTTCTTAAGAGAAGATCAAGGAGAGACTGTAGTTTTCTTATCTTGTCAGTGATGAAAGAGGAATCAAGTCCAATGCATACCAAGCTCTTAACATAAATCTGAACTCTCTTTGTTAGATTGATCCACTTGGAGCTTTCTACCTAGTAAGACATGCAATCAACTACTATGCAATGGTCCTTCAAGTGTCAATATGTTATGGTTTATTTCCAAGAAAAACTGATAATTTCAACTGATTTTAACTCAATACAACAAGTTTTTGACTGACTCAATTGACTCTCAAAATAAAACACAAAGTCAGCGACTACTTCCCCCAGACTTAAACAACACTGTCCCCAGTGTTATCAAGTCCGAAGTTGGCTAAAAGAAAGATTAGAAACAACAGAAAAGACCAGATAGAAGACCTACCTTCGGTTGCGCGTGGTGTCGATCGACACTCATGGTGTCGTCGATCGACATTGGTCTATGTCGAGCCCCATGTCTCTTATTTTCAACTGACTAAAACTAGGACTTAGTAAAACCAAAACGAAATGTAAAGAAAATCTTACCTACCAGTGGGTTGCCTCCCACTCAGCGCTTGTGTCGGGATTCAGACATCTGATGGATCAGTGGGTGGCATCGAATGCTTCTCAGATGAATTTCTCCTCATCCATGGTGGTGTATAGGCAGTAGGTGCATGAGAGCAACCAAGGAATTGAGGAACAGCAGTAGGGTGGGACATGAGTTCGGGTGGGACACTTCTTTTTCCTGCAGAATCATCAAAAGAAACACCAAGCCTTCTACGAGAATCTTGTTGCTTGCATAAGTGTGAACCACCTTTTGAACCTTTTAAATTCTTATTGAGATGATCAGGAGGTTTGGAATTGATTCCATTAAGTACATACCTTTGCTTTCTTCGCGATTTCTGGATTGTAAGATGTGGAGTTGTTTGTTTGACAACGGGTGATGGACTTGCAGCATTGGAGACATCTTGAGGTTTGATTGACACCAACTCTGCAGCTCGAACTTCTGCACTTTTTCTGCAGTTCAGCTGCACGATTCTTACCTCCATCACAAAAACGTCGTCCTCCATCAACTTGTCATTGATCCAAACCTCATCTCTGCTCATAGTGCTGAAGAGATGATCAGCAACTATGTTTCCACTCCAATCCTCTAGGTCCACAGCTTTCTCAGAATTTCCATCCAATGCCTCTTGAACAACCACCTTATTCACTTGCTCATTAGAATCCACCTCCTTGTCATACCCAGCAGTAATGTCATTTGAACATTCCATGATTGGATCTTTATCCATGGAATTCTCTACAGAAAAAGCTTGACCATCGATGGTGGATGGTCCCCTTAACTTGTCCATGTCAAAGTTCAAGACAACATCACCCAAATCAAGCGATGCTTCATCATATTTCAAAAATAAGAATGATATTCCCAAAATAAGCCAAGAATGATATTCCCAAAATAAGAGGATCTGCGGGTGCTTCATCATATTTCAAAACCACAAAGTCCGTGGGAATCATGTAGCCTTCAATCTTCAAGGGAATATCTTCTAAAACACCTTCTGGGATTCTTTTTGATCGATCAGTTAAGACAAGAGAGATTTTGGTTGGCTTGAAATCAGTCATTCCAAGTCTAAAAGCAACAGAGTATGGTATCAAGTTGATACTTGAACCTAGATCACAGAGGGAATGAGGAAACCTTCTTGTTGAGATTGAGCAATCTAGCACAAAATTTCCTGGATCAGGTAACTTCTCTGGAATCCTCCTCTGAATCCACATCACTGACTTGTTCAGAAACCAACACCTTCTTCTTTTTCCTTGGAACTATATTCAAGAGAATTGCACTCATGTCTCTAGTAAGAAATGTTCCTTCCTGAGGACTCACACCATTGACAACCATTCTCTTGACATATCTTCTTAATGCAGGTGAAAGTTTGACTGCATCAACTAGGAGTAGCTCAACCATCAACTTATCCATCATTTCCTTGCAGCTGGCTTCTTCTATCTCCTGTTTAGACCTTCTAGGAGGCCTGGAATATGGTACTTTAGGCTTGTACACTCTTTCCTCTACAGTTGTTGAAGCTTCAGGTCGATTAGGTGAAGTCTGGAAAAGGTGTCGATCGACACCAACGTAGTGTCGATCGATGCTAGGATCTGGTGTCAACATTTTGGTGTCGACGATGGTCGATATCGGTCTGCCAGAACTCGAATTATCGGGCTTTTCTAATGGTGTCGATCGACACTCAGTAGTAGTGTCGATCGACACTACCTTTGAAGCAACAGTCTCGTCTTCCTCAACTTCCTGAGGTGTCACGATTTATTCTACACTCTTCACCATGATGGCATTGACTTGACGTCGATGATTCACGTCTGTCTTTCCTGGAAGGCATCCCTCTTGTCTCTTCAAGGCTCCCGCAGTTTGAGCAACTTGAACATCTAATTGCTTGACATGAGTACCTAGAGACTCAATTTTCCCATTCAAATCAGTGTACATGGCATCAATCTTCCCATTGAAATCTACAGTCATCTTCTGTTGACCCTCCAAGAGCTGCTCCAGCATAGATTTCATCTCATTATCTTGTGCATGAGGTTTATGATAAGAAGAAGAACCATAAGTTCTTTGGAAGTTGTTGTTTTGAAAAGGCTTCTGGTAAGAGGAGCCATAGCCTTGCTGATTACTGAATCTCTGTCCTTGAAAACCAGCACCATTGATGTAATTGACTTCTTCTTGCTCTGGTTCAAAAGTATCAACTTCAACAGCAAACTGGACTTGCCTCTTTCCCACAAGAAGGCTATGCACTGAGTCTAGCTTAGCATTCACTCCAGCAATTTGACTTCCATCCATGTTTCTAGCCTTCTTCTTCCTATCCAAATCTGCATTCTTGGTACTATTGCTAGATGACAAGTTCTCTATAAGTATCACATAATTCTCTGGATATTGGGTGTTGAAGTTCCATTGCTTGCAGCATCTAAAGCCATCTGGTACTTCTAGTCAATTCCTCTAAAGAAAATTCCCAGCAGCTGAACCTCACTAAAACCATGGTGTGGGCAGTCCCTTTGATAGGCCTTAAATCTCACCAAAGTAGCTTTGAATGCTTCAGTTGGTCCTTGAAAAATTGTAGAGATCTTCATCCTCAGCTCCTCAGATCTTGCATCATCAAAGAAATTGCACAGGAATGCATTCTTTGTATCTTCCCAGGTAGTCAATGAACCTGGATCCAATTGCTTCAGCCAGTATGTAGCATCTCCGGCAAGTGAGTAAAGGAAAAGCTTGCAGAAGAGATAATCATTGGGACGGACCTTCCCGTAGTCATTACAACTGATGGGACGGACGTTAAAGGTAAAAGAAGGACCTGACGGTCAAAATCTTTATTGGTTCCAGAGGATATGTGACCGGACGGCGGGATTGGCATAACTAATAAAAAGACTCGACAAAAGTATATAAATAGAAGAATAAGTTGCCATTGGGAGAAGGCCAGAGAGGCTCCGGAGACACCGTAAACACCATAAACAGGAAAATTAGCCGCTAATATAAGGCCATATGGATCTTGTGAGGGCATGTCTTTTCCGACCAAGCCCTATGTGGACCCGAGAGGTCAGTAATTCCCTCGACACTTAATCACCATGAAAACTCTTCCACCCCTCCTCACGTTAGATATAGACCTATGCGTCCCATCGCTAAATAGACAGACGAGCATCACAATCTCCGGACGTAATGTTTCACAACGAACTGCACAAATTCACCCTCTCGAGTACTTGTTCCCAGTTGAGCACGTCTGACTTGAGTGACGGAGATAACCTTCAGGAGGAAAACTCTTTGTCATTCCTTCCAAGGGTTATCTAACCCGTCTGCTAGTAATTTCAGGATCCGGAGACCCAGTTCAGCACCAGTTTGAGTACTACTCATCCCCTAAAGGACGAATCTGGGACACTAGATGCAATCACCCCTGAGAACACACACTCCCTATTTGCATCTCGAAAAATGCTCCCGAACACTTTCATTGATTTCTTCTCCTGTTTTTCGTGGTTTAAATTTTTGTATTTTTTTTGTATCCATTTGTTTTTCTCTTTTTTTCTCTCTCTATTTTCTATTCAATTTGTTATTTTTTTCATTGTGTATTGGATATCTTTTTGTGTTTTATAGTTTTACAGGCTGAATTTTTATTTTTCAATTGTTTGAAACTTCTTAATTTATTCAATCTCATAATTTGATTCTTTTTTTATTTACTTACATTAAATTAAATTATTAGTTTGGAAATGAGGATTAAATCACTCAAAAAAGGAAAATAAAATTATGCATTTAAATTTTTGTATTATATAATACTTTTTATATATTTATGGTCTTTTTAAATTAAATTTGAATATTATTTATTTTATTTTTATGCTAAGTTGATTTTTTAAATAGTTAAATTCAAATTAAATGACTTTTATGTATATTTAATAGTTGGATTAATATTTATTTGTGTTACTTAATGGTTTAAAAATATATAATTAGTTTGTTTTTTATTTACATATGTGGAAAAAAATGAAATGGATCAATAAGGGTAGGCTGATGTGTCGTTGCCGAAGAGCTTCATTCTTGTATTATATATTAGATCCCTTCTTATATAAAGTACAAGTCACATTTTCAAATCATAATGTGATATGTCAACTTACAAATAATTTTAAATTTTAATTATTCATTTTAAATTCAAGTTATGTGAGTTTGGTGAAGGATTTTATCCAAAAAAGAAACGAGTTTGGGAACATCACCTTTTTGTTTATTGCTCATTCCATACAATCGTCAAAACTCAAAAGTACAACAATTTTTTGTAGTGGTGCTTTTAATCATTTTTTATAGGGGGCATATTGGATTGATGATTTGGGAGAATTTCATTTTTTTTTCAAATCTCCCCTTATTGGATCTCATATTCATAAAAATTATTCAAAATCTATGGTTATTGGATTAGTCATTTGTAAAAATTCTCTCAAAACTCAGCTTATTGGAAAATAGAGATTTGAACAATAAAATATATCAAAAATAATTTGGAATGATTTGTAAGATAATTTTTAATTAAAAAACAATAGATCCAAATACCATGTCAAGAGATGGAATTTGAAAAAAAACCTTATGAACTTTTTCGACATAATCGAACAAAGAGAGCCCCTTACTCAAATCAGGAAAGTTACTCTTTTTTTTTTTTGTGCGAAGAAGGAGCCTACTCAAACAGCCGGACTCTCTCGACACATGCCCTATTTTGCACAAAAAAAATTAACCATTGGTTACCACTTCCTCGTGGAAATCTCCTCTTACTTCATCGAAATCCGTCGCGAAGACAGTGGCGGAGCTGCCGGCGAGCAAGAGCGTCGATTCTCAATAACAATCAGAAAACCCTGAGAGCCAAACAAAAAAGGGGCTGCCGTCACGGAGACAGTAGCACTCACTATCAAATCGAGCCCTGCGACGATGGTCGGCGACGGAAGCTTGTTTTCACCTCCGAATCTATGCCTAAAGACTCTGATGTCTTCCTCATCTTCCCGATGCCTATAAGCAGGTGTGTATCTTGTAACGCCACTCTCACTCTTTAAAAATTGGGACTTTACAGTGATTTCAAGGAATCAAAATTGAATTCCAAATTGAACATTGTTGAGCAATGATAAAGTGCTTCATGAAAGTAGGATGAAGCTGGGTTTGTTTTGATACTTTTACTTGCAAACGTTGAAATTTGGACAATGATTTGTTCTTAGTTATTAGTCAGTATCATTTCATACTATGTGATAGTTCTGTCTTGCACAATTATCTTCGCCAGACGTGTCGTTCATATGAGTTTCCTCCGGAGGAAACTTGTGATGCACAAAGTGTTTCCCAATCAACACCTTGGCACACAAGAACAACAAAGAGAACATGCTAATGAATGGAGAGCAACAATTGCTACAAATATGTGGAATGATGCTATCATTAGTGGATCTCAACGATGATGTTTGCAAGAAGTAAGTTATCTTTCCCTCTCTGTTTTTCTTTCTAAGGTTGCCAATGGTTATAGTAAATCATGATATGTTTGTTTTATGAAATGATTTATGACGTTGGCAGGAAATCATAGTCAGACGAAACATTCCTCTGTCACAATAAAGTCAAGGTTGCTTCGAAGTTAAGTGGTTTGCAGTTTCCTATTTTAAGTTTTTTGTATGATCACTTTAACGTTTTTTAATTCTTTCAAGAAACTTTGAGATTATTATTCAATTTTTTTATTGATGTTTTCTTTTACGTTATGTGATTGGCGATGTCGTAGATTAATTATGTTGCTTGCGTAAAAAGAAAGGCTGTAAAGGATTATCAAATAGAAGAAGTTTTAAAAACACATTAGACACGACAACAATTTTGAAGTTTTAAAAATTGTTTTAAAGGTGAATTTTTAAAAACTGTCTTGTGAGGTGAATTCTTTTAAATAAATTGTAAAAAACTTTTAAAAAATTATTTTTCAAATGTCTCCAAATCCTTTCTAATCCCCTTAAAATTTGTAACAATAATTTTGCAAAATTTTCTCAAATCTCCAATCTTTTAAAATTTCCTTAAATTTAGGTGATTTTTAAATTCTCCCAAATCATCAAATCCAATATGCCCCCATAGAGTTTTTTTTCATAGGAAATACCTCTTAGATTTTATATGATTTCTGTTCGGATAAAAAAAGAAAGATTTTTTATGATTTATTGATTTCACAACTTGACATAAATATTTGTTATTGAGAAATTATAATTTATTGTTCCCTACATATTTTTTTCATCGGGTGAAAGCTGCTCACGTCTTGGATTATGTTTATAATTTTTTATCTTGTTAAATAAAACATTTAGCACATTCATTAAAGTTTGATTAGGACATAAAATTAAGAAAATTCACAAATTTGACTTGATTGAGTAAATAAACTAAGAGAAATTACCAATGATGATATGTCTTCTAATAATATGCCAAAAATTAATTGTTTCTCTTAGGATTTAACCACATATGGCAAATTCCTTATTCTAATTAAGAAGGCATGCCATTTAACGACCATGTGTGCTAAGAATAGAGAATTCGCCATGTAACGTGTATCATACGCGAGTAAAACCTATATCTTTTATTTTGTTTCGTTAAAAACAAAACACGAGTCTTTTGTAGACGAGAACGAAAAAGTGTTAACATTTTTTCTCTCCACATTTATTGATTTAATGTTTTATTTTCATAAGAATCCATGTATTTATATCCAAAAAAAATTTGAAGATCAAAACAAAATTTTAACACTATGTATTTAATTAATAAATTTCCAATTTATAAAGTCAAAGTCAATATTTTACAATTTAAAATTTTGGCGCGTTATTTATTTTCACTAATAACTAATTTGGCGCCTTATTTATTTTTGCTCATATTGGGAATGTTATTTAGTTTTATTAATATGTAATTTTGGCACGTTAATTATTTTAACTGACATCTTAGTTTTTTTAAATTAAGGTTTTAAATTTAACAGCTTATATATTTTATTTTTGAAAAACCTCTAGGATGCATTATTAATATTGACATCTAAACAAATCCTTGACTCCGTTCTTAAAAAAATCATACACACACACACAAAATCTTAACCAAAAACACCATTGTGACGAAATTTGTTGTGAAGTATCCACTGATCATCCAGAGAAAATGTCATACTCCTCAAATAAGAAGATGAAATTTACTGAAAATATACCTGAAGATGTAGTGGATCACATTATGTCGACGTTTCTCCCCATCCAAGATGCTTTAAAAAGTCGTGTTGTGTCCAAAGGATTTAGGCACGCACAGGTTCGATCTCGATACCTTGATTTTAGCAATATATACTCCAAGAGGCGCACTCAATTAGCGGTTGTAGGCATCATTGAAGATATTTTAAAAAAACACAAAGGATTAGAGATCAACCAGTTTGTTCTGATTCTTAATCATATTGGCATAGAGGATAAGATTCTCACGTGGATCAAAACATGCATGTGTAAAAATATTCAAGAGCTTGTGTTAGATTTTTCCAAATCTAGGAAAGTTATATAGATTCCAATCGATTTCTCGGCTATTGAGACGTTAATAGTCTTGAAGCTAAAATGGTGTAAATTTGAGATACCTGACAACTCTCCCAAGGGTCTTAAGTTACTGAGAACGCTTGCGTTAATGAAGACCAAGATGACAAAAGAGATGGTAGATGCAATCTTCAACAACTGCATCCACCTCGAGACGCTTGAATTAATCAATTGTCTAATTTTTGGGGTATTGAGCATCAATGCTCAAAATAATAAGAAGTTCAAGGTGTTGATCTTGTATTCTATGCCTAAACTCTTGAAGATCTTTTTGGATGCACCCACTCTCGAATGCTACAAGTATGATGGATATGTCAGGAAGATTGACTTTTCAAGAGTGAATGTAGTTAAAGAGGTAAAACTTCATTATAATCGGAGTTATGATTGGCATAGGTTCAATCCGCTTGCCATGGTGATTGCTAATATGGGAGCCTTTACAGGAGTTCATGTTCTCTCAACGACAAATATCTTTCTTGAGGTATTTTGGTTGTTTTTCATTTGGTTTTTATATATATTAAAAAATATATATATATATATATATATTTGTGCGTTTATCATAATAGCTGAATAGAGAGTTTATGGTGTCATTTTAAGATCATATGCACGAGTTGACATTTTCGAAAATGTTTATCTTAGAGCATGAAACTTTCACATGCATTACTTTGGTCACGATTGCTAGAAAATGTTACTATTTGTTTAGGAAGAGTTAGATGTTAAATATTTATCTTTTTTTTATAAAAGTTAAATATTTATCTTTTCATGCTATCTAGGATATTATTAGGAAGATCGAGTGCATAAAATTATTACATACTTGATTTAACCTCGCGTATATGAGAATATATAATTTCAATCTTTATATAATAAAATTGGTAGCATCAATAGAGAATGTTGATATTAGAGCATGCCATTTCACTAGCGTTATTAAGTATATAATAAAATTGGTAGCATCAATAGAGAATGTTGATATCAGAATCTTACAGATTTCTCAAAAAATATGTGAGCTATATATATATATATACATATATAGATCACAACAAGAGTCCCAATTATATACCAACTTAATATTTACATTAAATACATTAAGGAACCTAGTCAAAGTTTAAAATTACAAATTATTGCTATAATCACTTTTCCCAAAAACCTAGTAAAAGTCATGGTATTTAGTGGAGACGGTGCTTAGGTTATGGCCTCTTTTCTCTTTCTTTCTCAATTGATCCTCTGATTTCAACAACTAAGAAGTGTTTTTTTTTTTTTTTGAATTTATAAGAATCTCTTTTTAAAAAACGTTCTCTCTCTTTTTTTTTTAAGTATAAGTATTTTTTCGTATCAAATGTTGTTAGCTCAATTGAATAAAATACCACTTAATCGAGTGGCACTTGGGATGAGACCATATCACTTAATCTCTGGACTGGAAGATGTATAAGCCTCGGTCCAGACATATGCAAAAGACGTTTAGATTTGTCAAGTACTTGATATCTATAGACTATCAGTTGCACAAACTCTTGACATAATCATCATGGCGAATATTCATCATATATATATATGACTATGCAACTTTCTCATAATTTGTTTTCTTTGCTTTATTTTGTTCATATGTTTATCACTGTTTGTTTAAAAAGAGTTTTGGTGTTTCCTCTCACATGTATATATAGGCTTTGGCGGAAAAAGACCCGACTTTCTGCTTCTGGAACTTACAAGAGTTTCAGATTTGTTTTCAAGCTCCAACAAATTGTACTCTTTATGACATCGCTGAGTTTCTCAAACAGTGTCCTGCCCTCGAACGAGTTTCGATCGATGTACGTCTCTCTCTCTCCCTCAATCTCTCTCTCTCCCTCTCCCTCCCAATAGGCTAAATCCATTAGAACTTTGGTTTGTTATGTGCAGATAAATGATTTCACATTTGAACCTTATATGTCATGGGAGAAGCCAACGGTTCACAATGGCAACTACCCTTTGAACACCATCAAGTATGTCGAGATCATGGGCTATAAAAACCACTGGCATGAGCTTGATATAGTGGAATTCTTTGTTAAGAACGCTAAATCTCTGGAGAAGTTGATGCTGATAGAGCCTAGAAACTCAAAGATCACACTATTGGAACCCGAGTATGAAAGGATCGCCAACATAAAAAGCATATCTCCAAAGAAAGGTCTCATTCAATTTATCAAATCAGGTTGTGCCCAAGCATAAGCATGCCAGACTATAATAGCTCCTTTGATCATTTTATGTTTTCTTTTATGATATTTTTCTCAGATTTGAATTCTATTTGCTTTCGGGTTTTTTTTTTTCTCATATTTGGACTTATGTGAGATCAAAGTGCTTCTAGACTTAATTTATGTCAAAATGTTCTCATCCTCCTAGTTTTAAGATCAAGGCTATTCGGTTATGACCTTGGAATGACTATACCATTATTATTTTTTAAGTTATGGCAAAAAAAAACAAACAAAAAATCCTTGATCCAATTAGCACCCCTTAATTTTTGTAATGTCACCAATAATCTCCGCAAGAACAAGAACCATCTTTGAACCTATGAAACCGAACTCGATCCCTAACTATGATCTCTCTTTGATAAATCTTCGAGATATGTTTGAACACAACGTGACAGTCCCCACATATCCTCAAGTTCTTTATAACCCTCACCGGACTCTCGTCTTCCTCACCATCTATCATCATCAGTCCGTACGCCACCGCCAATTTCTCGCTGTGATAACACAAAACGTTCTCTTTCTCTTCCTCTCCAATGTCGTGCAACACAAGTCCCGTCTGCGCCACGTAACCGTCTTCCCTTATCTTGAACCTAATAATCTCGTCAAATTCAAAAACGCATTAGAATTTGCAACATGGCTGGGCAAAATTCCCGAACCAAACCAAAATTCCCGGAACTCCAACCAAACCAAATTATTAAATAACCGAACAGAATAAAAGATTGTAAACCGAATTAACAGATCCTGAATCAAACCAAATCCAAACTTTACACAACCGAACCGATTAATCGAAATTCATTAAAAAAACAAGTATATATAAAAATATTAAAAATCTACAATTTTAATTAAAAACAGTTCATTATTTTTGTTTTTGTTTTAATTTTTTTTTAATAACCGAACATCAGTTATTTACTTATTTTTAATTATAATTTTTTTTAAAAACTCGAATCAAACCAAACTAAAATTTGATCTGGAATGAGATTTATTTTTTAAAACCCGAAATCCGAATCGAACCGAACTATACTTTAATCTCGAATAAAACCAATATTCTAAAACCCAAGAAAACCAAAACCCGAACCAAACCGAACCAAATAACCCGAATTCCTATTTTGGCTTATAGTAAATATATTTGACCTCGAATGAGATTTATTTTCTAAAACCCGAAACCCGAATCGGAACTATAGTTAATCTCGAATGAGACTTATTTTCTAAAACCTAAGAAAACCAAAACCCGAACCGAACCGAACCAATTTTAGCTTAGAACCGAATTCATATTTTGGCTTAGAACCAAATTACCGAATTCCTATTTTGGCTTAGTAAATATACCTGATCTCGTCGATCTTCTCATAAATCTGTCTCCACTGGTGATGACTCTTGTCGCTATTGTAGAATTTATGAATCGTTCCTTCGGCTTCTATATAGCTGAGACCAGGAATCTTCTTCACTTGTTTGGTCTCCATATCATCTCTCACTCGTCCTACGTCCTTCCACCGTCCCTGCGCCGCATAAACGTTCGATAGCAACACGAAATCGCCATCGTTGTTAACACCCATTTCAACCAGTTTCCTCGAAGCAATCTCAGCCATCTCCACGTTCTTGTGAATCTCCGAAGCTCCAAGAAGGCTTTGCCACAGAACAGGATCCGGAACCATCGGCATCGAGCATATGACATCGTGAGCTTCTCTCAGCCTACCCGCACGGCCTAAGAGATCAACCACACAACCGTAATGCTTCATGTTAGGCTCCACTCCTTTACATGCCATGTTTTCGAATATCTATGTACCGTACTCCACTAAACCCGCGTGTCTTCACGCTGTCAGAGCAGCTAGGTACGAGACATCATCAGGCTTGTTGATGCTATTGTTCTCAAGTTTCTCGAATAGCTCTATCGCTCTTTGCGCTTCTCCGTGAACCGCGAAACCCATGATCATCGTGTTCCATGTAACAACGCTCCTCTTCTCGCCCGTGACTCGGCCGAAAACTCGGAAAGCCTTATCCACAAACCCGCATTTCGTATACATATCGATAGCCGCGTTGCTAACAATCACGTTTTGATCCAAGTTCGTGTCTTTTATGTAATCAAAGATCTTCTCGCCTTCTTTAATAGCTCCAAGATGAGAACAAGCTCCCATAGCAGCGACAACGGTGATCTCGTTTCTTCGAACTCCTTCTGATTCCATTCGTTTATAAACCTCCAACGCCTCGTGAGCGCGGTTCCCAGACGCTAATCCAGCGATCAAAGCGTTCCACGACGCGACATCTCTCACAAGCATTTCGTCGAACAGCTTCTGCGCGCTGATCAAATCTCCGTTCTTAGAGTAGGCGTCGAGCAGCGTCGTGCAGAGAAGCGCGTCGGCGAATAACCCGCGGCGGTTACTCTGAGCGTGGAGCTGCGCCGTCGCGGAGGAGGAGAGCGCACGCGCGCAGGCTTTAAGCGTGAAAGAGCAAGTGAGGGCGTCGACTCTACACAGAGACGGCGAAGAAGAAGCTTGCGATAACATTGAGCGATACCACGAAAACGCGAGCGACGGCTGAGAGCTGGCGGCGAATCCGCGGATGATCGCGTTCCAATCATTGGTTAACGGTTTAGGGATGCGACGGAAGATCTTAACGGCGAAGGAAAGGTCTCCGAATGGAGAAACGGCGCAGCGATCGAGAAGACGAGAACGGAGGAAAGAAGATTGGAAATGGCCGGCGGTGAGAAAATGTGATTGGAGCTGTTTGATTTGAGAGAAAGTGACGCATCTCTGTATCAGCGTCTCCATGTATACTCGAGCCATTCCATTTGAGGCTGAGCCAGAAACGTTTTTGATTTGGCGTTAGCTAAATTTAACTGTGTGACTCGCTCCTCTTGCTCCGTTTTCTTCCGACAGGATCTTCTTCTTCCCGATACTACTGTATTGTTAAAGTTGTTGTTAATAGTTGGAAAAAAAAACATTTTGTTAATCAATATATTGATGTTTTGAGGTTTTGAATTTTTGATATTTCTCATGAAGTTTTGTAAAATTCAGTGTTAATAAAAAAAATTAAGATAAAAATAGAACAAAAAATTTATATTTTTGAAGATTTGAAATCAATTTTGCATGTGTAAATTATAAAGGGATATCAAAATTCAAACCAATATCCAAAATTATACTGTATATTATGAGTTGGAATTTAGAATAGAAATCAAAAATTTATATCAATCGACAAACCGTTCTTTGATGGTGGCCGAGATACAGCTTAAGACTACACAGGACACGTTTCTTGTTGTCTGGGTTTTAGTTTCCAATCCAAAAATTGTGATGAATCTTATAAAAATTTATATCATCAATCGATATAAACCGTCAATGAACAGCTACAACAAACAAACTGGGAAGCTTCTCTGTTCTTTAATGGTCGCCGAGAACCACCTTACACTACACAGGACATGTTTCTTCTTGTCTGGGTTTTAGTTTTGCAGATCGTTCGTCATACGAAGCTGTAAACACAAAAAAAAATAAACCAAACCAAGAGGATCATATTATGAACTTCTCCATCTTTTGCATCTATACATGTTGCAGTGAGAGATATAGAGAGACTTACGCTCAGTTGGTCGAGATAATAGAGGAACGTGTATTGCTCCTTTCTTCTTCTTTTCTACTACGCCATTACACGACCTTTCCTCTGTTGTATATCAAAACATTAAATAGCACTTTTGAGTTTTTTTCCTCTCTTTCATGGAACTCATGCTACTAATTAGGTAAAGGAGAAACTAATTATTGTACCATTCTCTAGAGGTAAACAGTTGTATAGAGCTTCCTGGAAAATCACAGACTCTAATTGGTACCTAAGTGACTCGGTCTTGAAATGTGTCCGTAGCGACTCTGCAGCGCCTTTTTTAGACATGAAAAGAGGTTATATTATCATTAGCTTATGGATCTGAAACCACTTCCAATATATCTCGAGCAAGCTTTTTGATTACCTGAAGAACATCTGAAGTCGACATTTTCGAATTCGCATGTACGCAGGACTAAGGGGATCTCCGAGGCCAAGAGGTATTGAGGTTTTCTTGGCGTTTTCTTGGTGTCCAACAATGTATCTATCACCTGAGTAAGTACCATCCAGCTTTCATCGCAGAATCAATATACGAAGAAAATAAAAAATCCTAAGTAAGGATTGGATTTGGAAAAAGGAAACTGGAACAAACAGATGACGGCGCCAAAGAACTTACATCGACCGATTCAACGCCTTGCCCAATCATGAATAGCACAGCGACCATGGCTCGGACCTGGTGCCACAAGAAAGCACTGCCTCTCATTGTAAATGTGCAAAGCTGAGCACCCTCGTGACTTTATAAGACGAAAAACAATAACAACGGAGGTTTTTAGGACCAAAAGACAAAAATTACTAAGTAAATGATCAGAAAGACTGATGTCAGTTTGAAAATGAGTGCCATTGTTGTGCCCAAGAGGATGTAAATTTATATTGCTCTTGTGATTTCTAGAACATGATTTTGTCTACCCTTATAATTCTTCCAATTCCAATTGTCATACAACCCTATAATCCTAATGGTCCATTATAAACCCCTAGTTCCTGAAAATCCTATGGTCTTAACCGATATTCTATAGCATCCTAGATCGCTTTAAAGAATACAAATGCACTCAGCGGTCAAAAACAGGGGAAACAGAAGATTTTCTTAAATGTGTCTATTTCCATGGCTGACCTATTTTGACAAGGAGAGACTTCAAAGAAAGTAACACGTCGTGTATAGCAATGCACATTTGCCACGTCCATCTTGCAAAAGTTCCTGAAATCATGCTCCCCAATGAACTTCTTACCAGCAATGTCCATGGCCTAGAGGAAAACACGAATCAAAATAAGCATCTAGGTTGTTCAATTTTGAAGCGCTTTGACTTTATAAACAAGAGTAGAGGTCATCACCGCACCGAAAGATCTAGGTTTTGTCTCCAGAAGAAATATTTATATTCTCTAGCCGAACAACTGAACCTGTACCCAAGGAAACAAAAAAGGTAAGTAAGCATGCGCCTTCCAATAGTAGTTCACACAATACTCAGGAGCCTGAAAAAAAAAAAAAAAAGCACGCGCACACCTTGCATGAAAGTCAATAGGAGCAGGAGACCATCCCAAGACTCGAATGTCATCAGGGAGAGCACGATTCAGCACTCTTACATAATCATATTCTGGTCCTAAACAAGAGAGAAAAGAGAATTACAGAAACAGCATTACGAGAAGGGGGAAAAACCACTACACTGAGCAGATAATTACAGAAACACCATTACGAGAGCGGGAAAACCACTACACTGAGTTACATTCTCAGAGTAAACTTACTCTCATTAATTTTCCCATCAACATGGGCATCAGAGTCTCCAGGAGATGTCTTTAGCCTGGACCTTAAAAACAAAGCAATCACCTGCATCAACAATCAAATACGTTTATGAGCAGTGATTCCACAGGCCTACCTTGGAGACATTAGGGAATGCACCTAACAGCATGTTTTAAAAGAACACCAATATGATGAGAAATTGATTGCTAAATCGGTGATATTAGATGATTCTATGACATACAAGTTCATTCGCTAATCGCTACAGACAACCAGTGATCTACAAGGGCTTCCAAGTGAGATCAAGCGAAATTATCAGGCATAAAATGCAAGAGAAAATAAGTAATACAATCAAGAGATGCTCAAGCAATAATCCACCTGCCCTGTAGACGAAACACCTTTATCTGTTCTCCCGCATCTCGAGTAATTACAGTCTTTCTTGTCACCAACTAAAAGCCGTGTCCTTTCTAGTGCTTTGAAAATTTCAGACTGCAGGAAAAACACAACTTAACTCATTGTATAAACACAAATTAGTCATTTGTAAACATATAAAAAAAAGACAAACACAAACACACCTCAATACTTGGTTCCATTTGTGCTTCGGCTGAGAAGCCATAAAATCTATAACAACAAAGAGTTATTCGTTCATACGATTAGGAACAATGACATTGAAATGGAGAAGAGAAGTAACAATAAAAAATGCATACGGCATACCTCTTACCAAAATACATGATTTTTAGAGCAATATATCTCTTTGAGATAAGATGACTCGGTATGCTCTTATCATTTCGTTTTCTAGCTTTCCTGCTTCTCCTAACTAAGCTTCCAGAATCTAACACAGACACATCATGCTTCACTTCCATCTACAACGTAAAACAACAAACACATGGAGATTCTTAGCAATTTCGATTTCGAGCCGAAACAATGTGAAGTCAAATCAAGGATAAGAACATTGTTCACCTGTTGGCATTGGCAGCTTGAAATCTGGGATAACAATTCAGCATTTTCCGCCTCTAATTCCTGTGGTGAGATAGAGAACAAAGAAGACTAAAACACCATCTACCAAGTGGAATTGAAGCTTGTACAGGAGAATCAACCGAAGATTGCAAACACTTTCAAGTTTTTAATTTCAAGCACTGTGTATTTGAATCGTTTCACTAACAAACCAAAGAGCAGAGAATTCGAAGCAGTACCGAGATTCTACCTTGACGCGATTACGGAGAGACTCTAATTCGGTTGCTATAACAGCGGATTCAGAGTCTCGGCCATCGCCGCCGGGATCGGTTTTTCCGCCGGACATAGTCATTATATCAGCGGCAGAAGTATGACGGCGATGAACCTTCGAATTCGTCCAGGACTCGACGGCGGTTGAAAAAGTGTTCGACGACGGCGATAAAACGGCGGCGTGGAGAAGAAATGAGTTTGGGTTTTTCGGATACATATGTTTTCTCTATTTACATATTAGTTCGGATCCGCATCCGGATTATTTTTTTTCTAGAAAAAGTTTGAAAAAAAGAGTAAAACACCACCTAAATATGTTAATTCTCGCCTATTTGATTAGATGAATATCTAGTGCTAATTGAACTAGTTATATGGAAATTATTATATGCAAATAAGTAATTTTTCATTTAATCTGAATGGGCAGAATAATTGTTTAGACAAATTTTAACCGGTTCTTAATAAGACAGTTTTTAGATTAAATCGTTAAAAACAACAATAGATTTGAATCTTCTACCAATATCGAGTGAAAATCTTCAAAAAAAAAATATCTTCAATCATCATCTCGTCATTATTTTCTTTAGAAACTCCTAGATTTTTATTTTTTATTTTTGAAGCGTATGATCCTACTTTTTATTCTTAAGAACCTCTAGGATCAAATCAAATCCTAATTTATTTTAGGTTAATAATGATATGTCATTATTAACTTCCTAATTTAACATTGACTATAACTGAAATTTTTTTTTTTTAATTTTTGTCGACACTTTGAAAGTAATCCAAATCGTGGGAACTGAGTTTACATAATGTAAGTGATAGATGTAGTTTCAAACACTCCGAGGCAACTTGTATGCTTTTATGTTTTGAGCACGTGCGATATACGAGATACAAAAGAATAAAAACTCTTTCATGCTTGTCTCGTATACCTCCAAATTAGTGCGAAAACCATCCAACCACCTCAGAACAGTCTGTAACTAATGGCACCACTTTGAAGTAGCAATATCATTTATATGATAATCGTTAATAAATTTATTTTTTTATCTTGAAATTTATTATTTTTGGTTGGATTGACAACCCATTTGACTGGATCATGTATATTAAGTTGGGTCGATTCAAGACCAATTTCTTCTATTTGCTCTATTTCGTAGTTAGACGCACCAGTTTTCAATAATTTGATCATAACTTTTGATCCAACCATCTGATTCTTCAAACCATTTGGAGATGAAATCTAATATTCATGGCTATCTTGTATCAAAATTTGGAGATGATCTGATGGTGGAAAGTTTTTCATGTAATGTCAAATCTTTTATGTTTAGAAGCCGTTGAATCTCCAAAATGTCCAAAAATGTTTTTTTGTGCCCAAAGTCTCTAGAGCACATGTCAAACCTATATAAACTTCAAAAGATTTGAAAATATTGGTTTATAACCAATTACCAACCATTTCTTTATTAAAAATATATTAAAATACTATTAAAAATAGTAAAATACGTAATATATCATTTCTGCTTATTCAATAAGATATTAATTATACTTTTCGAGAAGTGGGAGAAAAGTAGAAGATGATAGTGAGATAGAAAATTATAATTGTCATTCCAGTGGTGTTGCTATATAAAATTCTCTGGATGTATGTTCGGTATTCCATAGAATACACAGAGGGCACAGTTTGCCGCAGCTAAGAAAAGGTTAGTGTTGCACTGCTGATCCACTTTCTTCTCCTGAATTGAAAGCACGACTTTGCCCACCGGAAAAGATGATCAAAATAGAGTTAGACAGGAGGACATTACGATGGATAGAGGAACATGAAGAAAGAGAAAAATATTATATTGTATTAGACATTCTTCAAAATATTCACAAACATCGAGTATATGATGTTGGTGCTTACTTAAGAGCATTTCTATCGCTGAGAGATTCAAAATGAGTATTTAAATAATAAAATATTAATATTTTGATTATTATATAATTAAATTTTAATTTAAAAAACAAAATAAACTAATAATTAAGAGACTGAGTGTTTTTAAAATATAATTAATTCATATATTATATGAAAGCGGAAGGAAATTCTCATGCTTCTGGCACGTCAGCATACAATAGTGCGACACATGTCCAATTGATTAGCCTTCCCATTTTTTGATTATCAAACTCTCAGCTAGCCGTTTCGATTTTCCTCCAATTTTACTAAAACTAAAACACACACGAACCGCTCCATCCTTTATGGGCTGATAATGAAAAGTTTTTTTAATGACGGTAGGTTTTTTGTTTTGGAAGTTTAATAATGAAGAGCCACGTGTCAAGTCTTTATGTGCTGATGTGGCATAAGCAGGAGAGTGCCCTCGTGCTTTCATATATAAACTAGGGGCTTTCCGCGCTACGCACGGATGTATTTTGAATTGTATATTTTTTTTTAACTTTGATTTAAAAATAAGATATTATTATTAATTTTTGTTCACATAAAAAATAAACAAAAATTTAATATTTATATATATATATATATATTTATATATATATTTCATATCAATTGGATTGTTTTGTTTCATAAAACAATATAGAAGCAAATAAATACAGAGGTTTTACAAAAAAAATTACTTTTTAAAGTTTTTTTAACCTTTACATGTAGTAAACAATTAAAAGAATTTAGCTTACATGTTACTTTATTGTTATTGTAAACACTAATAATCAATCAAACTCATGTCTTTTTATTCCTATCTCCCCCCCCCCTTTATAAACATAAGAATGAATCATTTCTCATTTTATTTTATTTTATTATCAGGAGGTTTTGAACCGAAACTCGTAATTTTTCTATACCTGAAAACACAACATATAATATTAGTTTCGTCACAAGCGTCACTCGATTTTGTGACATTTATTTGTCTAAATTTTTTTTTTCCGTCGAGGTAACAATACTTGGTAACTTTTTAACTAACACATTCACGCTTTTGCCAAAAAAAAATCAAAATTTTTTAATGTTCTTTATTTATTTGCAGTCCGTTCTTCCTCATATACTCAGAACTTCTTTAATCGTAATTTACCCATGTGTCATACATTTATGTAGCTTGAAGCATTCTCTTTGAATTAACACTTTGTCTTGTTGTTGATTTGACTTTTATGTTTGTAAGTTATAGTTTGTTCTTGTGTTAATATGGTAGTTGTTACAAAAATATTTCACAATGCTTTTTCTTCTTTGTGGTCTTTAAGATCTTTAATCTTTGGAAGTTTTTCATTCTTCTATGAGTGAAGCTTGTAATGAACTATATGAACGATAAGACTACTTTGGGTTTTATAATTGGGATAACCCGAAATTGTATGTTAAATTGTAATTTTGTAATATTTTGTGTGGAAAAAAACTGAGATAGCTGAAATGGACCAAAAGAAATTTGCCGAGAGACTAAAAGGTGAACTTGGATTAGACCAGCTCGATTTCCACTCATTTTTTCCGGATGGTAAATATTTTGAAAACATATAAATCTTAAAGAATCAAAAAGAAGAAGAAGTAGAACCACCAATCAAATTCTGATTTCATAGTTCATATTAAAATTGCAGATACTGCCATTAACATTCAATTAGTGTAAGTTTTTGCCAATCAGAACATGGATTAATGTGTTTGACCAAAAAAAACATGGATTAATGTTTTTTATAATCCACTTCTAAAAATACAAAATTACAATGCAATTGAAAAAGTGCGTATGCATATAAAAATCAGTTAAAGAACAAATATTATTTCCAAAGTAATCACAAACAAATTCGAACTTCAAAAGAAGTTTGGCTAAAGTAATATGTTATTTGACTTCAAATATATGCATAAATATACTCACTTAAAAGTGGGTGTAGAAGATGGCCCAACGGATCCGACACGACATTTTTTTGCCCATGGTGTGATTAATTACTCTCCATTACCGCCTTCATCGTTGTTTTTGTTAACCTCCCAAAATGCAATCGTGAAACAACTTTATGATCTAAAAGAGTCCCTGATTCAATATCACTGTCAAGATACCTTTAATAGTTCAGTTATTCAAATATGTGGGCACCTGGTAAGACCATTTAATCTGTAGGCATGCACTTTCTCACCTCATATTCGTAGTGACTACTCCTCTCCCCAGCAATCCTCAGTCTCTTGACCTCTGTACAATTCAACTAACGCTGCAAACTTCTTGTACAATTTCTCTTCCCCTTTCAGAATAAGAAGAAACAAAAAGTTGTATGTGTTACGCATTGATAAGACATGTAATCAACTTCAGTACATCAAAATGTTTCCCTACTTGGATCACAAGTATCAAATTGTGCAAAGTTTACAGTTTTTTCGAAGAAACTTAAGAGTAGATTTATGTGCCAAAAACCAAAAAACAAATTATATGGCCGAAAAACCTTTGTTTGAAACAAACTGATCAATTTAAACAATTAAAAGCCAAAATGGAGTGAACGTATGTATAGAGAAATCAAGATCACGATGTGCACTGTACATTCTTCCTTATTTGAGAATTGAAGTTACTCTCTCAGGAAAGTGGTATTTGCAAATCCAAACTTGAAGCGACCTGAAATCGAAGACAACAAAACCCAAGGCCAATAAAGAATCTGTTAAATGTCGATTGGACTTGTAATGAGAAAATTATGTACCAATAATAGTATAATTTACAAACCTTTAGTAAGAAACATGGGGCATGTTCTCATCTTCGTGGGGCCATAACACAACAAACACATAGCAAAATAAATTGAAACAGAGATAATTCACTATAAGAAGTCAAATACATAATTCACCTTAATTATGAACCAAAACTAATACAGACGTATCTAAGATGTTGTAGAGGAAACCAAAAACATAGAACTCATAATTAACCTAATACCTCTTACCGTACACATGATGTGGGTGCGGGTGGGAGTTTACCCAAGAGAAAAGAGGTTGAGAACCCAAAAGTAATTTCAGAAATATTTAAGAAAAGGTAGGTCAATAATTAACCTGATCGTAAGCCAAGTCGACGGGATCCCAAGACGGAGGATAACATAACGCCTCTGAAGCTTAATCTTCAGAAGCCTTCAGCCTTCTTCTTCTGTTTTTCTATATCTCATAGCCCTTCTTGATCGATTCTTCTTCGATACCCTCACAGCAATTTTTGTTTTTGAGCCGTCACCACCATCTCTCCCCATAGGCAATAGCATTAGCCAGAAGAGTTTTTCAGATCTGAGAAACACTTAGTAATTGTGACTTCAAACCAAATGGAGGAAGAGGGAGCGTTGTCATTACGGAGCACGGGAGGAAGAGGGATCGACGTTAATAATCAATACATGAGGGAGAAGGTGACTAATCCGCATACATGTTGGTACGTTAGTTCTAATTGTTCTCCCGAATAGATATTAGCTGATGTGGCAGCGTTTTGTAGCAGTTTTAGACATAAGAGAGGATGACGTGGTGGCATGGGAGAGAAGCTCATTTTGCTGACGTGGCTAGCCTCAGGAGCCCCAAATTGTTACTTTCATTTAGTATAGATTTTTAAAACATGGAAAAGACGTGGATTCAATGAAAGATATGTAAAAGAAATCATCAAAACGATAAATCGAAAAAAATAAGAATTATTATAATATTAAAATTTAGACAAATAAAAAGAGTATGAAAATTGAAGAATAAATAAAGATTCGTAAAATAATGTATCAAAGAGATTGCACAGATCATAAAAAAGTAAAAAAATAAAATTCTTAAAAAAGGATAAAATCAATAGTTAAAATATAGATTTAAAACATATTATTTAAAACTCAAATTTAAAATAAAACCCGCGCGATCTCCTAATCATATATAAAATAACACTAGACTTCTGTGAGAGCTTGATTCATAAAGAGTTTGTGGATTTCAAAAGTTTAGAGATTTGTTAAATTTGTAAAGAGTTTTGTTAGATTTGTAGAGAGTTTTGTTTATTCATAAAATCTTTCAAAATACATTATTGTAATGACTTTAAGATTCTCATGGATATCCAAAGTATTTTGATAGTTTTGTTTTATGAGTTACTAGATTAGGACCCGCGTTTACGCGGATTTGTAATAACAAAATTTTAAACCCGTAAAATGATTTTTAAAAAAATAGAAAATAAAATGGGATCACTACTTTTAAAAATATATATACACAAAATCGAAACATAAGATTTGTTTATTTATTTTAATTCTCATATGTTTTTCAATTAAAATATTCAAAACACAAATCTTCTGCGGATCATAAGCAATATTAACCATACTTCTTTTATAGTTCACACACTTTATCAACTATCTTTTTCTGTTCTGCTTCATTAAAAATTTGGGTATGCAATTCGAGTCATTCGAGTATGTTAACGATCTCCCCTTTAACTCTCTCCAAGCAAACAAAGTCTTTTTTTTCTTTTCATAGTCATCTCCCGTATATGATCTCTCTACTCTTTATCATAGTTAATCTTATTAGAAATATATCATAGTTAATCTTATTTACTTTTGTATTCCTTTTCTTAAATTCTAATAGATCATTTTCATAATTAATATAAATTCTAATATTTTATCGAGACACGTGTCAAAATATTGAAATCTTATCAACTAACTTGCCACGTGTCGCGATCATATGAATTAGCAACTTTGACGCATCCAACTTTATATAATAAGATATTGTTAACAATCTATGTCTCAATAACCCCAACTTTTGACAGAATGATAGAATCATTAAAAACCAATTTTTTTGAATAACAACCGATTTTGTATGGAATTTAAAAATCATCACACCAATAACAATGGATTTTAATAAGAATGTTATAATCCATGATTCAATAACAATGGATTTTGAAAATTCTAACAATCCTTAAAAATTATTGTACCAATAACCACCCCCCCCCCCTAAAAATCCTTGATTGAATAACATAGAATTTGGTATTCTAAATCAAAATATCAGATCAATATACACCCTCACTAAATCCACATCGTGACAGATTTATCTTGCTTGGTTCACAAATAACTTTTGTAACATGTTTCCAAAAATTTAATTTTACATATTTATCAATAACACTATTACTATATTTGAGTTTTTATGACTTTTGAAATCTGTCACGATTTCCTAATACGTTTTTTTTTAATTTGTCAAGATTTTTGAAATCTGCCACGATTTGAAATCTGCCAATATTTCCTAATACGGCATACTTGTGTAAAGTCTCTTTTTCTTCTTCATCTCGTCTCTTCATCACGGTTTCTACACACACAAGAACTCTCTATTAAGGGAAAGAGTATCAATCATATATCTTATGTAATTACTCCTCTAATATATTCTAGAACTCTCTATTAAGGGAAAGAGTATCATCGTGGTTTTTTTTTTTTTTTTGCAGCTAAAAAAGGTTCTGTAAATTCGGATGTGAAAAGGAACGATTCAGCTGTTAGAAGGAATCCTGAAAGGAGAGAGCATGCACTAAAGTAGAAAAATGGAGAAGCGGAGAGATGAATGCAATTCTGCTACTAAGAAAAGCTCCAACAGTCCAGAAAATCTAATTGATGTTAGTCGCTCTTTCACCAACTTTAGCATCCATTCGGAGAAGATTTGGTTTTTTTTTGTTTGTTAACATTGTGTTTGTGTTTCACTCCTACCAGACATCAAAGAGGAACCTCATAAATTCTGAAAGACGCCATCATCTCGATTACCTGATTGCATTGATGCTTCCACTTCTGGATAAGCTATTTGAAGCAGGGAATCAAGAGATTGAAGTCGAGGCAAATATTCAAGGTATGAATCTTCCGCTACTAAGACATGGTTTATGTTCCTTCCGAGGGATTTCTGCTAACATGTATGACTTGTTTCAATATGATTCATGCCCTCTAAAGTTGAGGTAACTCAGACAACAAGCAACATAGATGAACACATGTACTTGTAAGTTATCTAATACAGAGCTAGGATCTTTCAGTTCAGTTTACTGAGAATCATTTTGTATTGCAGTAATCACTGCAATATTTCATTTTTTGACATGCATCGATGCTGCCCATACTGCAAGTTTGAAATTTTTTTAAACTGCTGTCAAGATATTCCCCAAAGATGTCTTCCTGCACGACCTAAAATGAAGGAAAAATATGTGGATAAAGGATACATGTATATGCAAGGTCACAGTTCCTCCAAGATACTCTCCACTTCCGTTCCTGAGGACAAAGAAGAACCTAACTAATACGTTGAGTGGCACGGTGATAGTAACAGAAAAATCTCTTGTGCACCAAAAGAGCTAGGTGGTTGTGGTGGTTAGAGTATCTTGGAGCTTAAACGGATTTTTCCGCTAACACGGATGTCAGACTTGAAACAAAAAGGCAGAGACTTTCATGGCGTCGTACAATAAAAGTCCTAGAGTGTCAAACCGTACGTGTCTTGGTTTGGAAACCGATATGAAGAGAAAAGCAGCTTCAAGGAAGATATCAAGCGACAACTACATGTTCTCTCCTAATTCTGTTGATGTCTTAAAAAAAAAAAAGAGCTTCTGCATTTTCAAGAGCATTGGGCAAAAGGCGAACCAATAATCATTATGAAAACTCTCAATAACACATCTGGTTTAAGCTGGGAACCGGAAGTTATGTTTGTGAATTCATCAACAGCAGGTTCTAAGATTTTTGAAGTGGCATCAATTGATTGTTTAGCTAATTGTGAGGTCGAGATCAGTATAAGTGACTTCTTACATGAACAACATAATATTTGCTAACTTCTGGCCTGAGATGTTGAAGATAAAAGACTGGCCTCCTTCTGATAAATTTGAAGATATTTTACCTCGTCACTGTGATGAGTTCATATCTGCTTTACCTTTCCAAGAATATAGCAATCCAAGAACCAGAATTCTTAACATTGCAACAAAGATTCCTGAAAAGTTATCAAAACAGATATGGGTCCAAAAACTTACATTGCCTATGGGATTCCAGGAGAGCTACGGAGAGGCGATTCCGTGACTAAGCTTCACTGTGATATGTCAGACGCGATTAATATACTGACACATACAGTTGAAGTAAAGCTATGTAAAAAATAAATACCACGTGTTAAAAATCTGAAACAGAAACAAAAGGACCATGATAAGCTTGAAGGATGTATTATAGAGTGTTGTAGCCAAGAAGAGATTATGAGCTCTAAAAGTGAACATAATCTTGAAGAAACGGGAGGTGCTCTTTGGGACATATTTAGAAGAGAAGATGTTCCTAAGTTAGAAGAGTATCTGAGAAAGCATTGCAAAGAATTTAAACATATTTTTTTTGTCCAGTTACAGAGATAATATAAACTCACCTACCTGCAACAACCTTTTTGACCGAGATTTTACTTTCTTGGTGTACTGACCATTTTTTCTATTTTTTTAGGTTTGTCATCCGATACATGACCAATCATTTTATTTAACTGTAGAGCATAAAAGAAAACTCGAGGTTGAATTTTGTAAGTAATCGAACAACTATGTGTTACTCTTTTTCGACTAGATAGGGTTCTATA
Source organism: Alliaria petiolata (assembly GCA_020283515.1). NCBI lineage: Eukaryota > Viridiplantae > Streptophyta > Magnoliopsida > Brassicales > Brassicaceae > Alliaria > Alliaria petiolata. The sequence continues at coordinate 8,204,989 of JAHZTW010000004.1, forward strand.
GACAGATTATATGTTGTATGTAGGGATCGAGCCATGGATATTTGTGCAAAATCTAGGAGAAGCTGTGTTCATTCCCGCGGGTTGTCCTCGACAAGTTCGGAATTTAAAGGTAAAACTTTTTCATTTCAGGTAAATAGGATTGGATATGAATATGAATCATAGGATTGGGTGATAATGCTGAAGGTCATAGTAAAATTGAATAGTTTCTGATCTTCTACTTTTATTATCATCACACTATTTGCTTTGTAGTGGTACATTTAGTGAAAACTGTGTTTTTGTGTGATAATCGTGCACAAAAGTGGCAATTGACTTTGTGTCACAAGAATACATCAATGAGTGTCTGCGTTTGACCGAAGAGTTTCGTCAACTTTCCATGGAACACAGAGCCAAGGAGAACAAACTAGAGGTAAGTCTTTGTTTTTTTTTAATTATATCTTTACCATCTATATATCCTCTTATTTTTTAGTATCATTAATATTGTGAGCTTCTTACTGTGTGTATGGTTGATTGATGCCGGCACAATTGGTTCAACTAGAACAACTAGTATAACTAGCGGGAAATCGGCCAAAATAGGCCTAAACTACAAAAATATGTACTTTGATAGGGCATATTTTTCTCTCTAGCAAATGTTTTAGATAATCATGTTCTTTATAATTGCTCTTTTCTTTTTAGAAAATAATTTTCTTCTTATATTTACTCATGTACAAGATAAAGAAGATGTTGATCTACGCGGTCGAGAAAGCATTCAAACAACTAGGAACAATATCAGGAAAGATTGATACGCGAAAGCATATAAATGTCACATACAACCGGAAAAAGAATTGGTTTTTTCGTTTTTAGAATAGGATTATGGTTTTGGTGTTTTTTTGCTTTTTAGTTTCAGCTCAGGGCACGTTTCCTTTTTGCATGCACGTTTTCTTTGTGACTTGGTTTTTTCATGGTATTTTTCAAAAACAGTTTGTTATGCAAATTTTCTAGGATGTCGACTAAAACAAATGTGGATTTGAGATTTCCCTTGCGCTTATATTCACTTGGTTGTGAGCCAGAGCCTGCTATAAGCCTCAATTACTATTGCAAGATTAATTTTCTGCGAGATGTGAAAAATGTTGTTGGAAAAGTTGTGTGGGACCTCGTTCGTGATTCGCCTTTGGGGGGTAATTGCACAGTTCATTGAAAATAATTTTTGTTGGTCGTCGAAGGTTGCCGAGAAGCTACTTGTGAAGCAACTTGTCTACGAGAAAAAATATGAGATATGGTGTTTGCTCGGTAGTACACCTGCTTGGTTTTCCTTGTTAGAGTTTGAAAACATAACGGGTCTAAACTGTGCACTTTTACCTGAAAAGAATGATAAGGGGGAAAATGCGCATAAAGGGTTGTGAGAAAAGATGGGAGTCAAGGAAAGTGAGAACCCAAGTAGGGAAGATCTCATGGAGGTGGTAAAGATGGATCTTTCTGAGTGGTCAGAGGATGATAAACTTCGCTTTGCCTATTTGTCTATTTTAGCTACTTTCATCATTGGTCGTAAGGTAAAACTAGGTAACCTAGCTCGTATGGTATTCGATTTGCCCAAGTTTAAGGGTTATCCTTGGGGCAGATTGGCTTTCAAGACGTTGAGTGAATTAGTTATGAATGCAGATTTGGAGGGACAAACAATCACAATACATGGGTTCATACAAGTACTACAAATATGGATGTACAATCTTTTCTCTAGTCTTCGAGTAAAAGGTAATCGATCACGTATTGAAAGTCTTCCTCTTGTGAAGTTCAAAGGTAAAAAATGGAATGGGAAAAGTGATATCGGCATTGATAAGATCTTATCTGATGATGAGGTATGTTGATTGTTACGTATGTTTAGATGTTGATATCACTTTTGTTTTCAATCATTTACCTTGCAAGATGTTGATTTTACCTTGAAAATGTAGGAAAACATTGAGAATGCTTTCATCAACAAGTCAGAGCCAACTGTTTGGGATGACCAAGAAAAGGATGGGAATTTTGACTTGTGTTTACTTGTAGCGAATAAACCCTATGTATTGAAGATTTGTTCTCATGTATATGTATAGGCGTCATCTACATGATATTTCTGTACAATTTCGAGTTTTTTTTAACACTCTTCCCATGTAATGCTAATAATGTTTCAAATGGTTAGTCTGAAGTATGCAGTTTGGACATGGGGTTTTTTTTTGGTCAACTTAGATGTTATAAATAAGCTTACCCTCCATCCATGGAGTAATTGTTCAACAACATATACAAAGAGGCCAAAATGGCTAAAGGATCCACATCTACAAAGATCGAGAATCATAAGATAAACAGATATGAGCATACAACTCATACTATTAAGCGCAGGAGGGTTAAGAAATGTTTTCAAATACTTGTTGACCCATAAATCTTGTTTTCCCATCTGTTTAAAACTTACTCAATTTCCTTACCAATATGTAAAATTCATTTCATTGGCAGGGTACGAAGATACTTCCCGATCAGCTCAACGAAATTACTAGAAAATACTAGCATATATGAGATATGTATTAGCTTCACTCGGAGCAATCGAGGAGTTTTAATGTAATAAATTAAATATTGAATAGTTAGACTTCCTTATCAATTTTTAGAAGGTTTTAATCACAGTTGTAACCTCAGTTACTTATCAATTCTTATACATTGTCTTTCCTACTATTGAAAGATACATAGCTTCTTATTCAATAACTAACACTAAGACCTATTTTAGCATGTATCTTCATAATTGTTGGATTCTGTCTTTTGGTCAATAGATTAGATAAGATATGATCCCGTTTTCAAATTGCAATTGTTTTGTGCTTTACCAAGGTTGTCAATCAATCACATCTCTTTGTTCCCTTGCAATGTTAAAATTAAGGTTTTCATGGTAATTGGTCAATTCTAAACCAAGCTGTTTTTCTCTATAATCTGATTTCATGTTCTACAACGCGCTACTTATGCCAGTGATCTACCTAGAAACCATTTCTCTCAACTGCTTATCAGTCATTTTTCAGTCTCATGTCTCATGTCTTCACAAAAGACTCGAATCCAAAATAAAATTAATGCATAATCAACAGCGTATCTTAATTTTACTACAAAAAAAACTGCGTATCTTAAATGTCTCTACACTATCCTACAAGTTTATAAAGATGTTCATGGCCATAAAGCTCATGCATGGACAATTCTATCTTACCGCCTTTTTTACTTGATAAAAAAAATATGTGAACAGAGTTGTTGCATTTTCAGTGATCTTTGACACACATAATTTTTCTAATTTTTTATCTTTTTTTGAGTGGACGTCTAACACAAAACTTCAAACAATTTTTTTTAAAATTAAACCCCACAAAATTATTAAAAACAAAAAAACTCGCGGGTATTGGCCTAGTTTTTGTTTTCTTAAAAGACTTAGAGCAATAGAAGCATTTTTTTAGTTAAAAATGTTATGACCTCATTATTTTTTATTGTTTGATCCATAAAAAATATTAAAAACATTAAAAACAAAAGTTTAATTAAATTGGGTAATTAATTTTATTTGGGCTCATGTTTTTATTTTGATATTGGGTTTAATTTTAACTTAAACCCATTTTACATGAATAATTATGGATCTCAATTAACTGTTAGTTAACAAAACATAAAAAAAACTAATTAAAAGAAAATCTTTTTTCCCTTTTATTAGTTTTTTTATCAAGTTTACGTTTTTCTCAAATTTTTCGTTAACATTTATACGTTTTTCTAAATTTTTCATCTATTTTTTGTTGATCAGATGAATTTTTATTTATTTACAATTTATAAATTATAATTTTTATACTATTATTTATTTTTAAAAAGACTCTCATTGCTGATGGTTTTACACATAATTAATTATGCAAATGCCTCTCTCTTAGAAATCTACCATTAAACAAATCATAGATAGTTGTCCCAAAAAAAAACACAAATCATAGGCCAATATCTTCTACAAGAAAAAAGTTTCGCACATATTGTTAATGTCCGCTCTAACAATATATTTTCTTAAAATAGCTTATTCTTCAAGAGAATTTTACACAAAAAGGCACTTCCCCAAAGTCTAATATCCAATTAAGGCACTTTGGGGAAGTAGGACACTTCCCACACGCGAATTGACATTAATACCTCCTTTTACACTCCTCCGTTTTTACTAAACCCCTGTAACAAATTTGATAAATTAGTTTTTACGTTTCGGTAAGAATTTGAAATGTTATCCTTCTCTGACGGGGAATTTCCGTTCTACCGCCGACCATCTTCGAAACCCTAAATCCGGTACAACAAAGCTCGGATTTCCTCTCCGATTGCAAGTCAAGTCCTACTAATTCTTCTGTTCGGTCAACACCAACACTCCCTCAAAATGATTCTGTTAAGCGCTGATTTCGTCTTCTTCTCGGGCTCACAATCTGTAACTTCATCGTCGACCTAAGTATGGCAGGTAACTACAAAATCTCTTTAATAACTATGCTTGATTCCTTATTGTTTGTTCTGTACTGAACACATAATTCTTTAGTTCTAACTTTTATCACCATCCACATCTGCTCGACTCGTCCCTAATACCCATCCATTGTCTGCATCCATATTTCCTATTATTGGACAAACTAACATATATACTCACCATCCACATCTGCTCGAGTCGTCCATGAGCCTCTCACGTCCACTAATGATTATTATCATGTCCATCTTAAAACGTCCATTTATCATCATGGATAAGTTATCCACCCTCGTTATCCATGCGTCTTCTGCATCGCATCCATAATACACATCCATAGTATGCATCCTTATTACCCATTATTGAACAAACTAACATATATTCTAGCCATCCACATCTGCTCGAGTTGTCCATGTGCCTCTCTCGACCACTAATGATTACCATTTGTCATCTTGTCCATCATCATTGTCCATTAATGATATCCATAACCCTGCGTCTTTTGCATCTATGATAGTTATGTCCACCATTAACATACAATTAGTAATCTCCATCCGTTCATCCATTTGGTAGTACTCCATATTAGCAGAATCCATCATAATTATCTAAAATTGTTAAAACATCCACTAATTTACATTCATTCATCCACGCATCATATATGGACAAACAACGATGGTCTTCTCTAGTTTGTAGGCATCACATTCAACATCCACAAAACGGTGTCCATTAATAAAAAGTCCTCAATTTTTTATTATTCGTTACACTTCCACGCTACTAATTTCTACTTCTCCATTCAGGGCACGACGGAGCAAATGAGGTCAACCACCTTCTGCCAAAACATTTGTTTGCAACTGATAGATTTCTCGTGGCCAGATTTAATGTCTACTCTAAACCAGACATCCTCCTAACCATCCATAAATACCTCCGGGACACTCCTGAGTTTGACACCATAAGGAACACCTGCTTTGACCTCCCTACTAACCTATGCCCCAACTTCAGCAAAATGCTACACGCATTGCTCTGTAGACAGCTGCTCACTAAGAAGAAATACGAGTTGTGGACTGTATTCGGTGGACAACCTATGAGGTTCAGTCTAGCAGAGTTCGGCACCATTTCTGGTTTGCCCTGTGGTGAGTTCCCAGAGGGGTACGACCCCGACTATGTCATACCAAACATAAAACACCCCGACGCCGCTTGAAAATCATTAATTGGAGAAGACGGGTTAGCAACCATTGGAGACATTTCAAAGATGCTAGAGGATTAATGCCCCATGGATTCTGGGAGGAGGTTATGTCTTGCACTTATCATGATTGTAGACGGTGTACTCATCGCTACTGCACAGACCCATCGACCCACCCCCCCCAAATACGTAACTATGCTTGCCGATATTGATTCATTCCTTAAATTCCCCCGGGGTCGTGAGTCATTCTATAGAACACTCGCAACAATGCGTCCATGTACTTACACTATCACGGCATACGTTAAACTAGATCATCCACCTATTATCCATTCTCCTATTATGTTACAGGGAAACATTTACTAGGGAAATGCGATGACCCCGTCGTTTCTTTCTGCGAACAACTCAAAACAGGCTCCATGTGTCTACATGGATTCCCACTAGCTCTTCAGTTACTAGTGTACATGAATATCCCATCCTTGCTAGGTATACTTAAAGAGTCAGGCGAACACCCTACCCTTCTAAATCTCCCCGGTCTGTCCCTTCCCCAACAACCTCCTTTGAAAATCCGTAATTTGCAACTCGTAGAGAGCAGCCCAACGATATGCTTCCACCCTTACTTTTTCTCCTTAAATCTGTTTTAGGATTATTCAAGACATTCTCTCTCGCAGTGGATGACTAATGCCTTTTATCATTATTCCAGCTAGTCGTCAAACCAACACTTGCCACTGAGGAGCCGGTTGAAGAGGGTTGGGCCGAATGGGATGACGAATCAAAAGTCGCAGAGGTTAAGTACTTGGTGGATCGCATTGACAAGAATGAAAAATTCACGAAATCCATGTGGCCTGGTGGTGATGTATCCCTCCCCATGATCGTTTTGAAGCCGCTCAAGTCTACACTTGGTCATCACAAACACGTAGTACAACGCCGTCCAAAACTGAACCCTTTAAAGGTTCAACAATCACTTGCCTCGTCTTCTGGGAAGTCTTTACGGAGAAGTAAACGCACGCAGCAGCACGCCACCACCGCAAACACACCTTCTCTTGAAGAACAAAACATTGCCTTCTCTACTCAGCTACAAACACTTACCGAGGACCTTCAATTACTTAAGGAACGAACAATCCGACTTGAGTGCCTCTTGCGTTGCAAAAAAAAGCTCCTCCTTCGCAAAAAAAAAAGCTACCAACATCGTCATCCCACCTCGAGAATGTCAAAACCAAGGAAAGTGCCATCAAATTCAATGTCCCATTCCATTCCCCCGATTATTAGCTTACAAGACGGAGACAACAAACAGCCAATTGGATGCATTTTGACCAACCTCCTCAAAACGATCATCAACCAAACAAGTCCCAACGAGGTAACCCACCAATAACTATCTGCGTATTCCCCATCTATCTAGCGACTTACAATTATAGAGAAGTCCTCATTCTTCTCTCTACATGGATTTGGTAGTACAAGCGAAGCCGACCACCAGCGCGAGAAAATCAATCCGGTAAAAAGTCGTCTATTTTTCTATCCATACATGCAACAGTGTGTCCACACATACGCATCCATTGTTGTGTTATTATGTCCATAAATTCTTGTCCATCATTAAACGAACAGTTACTATCTTGTCCATCGTCTATTATCCAACACATGTAGCCATCGATTACAGCATTTCAATTACCATAAATGAATTTCAGAAAATCATCATAATTCTATCAACAGAGATTTGGTAGTACAAATCAATCTGGTCAAAAAGATTTATATTTATCTATCAATACATGCATACATGCGATAGTCTCTCCACATATATGTACATCAATTTAACAATTCATATTCCAATGCGCATCCATTAGTAGTTTGTCCACCCATATGCATCCACTGTAGTTATACTATCCATACTGTCTTGTCTTTCGTCAAACGACCAATTATCATCCTCTTCATCGTCTACTATACAATACATGTATCCATCGATTAAAACATTTCAATTACCATACGTTGAATTTTCATCAATTTCTCGATTGCAACATTAAAATCTTAATCATACACTACGCTCACCAGACGCAGAGTGAACAGTCCAACGATGAAGTTTTTTCTCCACATTCTGCTAAATCCGACGGATACGCACTGCTAGAACACCAGTCCACCATATCTCAGGTAACAACAAAACTCTACCAAACCGTGGTTAACAAATCACCATCTATTATACTTTTCTCAATTCTCGCTAACTCTAAAAAGTGCCCCCTCGGTCACATGCAACTCAGAATTTCGCAGAAGAAGTCTCCCACATGCCAACAACACAAACACTACTCGATAAACATGGTTCAGACGGCCTTCTCTCTTTCGTACTCGACGACCTGACGCAAAAGATGCAAATTATATTCATTCTACACACAGCTCGATTTATGCTCACTCTTTCCTTACTATTTACTAGTACTCCAATTAATATGCACTCATACAGGCAAAACAAACACCATGTAGCCCCCAACTTCTGGATGAATCTCGGATGGACCAACTACACCTATTAAAAGCGTCCACGGAAAAAGATAGATTGGACATGCCACATGGACAACACCCCAAACCAGAGGCTAGTCCGCTTTTCTATCCCCTAAAATTCACGTTAATACCACTACTACAATCAAAACATCATTCCTCACTCTATTCCAAATTTGCAGCCTGATGAGTCACCACGTCAGTCTCCAACAATAATGGTATCCATGGATCAACCCCGATTGGACACGACAATTGAAAACAAACCATTCATGGTACACAACCAAACAAAGAAATTCATCGCACCTTCCCTACTACTACAACAACCCATCCAACTCAGGTAACAATTACACTAAATAGGCAAAGTCTATAACAACTACGCTTCTTACTAACATCCGTCTCTTCACGTCATTATACCGGACATAACTGCCAACCCAACTGCCTCAGACCACAACAACGGACAACTTGTCCCCACAAACACGGTAAACTGATGAATATGTACATATACTAATACTTACACACCCAACATACACCAATAACCATACGTCGTTCATACCAGGATCAGGGTGCCACAAGTGGATAAGAACTTCAATCTGTTGTACAAAACACTACAGATTGACAGCTCATACCCCGGTCACGCTCAGTCGAGTAAATGTACGCTAACCGATAAGTAGCCTCTTCTCGTCCAAATGCCGCATGAATGTACCACAACCGCTGTACCGCAAACGGTGGACACAGAACATGTTTCCCAACCTCCCCTATACTTGTACAATCACCAATAGGAAGAAAGAAGAACCCCAAAAGGGTAATTGGACACGCTAACTAAAATGTTGTTACGCTGATAGTAAATATGATACATTTAGAGCTTACAATTAACTTTCCTTATTACAGGGCCGTAACCAGACAAAGGAACATCACGTAGTTAGTGACTCATCTCCACCACAAATACACGCTAAACATAACCTATCCCCAACAGAGGCGACGCTAGTCATACATATGCGTTCACAGCTTGTACGTGTGCCAAGCAAAATTCTTCAAACACTTGACACGTCATTGTTTGGCCTCTTCTACCAGACCCTCTCAGAAGAGCTCACACTATAAGTACACTCAACGCAATAGAGTAGAATCGATCATTAATGTTTATACCTGCCACTAATACACTTCCCATGTAACAGTTAGCATTTGACGGGGGCGAAGGTAGATTTCGACAATTAGTTCTTAATCGAACTTGCGCAGCCACAAAAATGGGTCAGGGACCAAGTACATCATCCTCAAAATTCTAAATCTACTAAAAATATACAATTTAAAACACTAAGTCACTTACCATATTTATCATAATACATCACATGGAAGTTCTAGTACAATGGATGGCTAGGCGTCATTAACACTTCCTCGACTTCACTACGCCGGTGTTCATTGAGTACTTTAACTCAAAGTATCAGGCCTTCAGAAAGCCTTCAACAAGAAACTCGTCCGCTTTGACGAAAATTTCAGCAAATACGTCCACTGCAAAGGGCAATGTTGGCTTGAAGATGTCCACACCGTCTACGTTCCCATGAACTGGGCGGACAAATACTGGGTAGGCTTGGTTATCAACCTCAAGATCAGCCTAATCGAGGTACTACACCCAAATCCTAAGCTGAAATGCGACAGGACTGTGGCCAAATACTTGCAGCCTTTACTAGAAATGCTACCATACATCATCCACAACCTCTGCCCAACTCAATCAACACAGTCGTTCGGCCTACAACCTTTCAAGTGGACAAGGTTCAATGACTACTACAAGAACATCCGTTTTGGGGACTGCGGACCAGTTGCAGCAAAATTCATGGAAATGCACCTTTACGCCGACCCACCACCCTCCATGTTTGGCCTATCCGACAATGATGTTGATGCATTCCGCAAGCAATATGTAATGGACCTGTACAAAAACCTAGTCCTACCACTTTTCTTCGGTCCCAACCACTGATCTGATCAACTACGACTAAATGTCTCGCTTTTGTTAGTAGCACCAACGACTACACTATAATTTTTGTGATACTCTATGACTAAATGTTGCATCGCTTTTTCTTTTTAGATTTGTCTAAATGTAACAGGATATAACACTTGACGGCACCCGTCTTTTTGTATAACTGGTTCATCTATAAATCCGTTTAAACATATCCAGAGCACTGTATCCATGAAATACTTCTACATGTACATCAGCACAATTAACAAATGTCCAATGAAAAAAACTGTCCAAGTTCGTCCTTCCAAATTAAACAAATATAATCCATCAAATCTTGTCCACATTTACACAAACACAACATTCATGTCCATGTCCTTCTTTATCCAACCACCGATACTAATAAAATTGGGTGTCTTCCCAAGAAACAAGTCAAATCCATAAGCCAGCTATTACACACCCACAATTAACATCCCAACTCCATTACTCTATTCCGACACCTGTCATTATCTACACCGTCCACTACACAGCCAGGATGTCCAATACTAGTACGAAGGCTTACACATATATACCAACACACACTACATACCATACAAAACCAGTAAACCCTAACTAACTACCTATCTCAAAACTCCTACCAAGCCAATACACATTTCCTCAATGGCTAGGAGTATTAGCTCTTCCTCCGACGGTAACTCCAACATCACCATATTGGCCAAACTCATCAATTTGTGGACACAAGACAACCCTGGACGGCGCTAATATATGGATACGACCTAAACTGTCCTATTTTTACAAGTAAAGGATGAACTACCATTCAAAATCACACAACTAAACCACTGTCCTTTCAATTGTCTATACACTAATCTACTTAGTTACAACAAATATTGCCATGCAAAATGATATGCATCATGGTCAATACAAATTTAATAACCATCCAACTCAGCTAGAGTCGTCCATAAAACTTACTAGTCAACTAATGAATGTGCCACTCTCAAACGTCGACCTCCACTTAAAATTCTCCACATCTCAAATACATGGACAACCTTAGAAAAGAAATTTTTAATTACAACACGACAACAAATAACAAGGCATTTCCCATAAACAATATCTAAACATTTCAAACTCCCACAAAATGAACCATCAGCAACTGATGTTTTACATTTTCAGGCGCACCTCAACTTACCAAAAAAAAAAGATTCTTAGTAATTACCGGAACAAAATAGATTACACAAAAAAACATACGCCACATAGTTTCTAATACAAAGAACCATTTCCATCCCAAAAAATGTCCACTAAAGGGTTTTCAACATAATTAACCAATCTGCAACCATCATATGGGATTTGTGTAGCTCGTCCGGTTGTGACCGCTTTTGAAATACCGAGTACATTTGTTAGGCTCAGCCTTTTTCCTACCCTACCATATAGTAAGTTTACATTAAAACAAAATAAAGTAACCACACAAAGTTGAAATTTGTGATTCAAACTAACCAATATCTCTCTTGTGGACGAGATACGAGCTTCTTTGGGCCTGCCCAGTGGCCTCTTCGTTCTTAGGGGCATTAGAGTTATTTTCAAAATATGCTCTGGTATTTCCACATCATCCGCTTTCCCAGCCGGATTAATAACTCCAGTGTACGTCTCCGTCAAGTTAGATTGCTTATACACATGGCGCACAAGTGAACTTGCTGCAACACTAAAACAATATGCAGCCATAATAACATGTCCACATCGAATTTTCAACAACTCAAACTTCCTACATGTACATCTTTTCTCATGCAGGAGGACATGATTACGTGCCCCAAACTTGCCTACTACCTCGCAACTCCAGCTAGAGATAATGTTAATCTTGCTGCCATGACACTCCTTTTGGTGATCCGACATACCTTGTCCACCTCAGGGGATACATTCCCACTCTTACTCAATGCTTTCCTCCTTCGAGCATTTAACCAACGCGTCATCATGGTCTGAATAAACCTATGCAACTCCACAATTGGGGAATTTCTACCCTCTTTCAAGACCTTATTCAGTTGCTCTGCAGCGTTACTAGTCATCATGTTAAACTTATCTGCTCCAAAATATGCTTTGGACCAATGAGCCATACTAATTTTTTCTAAATAGAGGGCACACTCACGGTTGCAAGCCTGTATTTTTTTCCCATATCTTTTTTAAATCTCGAATACGGTATGCAAACGCAGCCATGGACACCAACTTTGCCAAACCTTTCCTATGGAATTTAGAAGTAACATTTCTCTCAAGGTGAACAATACAACAACCATGATGGGCCTTCGGAAAAACCAGTCTCTTAGCCTTATAGATGAATCCATGCCTGTCCACAATTATGCTCAAGTTAGAGTTGTCAGCCAAAATTCGTTCCACCTTCTTCAAAAACCAAATCCACGAATCCTCGTTCTCAGCATCTACAATCGCATCAGCCAAGAGGAAAACCTGAAAGTTAGCATCTTGCCCACTACATGTCAACAAAACACCTTTAAACCTTCCGGATAAGTGAGTCCCATCCAATACGATCACATGCCTCAGCCTTCGGAACCCGACGATGGATGCTCCGAATGCCAGGAAAAGATAAACAAAACGCTGGACACCAAACTCATCAATCCGAGTTTCCAAATCGGCAACAGTACCACGATTGGCAAGCTTCAACATATACAGATAAGACGGAAGCCCCGTGTATGAGGAATCATCTGACCCTCTCAAATCAACACTAGCTATCTCCTTCGCCCGGTAGCACTTCATGTATGACGCATCAACACACAATTCTTCCAGGACAAGCTTATGCAGTTCAGCAAAATGGGACCCCTTAGATTGATCACCAAACTTAGATTTAAACACATCGGCGATAAATCTAGACGAAGCAACTCTTTGGACTCGTTGCGGTTATCGAAGTCGCATGTATGAACTAGCTTCGCTTTCCGGATCTCATAATACGCATAATCGCGTAACTCATGAGTCATTATCCTCCAATCACAAAGTCGATCCGGGCAGCTGAGTACAAAGTAGTGCCTCTTCGTAAGGTTCTGCTTAAAGTGGAATCGCTCCTTGATTGCGTATATAGCGAGGGCAATCCGACACTCTAGCTTATTAGCAGAGATCTTATCCTCGTAGACTGCACCATCCTTATCGTCAATATCCAAATCGGGGATCTCAGATCTCACATATTTTGTATCGTCAAATAAGGGAGGAATATCAAACTCCTCATCATCCACACTACTTAGATCCACGGGCACCGTAAATCCTCGCCCATCCAAACCACGTTGTTCATCAGGTCGCGTCCATGTGGATCTGTTAATTTCTTCGGTTGGTCCACTACAAAATGAAGTTTCTAAACATCTCGTTGTCCGATTTAGCACATCCTTCATCTGCCCAATAACCACATAATCAGCCTCTACATATTCTGGGCACATAATAGCAACCGCGTCAGACCCAGCAAATTCATCGTCAACAAGAGGCTCCCAAAACTGCTTATCATAACATGACTCCCGAATGTCAAGAACCACGGGAGCATGACTTATCATCAAACTCCTCGCTCAAGGAATTCAAACCCTTTGAACCGCTGGCTTGTCTATAAGTCTCCTCAATACTCTTCACATGACTTAAAATATCTAACTTTCCAGTTCTGTCTCCACTATCAAATAATCCTTTCCTTTTTTGAGATTCTGTTGGCGTAATATATCCCTTACTTGTCTCATTCACGATACCACATACATTGTCTTCTGCCTCTTTCTCGAACGTTATGAACATGTTCATCGCACTGTTAACACGTAAATGCCTGAAAAAGTAAGATACGGCACCGGCATTTGTCACCATGACAGGAGGCGTAGTTATGCCGGTAGCCAGTTTCCTACTATTCGAAGGTCAGTAACTACGTGTTGGAATAACGACGGAGGAACCTCCACCGAAAAACTCCAACTTTATACGTTCTTTCAGCTCTCCAAGATCGAGGCCTTCTACCATACACACAACCCTTGACATCTTTTCTTTGTCGATCAAGAAATCCCATTTACCATCCGAACTGCAACGCCATTCCCCGCATATAACCAAACCATGCTCTTCGATGGGAAAAAGTGAAAAAATGGCCACACAATTAACAAGAAACTAAACACAAGCAAATTTATTCATCTCTCTTTTTTATCGAAAACATACAAAACTACTCCCAACTACTTAATCAGGTTTGTCCCAACAATAGCCACACGGTTCATTGATCATTAATTACCCAGCCTAAACGTACGTCTCAGATTTAACTACAACAAATTGATTTTACGTCAATATTAATTGCTATCGATATTCGTGTTTAAAATTACTAAACATCCATAGTCCTTCACATCATCCACCAGTTCACATTACTTATAAACCGCTTCTTATGGACAAACAACGATTGTCTTCTCTCGGAATGCCCAGACCACGAAATTGTGGTCATCACATTCACACTCTCCACATATCGTCGTCCATTATTATATAAGTTTCCATTAAATTGCATAACATAAATCTTCTACCGAGGAAGTTACATCCGCCGAACGAAAAAAACATATAAGCAATTCAATCTAGAGTTGTCCATGTCGAGAAATTAAAACACCCATCCACGGATAAAATGAACTTGAGAAAACAAATCTTTCCATGTAGATCTCCGTGTCTAAAATTGTGCACACATCCAATAGTTTATATTCATTCATCCACGCATCATATATGGACAAACCACAATGGTCTACTATAGTTCGTGGACATCACATTCAACATCCACACAACGTTGTACACTAATATAAAAGTTTCAATCCAGATGAATAACATAATACCCAACCATTCAAATAAAGCTCTCCATGACGATAATTACTAAGACACATCCGCCAAAATCAACAACGGGTTAACTATTCACCTTCTTCGCCGATAAATTAATCGCCTCCTTCTTCACCAACATCAAATTTGGCGAAGGGAAACAAAGAATAGGTTTTACAAATATACAAAACCCTCTTAACACCACCACAAATTCTCCTCTATTTTCAGATCAATCTTGTGCATTCACATCAACAGAAACAGACGAAATACATAAAAATTCCATCCAATTAAATTTGAAACGAAAAGATTCACACTGGAAGGACACGGTAACTCACACCGTAAATCAACAAAACTAATCAAGGGCAAAGTGGTCATCTCACACTCATAAAGTACATCTAAAGTGCCTCAAACTCATAGAGTGTCTTTTATTGTGACCAAACTTACCAAAGTGTCTTACTTGGTAAATGTGTAACGACTGTGGTCGTGGCCCAGGCCCACTTGATTCGGGAAAGGCCCAAGTGTTTCCTCAAGCCCAAAAGAGCCTAAACCTAGACGCGTTTCCTTCGTCTTCCTCCTTTAAAAAGCTGCAACCTCAAGGGGAGGAGCCACAAGCTCAATTGCCGACGCCGAAGCTCTGCCCAGATCCCGTCAACCCCGCCGCCGCTGCTACTATTCAGACCGCACCATCTGCTCCTCGCCGTGAAGCCGTAGACGCGAGGAAAAGCCAACGAGAAGTTATCCCGAGCCGTCGATTTCTTGACTCCGCTGCCACGACTCGCCACCGTCGTCGTTCTGCTGCGACGAGTCATCACTGTCAGTGAGTCGTTTCTGCGATAAGCCGTTTAGCCCATCGTCACCTCCGTTTTGTCTTCCCGAGAGTTACATATTGATCCACCATTATTGCTTGTTCATTGCTTCAGCCGCAAGGTTCTTCTTCTCCACGTTTAGTTGTTGCTGTGATTGGTGTGGTGTTTGTCGTCGTTGCTGGTGAGTGAGATCTCGTAATTCACGTAGCATGTTTAGTGTTTCATGGTTGCTTAAGGTCCAAGCAACTATTAATCTCCTTAATTGTGGTTTCAGATCCGTGTAGTAACGCAAGTCTCCGTGAAACCTTATCAACCTTCTGTTCCATTTCAAAACGAGACTAAGGTGAGGACCGTGGGGTGCAATCCATTTTTATACGTTTATAATTACGTATATAGCGTTTAGTCTTAGGTTAAAGTACATATACCTACGTATATCTATAAGTATATACGTATTTGGGTGATATATATTATATAATTATATATAAAAATATGAGTGTTGGTATTTGTTTGAAAAGAACCTAGTTGTGGTTTAGATTGTTTAAAAACGAATACGGTTGAATGATGTGATGAATAATGTGTGATGATGTTTGATCGTGAGATTAGTATCGTTTGCGAGACGATAGGTATGATGTCGTAAGGCATGGTAGCGGTCACAAGTGGGACGGGTTTACCCTCATTGTGTGGTTCGTTTGTGTTAAGTGGCATATGTATAGGCGGTCACAAGTGGGACGGGTTTACCCTCACTGTGTGGTCACAAGTGGGACGGATTTATCCTCACTGTGGTCCGTTTTGCGTGTTGAGCTATGAGGACGGGTCTTGCGTGGGTGGTCATAGTTCAGGGTTGGCTGACGAGCCGGGTGCTGCATGAGCCGACGGGTGGACTCCCGGAGCCAGAAAGGATGCAGGGACACCGTAGTATTATTTTAGGACTTGATCCTTGTTGTATTGGGCGTCGGTAGGACGTGGTGTTTGTCTGTGTGTTTTAGCTTAGGACTTGTGTATGTCCGTAGCTATAAATGTGTGTGATGGTTTGAGTGGGCTCTAAGGCTTTCACTCACTGAGTAATCCCAATTACTCACCCCTCTCCCTTGCAGGTGAGCGTGTGGAGTAGCCGTATCGGAGTGGTGCTAGTTTTCGGGAGCACGGACATTTTTATTATGTTTTTTTATAATTTTTACTTATTAAACTAAGTTGGATTTCTTTGATTTTTGGTTAAAGAGGGTTTTCCGTTGAATGATTTAAGAAGTGGATTAATAAGAGTTATTATTTGGACTTATAAATGATTACTTGTGATATAAGCTTTTATATTAACATGCCTTCTCGGAGAAGTAAGAGTCGGGTGTTACAAATGGTATCAGAGCGGAGGTTTGCCAAACCGGTTCAGACCCGGGAGGCGGTTTTAGAAGGAAAGTGTTTTCTTTAGATTTTGGCTAAGTGTTTTCAGAGTTTTAAAAAAAAAATGAAAAAAAAATAGAATAATAATTTGTCGATTTTCAGATTTATTTATTAATTTTTGGAATTGAAAAATAATTTTTTTTTATATTATTAACTTATTTTTGGAAAAAAAAGAGTAAAACAAAAAAAAAACAAAAAAAAATTCGAATAGGGGATTTTTAAAGAAATTAAAAGAGCACCACCAGGATCGGACTACCTTTGGTTTTGTGTTGTTGTGTTGTTGAGTTCAGTTCTTTTTGAGGAGTCTGACCTGTCGTTGTTTTTATATGAAGATGCCGGCAAAGAGAGCACGTGGAGGAGCTCCTACCCGTCAGAGGGCGAGAGTGGAAACTCCAGCCGCATCGTCGGAAAGTGTGCATGGTGAGAACACTGAGCAAGTGAATGTTGCCGAAGCAGCAGCAGTTCATGAGAATGTTCGCGCCGCTGAGCATGCTGCCTTGTTGGAAGAGCTTCAGAGGTACCGAGCTCAGTTTGGGAATTTGCGTGAGAATCCAGTGGGGAGAGGAGGAGAAGGAGTAGCTGCACCACTGCATTGTGAGCCGAATGTTGTTGCGCATGACCAACATCCACCACCTCATGTGCAAGTTCAAGCACAAGGTCTAACGTACTGGCAGGCCATGGACCACTTGAAGGGCATGGGAACTGAACTTTTTGGAGGTAAGTCGAACCCCACAGCGGCAGATAACTGGAAAAAGAAATTGAAGCGAAACATTGATGCATTCAGGTGTCCATTGGAGTACCGTAAGGAGTTGGCAGTGCAGTATTTGAAGGATGATGCACTAGTATGGTGGGATGGTGTGGTAGCGGGAACGCGAGGGCGTTATGAGCTGACTTAGAATGACTTTAGGGAAGAGTTTATGAGGAAATACTTTCCGCGGGAAGTTATGGATCAAATGGAGGGTGAATTTCAGGATCTTCGTCAGGGGAACCGAGACATCAGAGAGTACGAAGAGGAGTTCAACCGTTTGAGGAGGTTTGCAGGCAAATACCTGGATGAGCAGGATCTGATTCGGAGGTTCATTAAGGGAATGCGGATCGAGCTCAAGAATCGTTGCCAGCTAAGGACTTACAATGACATGGTTGAGTTAGTTGAAACGGCAGCGACGCAGGAAAAAGGATTGGAGGAGGAGTTGAAACAGAATAAAAATACCCAAGCAAAGACAGAAAGGGGAACGGGAAACCATAAGAGGACATGGGACACCGCTAATGCAGGACAATCATCAGCCCCACAAAATGCGTGCAGGACTTGTGGAAAAAGGCACCATGGAAGATGTTTGCAAGATGTCATTTGTCACAAATGCATTAAGCGGGGACATTATCAGAAAGACTGCACCAAGAGGGCACAACCATTTCGGGGATGTTTCCATTGTGGACAAGCTGGTCACATCGCTAAGGACTGCATGACTCGACTGCCAGGTCAGCAGTAAGGAGACCGTAATCAAGGACAATTTATGCCATCACCGAAGAGGCAGGTCGTATCCCCGTGTGTGTTTGTTGCTGGAGACCATAACGACGCCGAACCGATTACTGGTACGTAATGTTTTATTTTTACCTCTATCATGCTTAAGGATTGTGAGAAAAATTGTGCGTGAAGTTGGATGGCATGCTTAGTCGTAAATAAAATATGTGTAGGATCGGTTTTGGTTGGGGGTGGGCTAGCCTTTACGCTTTTCGATACTGGGGCAACACATAGTTTTGTGAGCCTGGGATTGACAAAGTATTGGACTTTTGCGGGAACCTATATTTAAAAGAAGAAAGGATTCAGACGACTGGCACGGAAAAAGTAGAGTCCACCGGGATCTACGAGGATGTCCCCATCGTACTCCAAGGGATGGAATTATTGGGAAATCTCAGAGAAATGGAGTTAAATCACTACGACGTGATTCTAGGAATGGATTGGTTGACTCGTCACAAGGTTGTGTTAGATTGTCAACGGACGCGTGTTCATATTCCTAGAGCGGAAGGACAGTTAGTTTTCCAAGGGGTAAAGATAACTAGCGGGATTCCTATGATATCGATGTTGCATGCCGAAGAGTTATTGGAAAAAGGAAATGAGGCTTATCTCGCTACCATCTCTATGTTGGGTGAAAAGGCGGAAAATGAGCTGGACTCCATACCAGTGGTATCGGGATACGCGGACGTCTTCGAACCTCTAAAAGGACCGCCACCGACACGAGGAGACGCATTCACCATAGAATTGGAACCCTGAACGACACCTGTATCTAAAGCGCCATATCGTCTGGCACCAGCAGAGATGGCCGAGCTGAAAAAGCAGTTGGAAGATTTAACTGATAAGGGATTTATCCGTCCGAGCAGTTCACCGTGGGGTGCGCCAGTTTTGTTTGTTAAAAAGAAGGACGGAAGTTTCCGACTTTGTATTGATTATCGCGGCCTGAACAAAGTGACCATTAAGAATAAGTACCCGTTGCCACTGATTGACTAGTTGTTGGATCAGCTACAAGGCGCATCGTGGTTCTCGAAGATCGATTTAGCTTCTGGGTATCATCAGATTTCGATAGCTGAAGAGGATGTTCGGAAGACAGCTTTACAAACACGGTATGGACACTACGAGTTTATAGTAATGCCGTTTGGATTAACTAACGCACCCACAACTTTCATGAAGTTGATGAACAACGTGTTTTGAGAGTACTTGGATAAGTGCGTAATCGTGTTCATTGACGATATATTGATCCACTCGAGGAGCAAGAGAGAGCATGATTGGCATCTGCGAGTGGTACAGAATAAATTGAGAGAGCAGAAGTTGTATGCGAAACTGAGCAAGTGTAGTTTCTGGCAAAGGAAGATCGGATTTTGGGACATATTGTTTCAGAGACCGGAGTGGTTGTAGACCCGGAAAAGATTGTCTCGATCTCGAATTGGCCGACGCCTAAGAGTGCCACAGAGATCCGAAGTTTCCTGGGTTTAGCAGGTTACTATCGAAAGTTCGTTAAAGGGTTTGCCAGCCTAGCAAAACCAATGACGCGTTTGACTGGAAAAGACGTGAAGTTTGTGTGGTCGGAATCATGTGCAAAGAGTTTTGGAAAGCTAAAGGAGCATTTAACGCAGACACCCGTACTAGTTTTACCCAAGATGGGAGTACAGTATGTGGTTTACACGGATGCATCAGGATCAGGTCTAGGATGTGTGCTTATGCAGGACGATCGAGTGATAGCATATGCATCTAGACAGCTTTGGAAGCACGAGACGAATTACCCGACTCATGAGTTGAAGTTAGCGACAGTTGTTTTTGCACTTAAGATTTGGTGCGTCTACCTGTATGG
The DNA here is from genome assembly GCA_020283515.1 of Alliaria petiolata. Lineage (NCBI taxonomy): Eukaryota > Viridiplantae > Streptophyta > Magnoliopsida > Brassicales > Brassicaceae > Alliaria > Alliaria petiolata. The sequence goes on from JAHZTW010000004.1 coordinate 8,225,333, forward strand.
AGAAAAGGTGCAGATAATGACAAATCACAAGAGCTTAAAGTACATTTTTACCCAGGGGGATCTGAATTTAAGGCAACGGAGATGGGTAGAGTTATTGGCGGATTATAATTTGGAGATCACTTACCATCCAGGAAAAGCCAATCAGGTGGCTGATGCGTTGAGCAGACGGAGAGGCGATGCCTCAAATGTTAAGGATGTACAAGAACTAGTTGCAACATTGGCTAGCCTGAGCTTATGCGCTACGACAGTAGAGGAAAATTCTACGAGATTAGAGGCAGTAAACCAGGCAGACTTACTGTGGTGAATAAGAGAGGCACAGAAAAAGGATTTTGCTTTACGGAAATTGGTTAATAAGGAAGTGATTGGGTATCACATCGCAGCCAACAGAACGTACCTGTATCGGAACCGGGTATGCGTTCCGGAAGACGAGGAACTAAGAAAGCAGATCTTGCGCTTGGCGCACCAGTCTCGTTTCTCTGTTTATCCCGGAAATACCAAGATGTACAGAGATTTGAAACAATATTACCATTGGGGTGGAATGAAGCGAGACGTCGCTACTTGGGTATCGCATTGTCAGACATGTCAGTTGGTGAAAGCGGAACACAGAGTTCCTAGTGGATTGTTGCAAAATTTGCCATTACCCGAATGGAAATGGGATATGGTTACAATGGAATTCGTTATTAGGCTACCAATGACTAGTGGCGGTAAAAATGCGATATGGGTGATCGTAGATCAACTCACCAAGTCAGCTCATTTTGTAGCTATTAAGAAAACGGATGGAGCAGATCAGCTAGCTCAGAAATATTTGGACATAATTGTAAGATTACATGGAGTGCCAGTAAGCATCGTGTCTGACAGAAGGCACTAGGGACGAGGGTACACCTTAGTACAGCCTATCATCCGCAAACGGATGGTCAGTCAGAAAGAACAATTCAAACGTTGGAGGATATGCTGAGAGCTTGTGTTCTAGACTGGGAAGGGAAGTGGGGAAAATATCTACCGCTAGCCGAGTTCGCCTACAACAACAGTTACCATTCTAGCATTGAAATGTCACCTTACGAGGCTCTGTATGGGAGACCGTGCCGCACACCCCTCTGTTGGACAGAAGTGGGGGAGCGTAGAGACTTAGAGCCGGAAATGGTTCAAGAGACAGTCGAGCAAGTAGAATTGCTTCGGAGCAGACTTAAAGAAGCGCATGACCGACAGAAAAGTTATGCCGATAAGCGCAGAAAAGATCTGGAATTCGCGGTTGATATATGGGACCGTATGTTATAACGGAAAGAATTGGTGCAGTGGCTTATAAGCTAGAGTTACCGCAGGAGCTGTCAGACTTTCACAACGTGTTTCATGTTTCAGTACTGAGAAAAGTTATCCGAGAACCAGAGTTAATCCTTTCGCACCCTCCTTCAGATTTGACATGAAGTTTATCCGTACTAAGCCGTCCGGTAGAAATTTTAGATCGACAAGAAACCGAGGTTCATGGGAAGAAAGTTAAGTCATTAAAAGTTTGTTGGGAAAGAGATGTTATTCGTGAGGAGACTTGGGAGCCAAAATCAGAAATGCTAGTGAACTATCCCGAGCTCTTTAAGGACAAGAGCGGTCTTACAGGAAACGGATCGAATTCAGGGACGAATTCTTCTAAAGCTGGGGAGAATTCTAACGACTGTGCTCGTGGCCCAGACCCACTTGATTCGGGAAAGGCCCAAGTGTTTCCTCAAGCCCAAAAGAGCCTAAACCTATATGCGTCTCCTTCGTCTTTCTCCTTTAAAAAGCTGCAACCTCAAGGGGAGGAGCCACAAGCTTAATTGCCGACGCCGAAGCTCTGCCCAGATCCCATCAACCCCGCCGCCACTGCTACTATTTAGACCGCACCATCTGCTCCTCGCCGTGAAGCCGTAAACGCGAGGAAAAGCCGACGAGAAGTTATCCCGAGCCGTCGACTTCTCGACTATGCTGCCACGACTCGCCACCGCCGTCATTCTGCTGCGCCGAATCATCACTGTCAGTGAGTCATTTCTGCGGTAAGTCGTTTAGCCCATCGTCACCTCCGTTTTGTCTTCCCGAGAGTTACATATTTATCCACCATTGTTGCTTGTTCATTGCTTCAGCCGCAAGGTTCTTCTTCTCCACGTTTAGTTGTTGCTGTGATTGGTGTGGTGTTTGTCGTCGTTGCTGGTGAGTGAGATCTCGTAATTCACGTAGCATGTTTAGTGTTTCATGGTTGCTTAAGGTCCAAGCAACTATTAATCTCCTTAATTGTGGTTTCAGATCCGTGTAGTAACGCAAGTCTCCGTGAAACCTTATCAACCTTCTGTTCCATTTCAAAACGAGACTAAGGTGAGGACCGTGGGGTGCAATCCATTTTTATACGTTTATAATTACGTATATAGCGTTTAGTCTTAGGTTAAAGTACATATACCTACGTATATCTATAAGTATATACGTATTTGGGTGATATATATTATATAATTATATATAAAAATATGAGTGTTGGTATTTGTTTGAAAAGAACCTAGTTGTGGTTTAGATTGTTTAAAAACGAATACGGTTGAATGATGTGATGAATAATGTGTGATGATGTTTGATCGTGAGATTAGTATCGTTTGCGAGACGATAGGTATGATGTCGTAAGGCATGGTAGCGGTCACAAGTGGGACGGGTTTACCCTCACTGTGTGGTTCGTTTGTGTTATGTTGTATATGTATACGCGGTCACAAGTGGGACGGGTTTACCCTCACTGTGTGGTCAGGTGGCGGATACATTTGCGGTAGCGGTCACAAGTGGGACGGATTTATCCTCACTGTGGTCCGTTTTGCGTGTTGAGCTATGAGGACGGGCCTTGCGTGGGTGGTCATAGTTCAGGGTTGGCTGACGAGCCGGGTGCTGCATGGACCGACGGGTGGACTCTCGGAGCCAGAAAGGATGCAGGGACACCGTAGTATTCTTTTAGGACTAGATCCTTGTTGTATTGGGCGTCGGTAAGCTTAGGACTTGCGTATGTCCGTAGCTATAAATGTGTGTGATGGTTTGAGTGGGCTCTAAGGCTCGCACTCACTGAGTAATCCCAATTACTCACCCCTCTCCCTTGCAGGTGAGCGTGTGGAGTAGCCGGAGGAGCCGTATCGGAGTGGTGCTAGTTTTCGGGAGCACGGACATTTTTATTATGTTTTTTTTTATAATTTTTACTTATTAAACTAAGTTGGTTTTCTTTGGTTTTTGGTTAAAGAGGGTTTTCTGTTGAATGATTTAAGAATGGATTAATAAAAGTTATTATTTGGACTTATAAATGATTACTTGTGGCATAAGCTTTTATATTAACATGCCTTCTCGAAGAAGTAAGAGTCGGAAGTTACAAAATGACTTATTCTTCAACCCTTTGTTTCTTCTTCCTCATGCATGATAGTTCTTTTATTTTTGTTACTGATTGGTAGCGAACCTACCTAGAAAATAAATAAAAATAGTATATATATATATATATATATATATATATATTGTTGTCAAAAAAAAAATATAATTATAATTATACAAATCTTACCATGCTAAACACGTCAACTAGCCTCAGGATGGCGGAGGTAGCTTTGGGAGAAGGGGGTCATTTGATCCCTATAAATTTTTGTAAAATAAATAATTATTTGTATTTTGAAAAGAAAATTTGGTAAAATGATGTAGAATTTGCTTATTGACCCCAGTAATATTTACTGGAAATCATCTTGAACCCATTATATTTTAGGCCTGTTTCCGTTTCACTAGTCAATGCACACTTTTCATAAGTCCAACACTTCTATTTTCAATAAAATATCGAACCATTTTAATATAAATAAGAATTTTTGTAAATACTTCATTTACATTTTACTATGAATTAAAATTGACCCCTGTAAAAATTATGGCCGGCTCCACCACTGTCTGGGAGGCCACTGAGACATAGAAAGAAAATACAAAAAAATAAATACAAAAAAAGGTTGAGAAGTGGAAACAAAAGGAAAACAAAAAAGTGAAAACATGAGTCCATGTAGAATAGACGGCTAACAGAAATCGCAGCTAGGAAACCTCCAGCCAGAGAATTTTTTTGTTTGTTTTTGACGTGGCTAGTGTTCCTAAGAAAAGAATTTTGGCTGTCATTCAAATAGCCAGTTTCACTTGCAAGTCAACGTAATTAAAATAATCCAAGATAATAAGACAAAAACATTGAATAATTATGTCCAAAAAATATGAAATATTAATTTTGTATTATTCAAAATATCATATAGATTGAAATCTATTTGTTTTTCCTAAAACATCACTAATGATTGTGAAACAGAGGAAACGGAAGAATATATAAATATTCTTCATCATTTTTTTAATAAACGAAATAGGAGCAAAATAAAAAAAAAATAAAAAAAATATAAGAATAAGTAATAAATAACTACAACCAAAAATGTCTATTGCATCAATTAAATAATATTACAAAATGAAATGATATTATTTTGAATTACTTATTAATATAAATGATATAAATGAAGTGGTTTAATATCACTTATGATAAATGATGTTATCATTGACTATTTTGATATCATTTCAAAACAATCGATATAAAACTTTATTAGTTTGCACCATTTAAAAAAAAAATTGATAAAAAATGTACGTTTACATCAATTGAATATTTGATGTATCTGTTGATTTTGTTAACATCACTTACAAAATTGATAAAAAAAATTTACTTTTTATATAAAGAAAATAATACTGTATTAAAAAAATCTATTATGTATATTATAAAAATATTATATATCTTGATTTTGGATTTTTTTTTACATTAATTACACTTTAAAATTTATGAGAATATCAAAACTTTCGTCTCCGGAAATTATTTAAAAATACTCCTTGCAACCAATAGAAAAAAATAAATTAGTAAATATTGCCAAAAATAATTTTTTATTTAATTTAATTATAAATAATGTTATCTAATAAATTTTATTTAAAATAACGTTTACCCAAAAAAAATATTATTTTAATCTTTTATTTTAATATCAGTTTTTTAACTGATGCAAATATTTGATATTAGTTATTTTAAGCGAATCAAATACTAACGTCATTTATATTAATCGATGTAAATATTTTATATAATTTTTTGTAATAGACACATATTAATATCAATTACAAAGCAATCGATCACCATTTTTAGAATCATTTATATAAGTGATATAAATTTTTTTTATCAACTACAATCGATATAAATAAGTAAAACAAATGATGTTACAAACCTTTTTTTTTTGTATTTTGTCATGTTTTTTCCGTCGGATAACTCTGTTTTTCTCGGCGGCCATATTTCTAGAGGATACCTCGCCACCTCTTCTATGCAGCCCCTAATATATCATGTTTAATATATAGTAGACTAGGGATCGTTTACTTAATTAGTGTGTAGACTATGTAGTGATTGAACTAGTTATATGGAGATTATAATATGCAAAACAAATAAGTAAATTCTCATTCTTTTGTGACCTTTTTTTGGTTAGTCTTTGAGTTTCCCGTGTCATTTGGACTTAGCTATTGTCCAGAAAAAATTGCTTTACACTTGAGTTTCGTGGGCTCAACAAACCTATTGTCGATATATGCTTACTTCATTCACTTATCTGCAGTAGCTTGTTTGATTTCCAGGTGACTCATGTAGACAAAACACAACCTCGAGGTTAGAGCTCTGATGCTTCCTTGTTTGGCTGATATGATGTCTGCAAGCTTGGTCTTCCCCCATATTGTGAAAATCCATCTCCGACTCTAGTAGAGAGGGTGAGATTTGTAGAGTTTTTCGGTGTTGGTGGCGCTCAAAAATTTGTAGATTCTGAAAAAGCTAGCTAGTGATCTTGGATCCAATGAGATTATGTTTTACGAAGCTCTTTTGATCTATCCAATGAGAATGGGACAACCGTGGATGAGAGAGAGTTGTATGTTGGGAGGGCTCAGAGGAAAAAGAATAGAGTTGAGAATTTGAAAGCTGAATTCAAATTAGAGAAGGTAAAACAAGATGTGAGAGTGATTAAAGGTTTGAATCTTTATGTGAAGAATCTGGGGGATTCTTTTTTTGTTAAAATCTTGGGGATTCTGTTAATGACAAAAAGCATCAAGCTTTGTTATCTAAGTTTGGAATTAACTTCTTGCAAAGTCATGGTCCATTTGAATGGTATCAGCAAAAATGTTGGGTTTGTTGAGTTCTCTACTAGTGAGGAAGCTTATAAAGTTGTAAGTTCGTAAACCGATTGTTTGTCTTGTTAGTGTTGCCTTGCCTTGCCTTTCTAGTCAAATCTAACTCCTATACACATAATCTTCTTTCATAATTTTTGAAATTTAGGAATATGCATCCCCACAAAAAATTAGCATTACAAGAACATATAAAAAAAACTACAGAAGAAAACCTATTATCCAACTAAACTTAATGACAGGTACAAAGATTCAACGACCTGGGTTGAAATTTATAAGGCAAGTAGCCTAATAGTAAACAAAAGTTTATTTGCCATAAAATATTAATTAATCTAGCCACATTCACTCGAAAAAGAAAAAAAGAGAATTAGCGTACTCCTACGTTATTAATTTAGTCACATTCACTCAAACGTGCCATTAATGTTCTCAATGTGCCTTTGTTCATGGATTCACGTCTGTCCATTCGTTAGCCGTCGTCAATGGGATGACTGAGTCTCCGGTTTTCACTAACGTTTATGTTAAAAATTTGGCTCAGACTGTGACGAATGAGGATTTGATGAGGATTTTCGGCGAATTTGGGGTGATTACTAGCGCGGTTGTGAAGAAAAACGCAAAGGGTAAGTCTAAAAGGTTCGGATTTGTGAATTTTGAAGAAGCTGAGGCTGCAGTTACTGTGGTAGAGAAGGTGAATGGGACAACCGTGGATGAGAAAGAGTTGTATGTTGGGAGGGCTCAGAGGAAAAAGAATAGAGTTGAGAATTTGAAAGTTGAATTGTAATTAGAGGTAAAACAAGATGTGAGAGTGATTAGAGGTTTGAACCTTTATGTAAAGAATCTTGGGGATTTTGTTAATGACGAAACGCTTCAAGATTTGTTCTCTAAGTTTGGAACTCACTTCTTGCAAAGTCATGGTCCATTTGAATGGTATCAGCAAAAATGTTGGGTTTGTTGAGTTCTCTACTAGTGAGGAAGCTTCTAAAGTTGTAAGTTTGTAAACCAATTGTTTGTCTTGTTAGTGCTGTCTTGCCTTGCCTTGCCTTTCTAGTCAAATCTAACTCCTATACACATGATCTTCTTTAGAAAATTTCTAAATTTAGAAATATACATCCCCACAAAAAATTAACATTACAAGCTATTTAGCACGGAAGCTTCTCTAGAGCTCCGCTTCCCGCTTTGGAATCCGGAATCGGAATCGGAAGCTTTCGGAAGCTTTTGGAATCTCGCTTCCATAACGATTCCAAAAATATCTTTTTTAAAGACGTTGGAAGCTTGCGTTTCCGTTTTGGAAACTTACGCTTCCATATTAAAAACATATGTATACAAAATATTTCATCTTTTATCTATAAAAAATATTGTTTGAAATTATTATTTTAATCAAGATAAAATATCATAAGTGATAAAATTGATAATAGTAATGAGATTATCTTGAAAAAGTTGAGTTGTATAATCTTTCTTTCGATAACAAAAAAAAAATGATTTTATTTGATAAAATTAAAAAAAAAATGAGAATAAAAATAGTGTTTTAATCTTCTATTTTGATTAAGTTGAATTATGTAAAATATACTAATTAAATTTCAATTGTTTATAATCATTTATTAATGTAATATAATATTTAGCTTTATATATATATATATATATGTATACATACGATTCCAACACGTATCCGCTTCCTAATGTTTTTTAACGTTTCCGCGTTTCCAAACGCTTCCGCTTCTGCGTACCCGCTTCTGATTCCATGCAGCGTAGATTACAAGAACATATCAAAGAAAAAACTACAGAAAATACCTATTATTCAATTAAACTTAATGACGGTAGAAAGGAGTAAACTTCAAAGATTCAACGACCTGAATTTTTGGGTCGAAATTTCTATGCAAGTAGTCTAATAAAAAAAAAATATTTGTTATAAAATAATAATTTAGTCATATTTAACTCGAAAATGAAAAAAAAAATGAAAAAAAAAGCGTACTCCTATTAGAATACAAAAATTATTTTAATTTTTAACAAAAAAAAAGGAAATAACTTTTATATAAATACAAAAAAGGATAGAAGTTATCTTGATCATTCGTGATCATAAACACCTCCTTCTCATAGGATCTTTTAGTTTAGTTGTAGCCATGGATACTACTGATATGATCTTGGAAAACGAGTTTGAGAAGTTTGAGAAGTTTTCGTTATACGTAGGAGATCTTGATTCAAGCGTCGAAGAGAGTGATTTATTCAACAAATTCGTTGCAATCGGTGAGGTCTCCTCAATTAGAATTTGTCGTGACCGTAACAGCGGTTCGTCTCTTGGCTATGCATATGTCAATTTCAACCATAGTACACATGGTAAGTCACAGTTCCATCTCTTGATAATTTTTTAATCCAAATTAGTTGATTACGTTGGCTGTTATTAGGGTTTCAGTCGCCTAATTTCTTTTTAGGGTTCGATCACTTATAGTCACTTATAAAATTTAGATTAAGAAATTATTCACACATAGACGACTAAGTAAAACCCTAATTAGGCGACTAAAACGAAAGTTTATATTGTCGTCTATGTTATGTGTGAGTAATTTCTTAATCTAAATTTTATAAGTGAAGAATTGGTTGATTATGTTGGCTGTAATTAATTAGGGTTTTAATGTCTAAGTTCGATCACAATAGTTTCTTTTTTAGGGTTTTATTAAATGATCGTCAAACCAAACATATGAAAAAGTTTTTCTTAGTCGTCCAAGTGTTAAATTTTCTTCCAAAATTTGATTTTAATCGGTTTAATTAATTTGGGAAAACAGCGGAGAAGGCCATGAAGGAGCTAAATTTTGTGGAGGTAAAGGGGAAGCCGATGAGGATAATGTTCTCGAAACGTGATCCTAGCATGAGGAGGAGCGGCAAGGGTAACGTGTTCGTCAAGAATCTGGACAAGTCTATAGACAACATGCAACTTGCCCATTTATTCTCTTCATTTGGATTATTTCTCTCTTGCAAAGTGGCTCGTGACTCTTTTGGAGAGTCTAAGGGACATGGATTTGTTCAATTCTACTCAGAAAGTTCACTCAGACGCGCCATTAATGATCTCAACGGCGCATTCGTCCGTGGACAATATCTTCACGTCTGTCCATTCGTCAGCCGTCGTCAATGGGATGAGTCTCCGGTTTTCACTAACGTTTATGTTAAAAATTTGGCTCAGACTGTGACGGATGATGATTTGATGAGGATTTTCGGCGAATTCGGGGGAATTACTAGCGCGGTTGTGATGAGAAACGCAAAAGGTAAGTCTAGAAGGTTCGGGTTTGTGAATTTCGAGGAAGCTGAGTCTGCGGTTACTGCGGTAGAGAAGATGAATGGGACAACCGTGGATGAGAAAGAGTTGTATGTTGGGAGGGCTGAGAGGAAAAAGAATAGAGTTGAGAATTTAAAAGCTGAATTCAAATTAGAGAAGGCAAAACAAGACGTGAGAGTGATTAAAGGTTTGAATCTTTATGTGAAGAATCTTGAGGATTCTGTTAATGACGAAAAGCTTCAAGATTTGTTCTCTGGATTTGGAACCATCACTTCTTGCAAGGTCATGGTCCACTTGGATGGTAAGAGCAAGAATGTTGGGTTTGTTGAGTTCTCTACGAGCGAGGAAGCTTCTAAAGCTGTAAGTTTCTTTTCTTAGTTGTTGCCTTACTGATCAAGGAACTTATGACTAATTAGGTTTTACTTTTCTTGAACAGATGCTCGAGATGAATGGGAAGATGGTGGGGGAAAAACCTATTTATGTTTCTTTGGCCCAACGTAAAGAGGAACGTAGAGTTCATCTTCAAACTCAAATTGATTACATTGTTTCTCCAAGACCAAGTCCTCACCAACATCCTATCGCAACCGCTCCGGCGCAACCTCCATTGGTAGGATACAATTTCCAACCGCAGTTCATGTTTGGATCAAGATTGCCAAATGGTTTCCCTGCAATCCACGTCCCAAACTTCATGGTTCCACAACCATTTCCAAGACCACCATTGTATCCACCTTACACCACGGTTTTCAACTTATGATGTCGCTGTCACTACCATAATCACAACTGAAGAAGCTAAGGAGATGAACTTTTCGGATTGATTCTGTTTTCTTTTATCTGTCATTTTGGTTTTGGTTTACTTTTAGGTACGTGGAAAAGCCATGTTAGGATTTCATTTACCATATGAATTCATTGGTTTTTTTATATGGGCTGAACCAAAATTAGATTTCAAAACATGTTTTAAAAGAAGATGAACAATTTAAACTATCAAGCGGTGACAAACTACAAAAACTGATCAAACAACAAGCTGTGTACATTTGTGTATATCTATACTATAAACAAAACAAATTGTAGTTTCTAGTAGTATATATACTTCTATTTTTGGGAGAGCTCTGAAACCAAAATCGAATAGGCAAGAGTGTGGTCTAAGTCAAGGACTAGGTCAAGCTTCTTCTCTTCGCTGAGACAGGCGAGTTTGATTCTTGTTTCGTTTTTTCTCAAGAGACGAAAGACCAAACTTGCTACTTAAAAGAAACTATTTATACAAACTTAAACTGATACAAAGAACAAACTTGCCAATAAGATAGATAAAAACCGAAATATGTATCTTGAGTAATATTACAGACGATAATGCCTCAGTTAAACAACTATAACAGACCTCATCAGTATCGTTAACAACAACTATTTGTTTTAGTACTCATAAGCAGCAGTTCTCTTCATCATCCTCATGAACTCTTCCATATTAACTTCACCATCACCTACAGTTTGATATATGTAGTGGGATCATCATAAATCAAAACCAAAGCATTGCAGCAAGAGAAAGAGAGCAAGGTTGGGAAAAAACTTACGGTCACGGTCTGCTTCTTCAACCATCTCACGTATCTCAGCATCTGTGAAGTTTTCACCTAAGTCCTTTGCCATTCGTTTAATATCATCAGCAGATATCTTCCCCTGGAAAAAAAAGATTGAATTTTGGATCAAGAAGAGAAATCAAGAATCGTTAATCCTCAAAACAAAGAAAGCTTAGAGAAGTATATATACATTTTTGTCAAGATCAATGATCTGGAATGCTTTGGTGAGCTCTTCTTTAGTGTCTCTTTCACCGATCTTAGCAGTCATCATGTAATAAAACTCATCGTAATCTATGGCTCCACTTCCATCTTTGTCTACATCAGCTATCATTTTGTTGATTTGCTTCAAAGTTATACAAACAAGATATCAGAATCATCATTCCTTGCAGAGAGGTGAATAAGAAGTAACGAAACCGAGAAGAAACGTATGTATCACCTCTTCAGTCATTTCGAAACCAAGAGCCCTATACACAGAGTAAATTTTCAAGGATTAAAATTCCAAAATCATGTAATGAAGAGAGAAACATATACAAAACTAAAACAAAATCCACCTCATAGCAACATTAAGCTCTTTAGCATCAATGGTGCCAGATCCATCAGTGTCGAATAGCTCAAAAGCTTCCTTGATCTCTTGCCTCTTCTGCTGATTTAACCCATGGTGACGTCTTGGTTTCTCTTTTCTCGAAACACCTCTGTACAGACTCGACTGCAGTTTAACATCGAATGCAAAAATACTCAGGACAAACATTGATTAGAAAGCATTTCATAGAGAAACCAACACGAGAACGAGATAGCTCTCAATTTACTAGAAACAAAAATCTCAGCTTTAAAACACCGTAAGGGTAAGATCAACTTTTTCCGCATAAAATCTTCAAACCATGGATCTCGATATCAGCACCCTAGAGTTTCACATATGTTAATCAATCCCTAATTTTGAATCAGATCTTATAATCCCAAAATGCGAAATTGTTAATCTAGCAGCGCAAAAGTCTCAAGATCAACCAAGAATATTGCTGATCGTTACACATAAATTAAGACAAATCGAAGGTACGAACCATATCTTCTTCGCCGCGACACGAATCGTTACAGATCGATGAAAGCTCTTTCGCGTCAGATTCTCAAAAGTAATGAATCGTTTCTCAACTCAGGTATATCTTCTCCGTTCACTCCCGATCCTCTCCTCTGCGATTTAGCCGAATTTTCTCAAATTGTCGTTTCATCTCCGTGTGGTAAACATTGCAGAGATTAACCCAGGTTGTCTTCTGGGCCTGTCATGGGCTTCAATGTTATTCAAGTTTGTTTTCAGTTTTGGCTGTATATTGATGTACGTACTTTAGTTAATTTATTATTTATTTATTTTTGTATAATTTAAAAATTAAATCATAGTAAAATATTTAGTCCAATCTTTTTTTTATATAAGAAGCTGTTATGTTGACAATGTAATATGTTTAAAAAAAATATTTTTCTGATAAGAGAAAACAAAATTAAACAAAATAGTAATTGAATGTGTATAATATTAAATTATAATAAATTTCGATTTCGTTTAATTATATTATATAAAATTTTAGGAAATGAATCATAATAGAAAATGAATTATAATCTTTTTGGTTATATTAAAAAATAAATATTATATTTTTATGTATATCATAAATTATTTGTAAAATTTGATTTCGTTTAATTATTTTGTATAAAATTATTGGTTATGAATTTTTTTTTGAAAATGAATCATAACAGAAAATGAATTATAAATTTTTGGTTATATTAAAAATTAAAAATGGATAATAGCATATAAGGTACTTAGTTTATTGAAATAAATCTTTTTTAAAAAGTTGGTGAGAATGAATGTGGTAATGACACATCAGCAAAATGACACCACAGTAAATATTTTAAAAAATAAATCTATTTTATAAAAATGTTTCTCAATTAATTAATATATAGAGGATTCATATATGATTTATAAAATTGACTCATTTTCCAAATTAAACATATGAATTTTAGTTAAGCGGGAGATCAATGATTTGAGATGATTTTTTTTTCTCTAAATTTCTTCTTACTAAATATCTTTATCCTAAAATCAAAATAAGTTTCTTTGGCGAGCAAGGCGACATCGAGCCCAATAGCGATTGCCGTCCAAACCCAAAGAAGCATCATTTTGATTACCCATAATGACGAGGTCAAGCTATTAGCTTGACAAAGACCGAGTCATCGAAGATGAGCTGAATTTCAATTTTAGGATCATTCTCTTTTTTATCTACTTTTTGACTGAAAACACTGTAAGTTCAACGAGCTTTTTCATCATCTTTTTACCTAGTCAAAAACAATATAATCGCTCTACAAGCTTTTTCACTTCATCTCTTTTACATAAAACCTTGTAATCATTGTTAATTCGATTAATATCAATCTATTTCATCATATATTTGTTTATACCCAGAACTTCTCACAGAAAATTTTATTTCTTACAAAAACACATCAATTTCTGAGTGTGGGTTTTGGAACCAATATTTGTCGTCATCTGTGTAGAAGAAATAGATTTCTCTGACACACAAGAGTCGATCCTAGACTTGTTAGAAAGAAAATGGATTCAAGCCAACCACAATCCTCGAGATCAAACTCCCAAGCGCCGATCTCAAAATATCAAAACACTCCAACCGTCGGTGTTAGCCAAGCAACCGACGGATGGAGCGCCCAGGTCACACCTATCCTGGGCACCACCTGAATGAACTCTAATGTTTTGGGTTGTGTGGATTTGATCGTGATTAACCTTGTCACTCATGTGGCAGCAGCTACTCCTGATTCACAAACAAATGAGAGAGCTCCCTCTTGAGTTTGTACTAGTTCTAATAATCCCCATCATCCATGGCTCAACAGAGCCGACCAAATCTGATACGATTCGTGTCACCACTCCTAGCTGTGCCTCACTCGAGCTCGAGTGAAGACGTTGGATGCTTAACATCCTGGTTGACGGTCAATGCGACCACGAAACCAGATTAGAAAGACAAGAGCGACGTCAAGCTGAGCAGGAACAAATGGCCAATTAGAAGCCCTCTTCCACATACTCAGCTCGACTTTTCGTTGGTCGATGCATCTGGTAGTTCTTCTAGACCATTCGTGACACCCTCGCGTCCTCATGTGTTAAAAAACCTTGTCCCAACGATGAACTCGCCATCTATCACTTTGAATATACCAAGTCCAGGTATATATGAGATGGGACCTTGCCCAACCACGCGTTACCCATCTCCACCTCAGAGGTCTCCTGGTACTAAACCACCTCGACCGAGATGGCTTTGATCCTCAGCTTTCGCTATGAGCTCACATGCATTCCTTTAGCTTGGAAAACATCCCAACATTACTTTCAGCTCGCAGCCCTCTTTGATAGCTCGCAGACACGTAATTGGGAATCCCCAGCGAGCTTCTAAAATAAACAACCTAAACGGTCAACCTCCCAATTACCAAGCTCCGGCTAATCAAACAGGTGTCGATCCACGAAACTTGATAGACTTCAAATCATTTAAGATTCCACGACCAAATGGACTTCGCATTTTGATAAATTAAATCATTTTTTCACCGAGTGACTAACTCAGCTCCCAATATCGACAAAATGATTCGGGAGACACAACGAACTCCATTTACCTATAGAATTGCCAACACCTATCTCTGTGATACCAGTAAAGTTCGTATCCTAGAGTACGCTGGCAACAATGACCCTTGAGCCTATATTTGAGCCTTTAACCTCACGATCACTCAAGCTTACTTTTACATGGAAGATAAAAAATCAGGCTACAACAGACTCTTTGCCAAAAATATAATCGGACCAACTCATAAATGGTTAGGTAAAAATCTAATCGACAATTTCAACCCGCTTGCTTCGGCTTTCCTAAAAAAATTATTTGATATTCATTGAATCTAAAGCGTGAGAAATTATACCAAGTTTCAGATGAACCACTTCGATCCTTCATCGCTAAATTCAAAGCGATCAAATCAAAGATCGTGAACCCAAACGAGGCAGTAGCTTTGCTCGCCCTCAAGAATAACTTATGGATCAAATCTAAATTCGAGGAAGAACTAACAGTTCAACATACCACATCACTAGATGACGTGTTCCATCGCGCATCAGCATTCGCTGCTTTCTAAAAACTAGATTGCTATCAAATAGTCATACTACTAATCACATTTAATGAAAGCCAATAAATTAGAAATCAAATGAACTCGTTATATTATTTGATGTATATCTCCTTTATATAAAAGGGATAGCTTTGGCGGATTTTAAAGGGTGCCACATGGGCAAAAATAATTGAAGAAATAATCAACCAATACAAACAGAAATTTTGCCACATCCTTTCTACATGTTTAATCAAATTTTTCGAAATTAACATAAGAAATTTTGCCACATCAACATAAGTCAATCTCATAATATCTGTATCAAAAGCTACGAAAACAGCTTTGTCGTTGTTATCAGAGACAGCCAACTCCAGACGGTACCTGTGAATTTTACATATTCGCCATAGCAAAGTATTTGTTAGGTGCATGATCTACATGATAAGTTAGCAATTATGAGATCGCGAGTAATATGAGAGGGTTGATACCTGACGACTCCAACAACTTTGGAGTCGTGGCAGAATGTGCAAGAAAATGAGGAGATGCCTCTCTGTAACTTCTTTGAACACTTGGAGCAGGAGATGTAACACCATCCATTTTTAGTTTGGATGCCCGTAACTTTGCATGTGCATAGGAAGTCAATGGCCTGTGTTGTTATGTGGTAAGATAGGGAAAGAGTGCATGAGTTAATTGTTTAAGATGAACTTGTTAGTGTTTTTTGTTTTGTACCTGAGGCTCAGATTTGAAAATGAATTCGTTTAGCTCAGCCACTGTAACGGTTTCAAGTTTTTGGACGCCACGGTACTTTGAAACATTCTTTGAGTCACCCCCTTCTTTGTCTCTTATTCTGAAAAATTTGTGAGGATGTGTAGTTAGTATAACAAAGCAATGTTGTGAAAGAGTAGTTTAGTAAAACGAAATGAGGATGAATCTAACTAGGTTTTGGTGGCCTCCGTCTCATCGTCAAAGTAAAAGTGTGTTCCCGATGTGGCATTTAGGAATAAACGTCCTGCATACACGCTATGCATAAGCATAGGATTTGTATTAGTGAACAGTATAACCCTGGGCTCCACCCTAGTGCTTTGGAGTTTTTTGTGAAGCTGGATTGCAAGGCCATCGAAGACACTAACACAGGCAGTGACACAACTACAGAGTTGACGTGGTGGTTAAAAATAGAATCAAAGGAATGGATGGTAATATATTGGATATGTAGGTTAAATGTGTATTAGAAGTTGTAGAAGTACTTAGCGAGTTTAATATGAGCCATTATGCGTTGTGTGGTGTTGTTCTGCTCATTTAGAATTGTTCTGATTGTGCTGACTTCTCCTATGGTATCTGCGTTTGTAAGAGTGTTTGATGTCAGACAAAGAAGTTTTCAGGCGATGACTAAGTTGATGTTCAAATCTAGGTATATAATTTGACTTACCGGGTAGTTCAAAGTTTGTGTTTGCCAATGCCAGCAATTCTTCATGGTTACGGAGTCTGAACATCTCCGTAGGTATTGGGTTAATAGTTTCAGTAACTTGAACAAACCTTGGATTTTGCTTTTGAGGCCTCTCAGGGGTGCCACATCAGCAAAAATAATCCCAAAAATAATCGGCCAATGGTATACTCCAAAACTGCTGCGTCACCTTCTTCAACCAATAACATTAAGCCACCTCTAATTAAGGAGAATAGAAGGAAGCCCAACATAGAAACCCAAAACGAATTACACCATAGCCCAATGCTAAAGCCAATCAAAAGCTCATCTTATTCTTCTCGATTTCCCTTCCTTCCCACCTCCGACTCAACAGAAACGGAAGCCGCCGTTACAAACCAGAAACCTTAATCTCTAATTAACGACAATCAAAAATATGCCATGTCATCTCCCATACCATCATTATAAACCAGATCATCTCATCTCCTTCGTGTCATTTATTTAGAGCGCCTCTTCTTCTCCTCCTCATATACTAACTCAACTATATATGAATATAATTCAGCAAACACCTCTTCTACTCCTCATACGAAACGTCCTGCTTCAAACAGCCACTACTTCTTCGGCTTCAACCTCTTCTCATCTTCCATACTTTCCCGATCTCTAATTTTTAACACCCATCAAGTAATTTGATTATATATTGATTCACTTTCATTATCTTTCTTTCTTCATCTCTTTCACTTTAATTTATGGGGTTTTCAGTTCTGCGTCTAACCCATGTACTGAATTCCTGTTTTCTTCTCATGTAGAGGCATCAGAAACGGACGTGAACGGGAGAGATCTTTCGATAAGGGTCAATGCATATGGAGGTAAGCCAGAGACAGGAACGAGAGACGTGAAATTTCTCGCATATGGCCTTCAAGACGAAATAGCCGGACGAATTCTGATTGAAAACTCCTCATAAAAAGTAGCATACACGACATTGCCGACAAAGACAACAACATTGCAAACTGGGAGTAACATTTTAAAAATTGGTATATTAAATTGTCTTCAGTTTGCGAATGAAGACATCTGAAAGAGTTAGATTCAGTGATATTTGACCGATTTCTATCCAGTTTTCTCATTCATGATTTGTTTGATTTGTCAACTGCTTTTTAGTTGATGAGCTGAGCTACAGATACACAAGCATGATTTTTTCATATATTCATCTGAGATGGCATGGAGTATTAAAAAACTGGCTTGGAGTATTTTTAAACCTGGCTTGGATCAACCAAGTGGTTCACACGGTATGTTACAAACGAATCTGAGTTGTTAAAGTCCATAAGTACGCTTGATTAGTTTAGATTTTGAGTTGTCTTACCTGAATTCGTTTGTTTTGTTTTACTAAAGTATTTGCAAATTATAGTTTGGTATAAAATCATTGTAAATCTCCTTCACTAAAACCCAGCAAACTGCTTCACACTCAGTGAGAGAAAATTAAATACATGCCAATAATTGAATCACTCTGGAAAGTTTATAAGTTCAATATTTTAGGTTTCTGTCTACCAGCTTTCGATAATCATCCCAACAATTTTGCATCTCTCGATTGATTGTTCTCTTATTAAGGTATTTGGAGTTCAAATGCAGAAAATGCCCACAGGTTAAGTACATGAGTTCTTCTCTCCGACTAAGTTATTTACTGATTTTCTTTCACTGTATTTTCTCCCTCTCATTTCCCATTAACTGTTATTCACTGGATTTTTTAATTTAGTTTCGTCTTTGGCTCTTTGCTTTACAAAACCAATGAGTCTCTTCAACCCAAACCCATTTACATCGGTCTAATGGTCTCTCAACTTAACCGAAAAAACGAATATGTCTAATGGTCTCAAATGGGGCTTTGAATCTACTCTCCAATTTAGATGACATCGACCATCTATAAGGAGATTCAAAAGAACAAATTCAGGTTAATGTACCCTTATTGTCATATACATTATTGGAGTGAAATTCTAATGTAAATTATACCATAAATTTTCTATTTCTAAACGTCTGATTAAATTTCTGAGCTGATATCTAATACTCATGATTATATATAATGGTTTTACTTGGTGTAAGTGCTGAGATCAGAGCAGCATGTGACACACCAGAAATTGGAAGCTTATGGAGTCAAAGGTGCCTCTATGATCTAATAGTCGCAACTAATGTCTCACATTGCTGTTCCCGTTGCTGCTAAGGTCCTTCTCTGACTTTCTCTTTTCTATTTTTACATTCGCCTCACACATTTCAGCTAACATAAGCGATGGTCTTTTAATGATTCACTGATTTTCATGGTATAGCTTTAAAGAATCTTTGGACCACATCTTCTCTTATAAAGTATTGCAATTTTAAGCCTACATAATACTGACCCATTAGCTTCTTACTTGCAAAGTTGCTTAGTACATACGAAAGTTGCTTATTCTGTTTGGTCTATTGTAGGTCGACTACTTAAACCGCAAGAGCATTTACAACTTCTAACTATGGTTAGAAAGTGTTTTTATTCTCCTTTGATTGAAGTTTTTCTAATATGACCAGAAGTGCTAGCAAATATATGGTGTAGAACATGTAGTTTTTTGTGCGTAGGATTAGACTGCAGACGGTTCACTTATCCCAATGAAGCAAAAGAGAAAAGAAGTGATGGAAAAAATTACAAAGCTAGCAACAACGTTCGAGAAAGAATATCAAAACGGTGAACGTGATGGGGCATATGTCTCTCCTTCTCTTTTTGGATTAAGTAGTTAGCTCGACAGAGCATTTGAGTAATATGATTATGATGGTATACATAAGTTTGTTTTTTTTTTAAATGTCTCTATGATGATGATTTACATCAACTTAGGGCTAATGGTTTTGATTGCTCTGCAACAGTTTTTCTAAGATGCTCTTGCTGTTTTAAAATAGTGTTTTATGTGATCTCCATTATTTAAAAGTTAAATATTCAGACATTTTAGATATTTCCAATGATTACTGAGTCCTACGAATTTATTTTCTACACTTAATGATGCATATTATTTTGGGTAATCAAAGGTCAATTTGTCGGCTAAACACATTGTAACAAAAAAAAGAAAATATGCATAAGAAGAATGTGCTGGAGAAGTAAACCCATTGAGTGGAAAAAATACAAGAGTAAAAAAGGATAATCGACAAAACATTCTCATATTATTGAAGTAGTAATAGAGAAGTATATCGATAGCTCAAGACTAGGAGCCTACGAAAGAAGAAACCATCTACATGACTCAAATGTATATTGTTAATGCAACTATATATCTATCAATAATTTCAAATTGATAGTAAAAACTTACTATCATTTTGCCTTTTAATCAAGTAATAAATATTTTATGCATCTTGTCCGTCCGTAGGGTGGGCTAAACCCTAGTTGTAATTAAAAATCATGTGTTGTGTTTGTTTCAATTGATTAGATTTAATCTTTTTTTTTACTTATATTTTATTTATATTTTGCTTATATTTTACTTATATTTTATTTGTGTCTCTTTTTGTTAGTTGATTAAACTATCTTTAATCTCTATCTCTATTAAGAAACGTCTTGGATTTTTTCCGTTCATCTGTGAGAATAGATTTCGAATGTATATTTCCATTTGCTCAACATATGACATCATTTCTCATGGCCTCTCTAATTCTATGACTCTCTAATTTTATGCTCTCTAAATAAAATACCAGAAGTATATGTATCAGCCTGCATATACAAATTTTTTATATGACAAAACAAAATAAAATATAAATTGACTGACTAACCTTCCAAATCTGAATAGTTAGTTCTATTTGGGCGTCTCCAAAAGTCGACGTCGGAGAAATTGCGCCTTCAATAACGACAGTACAATGGATATTGTAGCATTTTCTCAGAGTATATGTGTCAACCTGCATATACAACTAATAAAAACTATCATATATATTATTGATTAATTTATTTATTTTCAAATTGCTTTAATCGATATTTATGATAGAATCAATCATGTTAACTTAACTACTTATTTTGCCAATTTGAAATTAAATATAAGAAATTCATAAACATACCGTCCAAAAAATAAATAGTCTCGATTGGTAGTCCACATATAACTCGGGATAAACCTAGATAACAAAACAATCAAAATTTATAGTTTTAGTTATTTTGCATACATAAATTTTGAATTAAAATAAAAATTACATAATAAGTAGTCCGTTTATTTGTGAGAATGGATTTCGAATATATATTTCCATTTGCTCAACATATGACATCATTTCTCGTGGCCTCTCTAATTTGATGCCCTCTCTAATTTATTTCTGTAAATATGACTGGTGAGAAACTTAAAAAAAATAGATATTACTTACTGAATTTGATGTATTTATTTTACAATTTTTTTTTTTTAGTAATATCATTTAAATAGATTGTATTGACATTTTTTCATTAAAATGTATTGCTAATTTTTTCTATTATAATAAATTTTTATGGTATACATTGAAAACAAGCCTTACAAAAAGAATATGTGATTCAAATTGAGTTTCCGCACAAAAGATCTAGTTTCAATAGAACTAAGGTCTTTTCTTTTTGTCATTTTGGTTTTGATGGAAGTCATGTCAGGATTTTATATGGGCGGAACGGAACCAATCTTTCTAACCAAAATAAGATTTCAGAACCTGTTTTAAAATAATACGTACAAACCAGAGTGCAAATAGGTTTCAAGCTTTCAAGCGAACAAAAAGCTACAAAAACTGTCTCTGCATAAAAGCAAAAAAAAAAAAAAAATCCGAAATTGTATAGTTCCTCCTTTAAAACTATCAACTATCTAAAGCCACACTTTTTCGACATGGAAGCTCTCAGAAAGGTCACAACCTGTTCGTGGGAGGTTTCACTCTGTAAATACGAACGATCCAGTTTGATGTTGTGTAGGCTTCTTCCAAGTGTTCCAGTTTGATGTCTTTGTTCCCTATCTCCACCCCTCTCGCTCTATCATACCTGCAATTAATTTCACAACCCAGCTTTTTCTTTTAGCATATCGAAAAGCAAATGCGTTTAACATGAAACATTGTAAATTAGGTGTTTGACGTACCCTGATGGCTTGCCATATTCTGTGACCAGCTCGCCGAACCTGTAATAGCATAACTTGTACCTACAAGAAAAACACACGTTTAAGATGAAATTGCTTCGTTTTCAAATTTAGCTCATTTTGGGAGATGGATATATATATGCATTAGAGTAGAGTCTTGAGGGTGAAACTTACATGAGACAGTTCAGCATCTTCGGCGATGCACCCTTGTCTACACGGAACTCGCCATTTACAAGGTAATCAGGTTCCTTGATCACTGGGAATACTCCACCTCCAATTCTCACCATCCACAAGAACCTAACCCACAAATTTTGTTTTTATTAAAAAGGATCGGTAAATCAACATATCAACTAAATCAAGAAAGTATTCCGTTAACAAGCCACTAATTAGTGCTGTATTTGGTTGACGCGCAAAAATAACCAGATTTGCAGTAGTAAACGAGAAGACTAACACACAAGGGAGAAAGTAAAAGAGGCTTACTTGTTGATATCATCTGAAGAATAACCAGTAACGCCACCAAAGACAACCAATACATAGTTAACATCAAGTGACCTCATGATGTCATATGCCTCGTCTTCATAAGAAGACATGGCACGTCCAACGGTAGCAATATGAGTGTTGTTCCAGGTGTTGTTATCGACGATGACAGTTCTGTTTCCCATGGCAGTGATTTGGTACCCATAGTCCCACCACGACATGACCTTAGCATCAGTGGGAGTGTTTTGCCTAAGCCAGTAGTAGGCCTCGCGGTAATCATCAAAGATGATTCTGTTCCCATGGGCTCCTCTTGCAGCAAGGACAATTGAGGGAGATGAATATGCCTCCGATGTCACCCAAGTGCAGTGAATAGCATATCTACTGAGCAAATAGAATACACCAAGAAGAAGAGCAATAGCACCATTCTTCTGGAAAGGTTGAGACTGGTCAAGTAAAACCTGCTAGGACATAGGGGACAAGTATTAAATTTTCTCCTTTCACCAGAAACTACAGTTCAAAGTAGGTGGCAAGTATTACAATGGATACTGGTCGGAACAGAGACACTAAAGATTCACCTTTGAAGAGGCTTTTGAACTACCGGCTCCTTTCGTCGAACCAGTCTGGGAGACCTTTTGTTTTGTCCTTAACAGAGAAGTTAAATTCTTGACAGTGGCAGAGACAGCAATGGCACTGATAAGACAAACTGCTGGAGTGGCGACGAGAATAAGCCGAACCATGACACCAGCAAAGTACAAGCTAGTGAGACCGTACATGACGATAAATATCGTAGCGTCTGACAAACGCTTGAAACAGAAGTAAAGACCCGCAGGGAAAAGGAAGAGCAGAATATGGTAGTCAAACATGAAAGACGACCAGGCCGTGGGCTGATGCTCAGAAACAGACGCAATAATGGGAATGTGATCCTTTGCGTAAGTCGGGTCAAGCAATGAGTAAAACCGACCAGTCCACGGAGATATATAGCCAGATGCTGTTCCAACACCCAAAGCAACACCACCAACCAGAATAGCCGATGTCACGGTTATCCTCAAAAAGGTTTGGAACAACTTGGTGTCATTGAGCTGGTACTTAACCCAGTCGAGGAAGTAAAACACCTGTACAAGTAGATCAAATTTAGTACGGGTCAAGATTTGGGTCTTCTAGAGCAAGATCAGCAACAAGGTTTCAACTTTCTATCTCACAATTAAGAGGCCCAATTACAATACTAGACACTAAAGAAAGTTTGAAGACAAACCGATAAAAACAGATTGAAATCTCTAAATTGTTAGCTATGAGTCTGAAGCTAAATCTAAACACTTTACGATAGAGTCATTCATGTGGTAGAAAGAGAACAAACCTGCATCAACAAGAAGACTCCCATTGCAGCCATATGCTCTCCAGATTGAACATGTTGAAACCCAACGAACCGAATTTGCATCGCAAGAAGCATCCCCAAGATATACATACAGTTATAAGCTATGTACAGCCTCATCGAATACCTTCCAGTGATCAACAGCACCAAGACGTAAAGCGGAATCAAATTAATAATAAACACATAGCCTCCCCAAGCCGGAACCATGTAGAAGTAACCAAACGCAGAGCCAAGAGCACATGCCAACGATCCAGTGTTCACCGCCTTAACAAATAGATAAAACGTCAAGAGCAGAGCAAAGATCGCGACGGCCTCGTTATCGTACGAGCCAGCGACGGACCGAGAAATGTAGCCAGGGCAAATCGCGATCAGAGCAGCAACGACGAGCCGAGCTCCTGTGTTCCAGATCTCTTTACCGAAGAAATACGCAACGACGGTGGTGTTGGAAGCGAAGAACGGCGCCGTCAAAACACAGACCTCGCGGATGTGAACGAAGAACCGGAGAAACCGGAGCGTCCAGTAGATCAAAGCTGCGGTGACCATGAGACCGGGATAAAGCGTGCCGCCGATGATCCGGCCCAGAGGGTACCAGCTCTCGGAATCGAACCAGTTCCAGAACTCGTAGAAGCCTTTCTCGGTGAGGAAAAGCGTCGTCCGGTAGTTGAAGTACGGATCGAATTCGTGGATCATGGATTCGTATCGGAGGACACTGAAGAGACGAGCGATGAAGGCTAAGACGTAGACTAGGCCGAGGATCGAGACGCGGATCAGTAGCTCCTGCTGCTTCGTCTTCAGTTTTAGGGATTTGAAAGAGAGGCTGCTGAGCAGATCTGGGTTCGCCTTCTTCGCCGCCATGGATTCCGGTTTCGAGCTCACATTCGCCGGCTCTGGTTTTCCTCCCATTGATTTTGAGGAAAATTGAAAAAGCAGCGATCTCGGAAATGTGATCTGAGTCAAGTCGTCGTATTGTGAGTGTAGAGAGTTCTAAGCTCTGTGATGATGTTTCATGGGGATTTGTGATTTTTGTCTTTTTTTGGGAGAAGAAAATGGGACAGAAAAATAAATCAGAGATGAAGTGGGCACTGGGCAGTGAAGTGAGTGGAAGATTTTTCTGGGCTTCAACTAATGTTACTGAGCCCACTATTTACTAGCCCATCGATTTAACTTCGCCTCTGTTCTTTTCTATCATCTTCAGTCTTCACGCTCTCTTTACACTTGGTAATTAATTACCTTAGTTATTTAAAATTTGAAAAATACATTTATATTTTTTGATAACTATATTTATTGATATGTAAAAATATTATTTTAATCAGATTTTAAATAGAAAATACATATTATAGTAAATAAAATTTAAAATCAAAAATTATTAATATTATAATTTTATTGAAGATAAAAATATTTAATTATTTAATATTTAAAAATATGAAATAAAAGTGGAGGAAAGAAACAAAAAAAGGTGAAAACATACATTTGAGAATTTATCTCTAGAAAAAAAAATTAGTTTTCTAAATTTTATTGTTATACAAAAGGAACACGTACAAAAGTTGGGAGTAAGCATCATCAACTTACAAAAACAGTGCTTTCTTCCAACTCATGGTATTCTCTCTCAGGTCTTTAATTTTTAGTTTTGTTTTAATTCAGTTTTGTAACATTTAATTAGGCTTTTGATCGATGAATTATTGTTTAGCAAATTTCTGATTCTGAGTAATCGATAGAGATATTCCTAAGTAAAAAGAATTATAAAACTTTTTTTTAACTTTAGATTTATAGACTAATAGTCAATAATCAGATTCTTGTCTAATTGTCTGATAGAGGAAAGATAACTGACTTAAGAAAGTTGTATTATTGTATATGATTCATTCATTCTTTTTTTTATGGTAATAGATGATTAATTGAAAATTTACACTTAGAACACAAGTTTGATTTTTATCGTTCATATGTTCGGTTAAAGATGAAATACAATTTTCACAACGAAAGTAATGAAAAACAAAAGGTAGAAGGAGATCAAACACATGACAAATTAAAAAAAAAAAAAAAAAAAGTATTGTCGCATACTCGCATGCGTGGATGACATAATTGGAAGAAGCTTTTGACAATGAATATCATTCGGTTAAAATGTTTATTTTTACTTTTATTTAAATTTTAAGATTATTATAAACTCATGAAGTTAATTTGGTCATTTCACATATAACTAAATATAATTTTCTAAAATTTTTTAAAATAATGTAGTTTTCAAATTGTAATCTTGTTTTGAGATATTTTCCCAAATTTTCTCTTATATTTACTACTACTAATCACACTTGCATAAGTTTTTAATTTAAAATCTCATAATCCGTGAAAATAAACTAGAAATTAAAAAATAGAAAACAAATTCATATCATTTTTGAAAGAAAATAAAATAAAATAAAAATCACTGACCAAAACAAGAAAACTTAACATTTTTTGTGTGTGTCTATCTTGTGCTAGAAATTATGAAAACAAATCTATAAACGCCATCTACAAAAATGTACAACATACAATTCTACAAGAACCATTTTAAAAATAGACAATTTTATATGTGACACACGAGACCATGGCTGTTATTATCCAGTGAAAATTACAGTAAATTGTAAATCTATAGAACTCGTACTTCATGTAAAAGTATTACTAAATTATTTGTTCAACCACGAGACTAGAAGATTTTCACAATTATATTATTATCTTTGATCAAGGATATTTTTTTTAAAATAGTAGTTTTAAAGTAATAATTTAATGTATATTTACAAATTTATTCACAAATTTTCTCGTAATATTCTTTTGACGCTATATCAGATTATTTAAAAGTGTGCAGGTACACGCAACACGCGTCGCAATTATCCGTTAGTGTAAAGGCAGTTGGAAAAAATATAAAAAGCGCCAAGTCGTTGATGTGGACTCGTATTCCATACTGACTTACTGAGTCAACGATAATGGTCATTTTTAAAGGACGGCTTTTTTTATATTAAAAATTTCATCGGAAATATTTCAATTTCATCAGTAAAAGTATAGGTTCGAAATTATTTGTATTTCCCGGTAAAATAGACAGAAGAAAGCCAACGATTACATTATAGTATTCCTTTAAATGTGAGAGTAAATCAGGAGTTGAATCCATGCGGGGGTATAATTTAAATTTACACGATAATTAGTAAAAATTGAAGTTTCCTGGAGGATAAAAAAAGAAAGAAAGAAGCAAATACAAATGGTGATGAGAATTGAGAAGTCAATGGAATGACATATCAAATATAGTTTAACCAAAGAAAGTATTACAAGCAAAGATGAAGTCATCACCGTTTATGCATTTTTATGACATATTTACGATCTCCTCCCTCTCCTTCTCTTTCTCTTCACGACATGCATAAACACACTTCACATGAATCCATTTTTATATATATAGTAAGTTGCTATTAGCAACTATAGTTAAAGGCGAAGCAAAATAATAAACAGCCTGTGGGTACTGGATACAGGTTCATAACAATTGATCTAACCCAATATGGAATTTGTCACAAAAAACATAAAAAGTCCATCAAGAGAAGTCAACAAAAAGTTAAACGGATTCAATTTAAAAAGAAAGGCCGGCCAGGCCCAAATCGATGAAAATCCCGCTAGATCTGTTGGGAACCACCGCCTTAAATCACTATAAATAGTATTGTACTTTCGATGTGACAAGACATTCACTTCCGCACAGATTACGAATTTTCTCTCGGGATTTGTGCTAATCACGAAACCCGCTTAAAGAGGTCGTCCTTTTTGTGAGGTCGTCCTTTTTGTGAGGTAGTCCTTTTTGTGAGGTAATCCTTTTTGTGAGGTAGTCCTTTTGTGAGGTAGTCATTTTCGAGAGATAGTCATTTTCCATAAATCATTAGCGACTCAGTCAATTCGACGAGCTCGTCCTCTTTTGTAATCGTTGATATTGCTCATTAATAAGAAAGTTCTTGGATCCATTCTTATCCCCCTTTTTTATACTTAGCCGGATTTCGACATCAACAATTGGCGCCGTCTCTGGGGAAGAGAGAATTTTCTACACCTTGAAAGAGCGGAATCGACGATGACAGAGGGAACGACTCCAGCGCAAACAAGGCCGACTTCCTCACTTCAGCAAGGCCGACCTATGTAGTCTCAGGGGTGTTGATTTTCGGGGCATCCGCAATGCCGACCTCAGCGGCACCAGAGACGCCGACCTACATGATATCAGCAATGCCGACCAACGCAGCATCAAAAACGCCGACCCCTGCCGCGGCAACAGCAAGGCAAACCTCAATGGCCTCGGCGTACCGAACTTACACACCACTGACAGGACCGGC
This sequence comes from Alliaria petiolata, assembly GCA_020283515.1. Classification (NCBI taxonomy): domain Eukaryota; kingdom Viridiplantae; phylum Streptophyta; class Magnoliopsida; order Brassicales; family Brassicaceae; genus Alliaria; species Alliaria petiolata. Next base: position 8,253,050 of record JAHZTW010000004.1, read on the forward strand.
TTTCTTGACAGCGCCGAGGACGTCCTTCTCTGATCCGGCAAGGCCAGGGCGACAGCAAATCTGATAGACACTGAAAGATTGGAAGCACCCTTGAACAACACATCGCCGGAGTCCGACATTTTGACCTTACTCCAGACGCTCATCGCCCAGATAAACAACAACACTAGCGAGACGAACGGTCGACTCGACGAACTGGCCACTGCTCAGCACATTTGTCATGATCGAATTGACGACCTCCACAACTCTAACGACAGGGGCCAGACGTCGAGGCAAACCACATTTACCCCGCACTTACAACGAGTCCTATTCGGGGACCATATAGCCAACACGGCTGAGCAGACTGGAGAGCCCCACACAACGAGTGAACAAGGGTGTACGGATCAAAGACAGATTACGCACAATGATCACCTACGCCAAGAGCACGATGAACAGCGATAAGCCAACATCAACGGCCCCCATCGACAAAATCAGAGCAGCGCCTCGAGGGTATAAAAAAACGGCTCAAACAGATGACTTCGTGAGTCCACTAGGCAACGAGCTCGGCGCGAGAAATAGATCGGGTACTTAAGGAAGCGCAGAATACCCCATTCATGAGCAGGATAACCAACTCGACAGCCCGGCATCCGGCCAAGATCAAGATCACGGCCTACGACGGGACGACAAACCCCATGCTATTTATAAGCGTGTTCAACGTCGCGACGTGCCGAACCCAGTTCCCTCCCAAAGAGCGCGACGCAGGGTACTGTCAATTATTCGTGGAAAACCTAACCGGCGCGGCTCTAAGCTGGTTCACTAAACTCGAAGCGAATTCGATCGATAGCTATGGAGACCTCACATTGGCTTTTGTCAAACACTACTCCATGTACATAGAACAGGGAGCATGCGAGGCCGGCCTATATACGTTGAAGCAAGGCTCAAAGGAGTCTCTATGGTTATACATTAGCAAATTCAATAACATTGTTTCGAAGGTGTCGATATCAGATAGTGCATCGATTCCAGCACTGCGCAATGGGTTCTGGTATGAATACAGCTTCTATGAGGAGATAAGGAAAAACAAACCACATACCTTGGAAGACGCGCTACACAAACCAACAGTCTTTATCGAGATAGAGGAAGAAATAATCGAGAAGGCCAAGAATTATGCCGTCCCAAAAGCACAAAGTCCGAAGGAGAAGCCGAAGGAGGACTACTACGAACCACGCCAACACCTCGATAGTAACTACCAAAGAAACGGTAGAGGCAGCAGATCGTCTACTTTCGTCGTCGAGGACGCGCAATTCAACCAATAAGGTGGGCGCTCGAACAAGTATATCCGGCCAAATCAACACAATACATCCAGCGGATCAAAACTGTATTGTACTTTCCACATGCGCTACGGGCAGATGAGGAATGCCGTAATCTACAAAATGACCTGATGACACGTTATAAGAGAGAGCTCAAAGAATCAGGTGGCAACCAACCCCTGAGACTGAACGAAAGACGAGAAGCCCCACAATCGAGAAACGAAGGAGAACGATTCTGACTCGCGTAAAAAGAAGCCAGGCGACAACCCGCAGTTATTCTACCAAATCCGCCGATTGGACCAGTCAGCGCCGATATGGCACCTCCGAAACGCGAACTCGACGACCAGAGACAAGGAAACCCTCAGGCCCCGGCAAGACGAAGAATCAATATGATAATGGGAGGACTCCCCACGTGTAATGACTCGGTACGGTCGATCAAAAATTACGAACGCCGCAAAAAGATGGAAGCGCAACGCCGACGACGAACTCAAAATCGGCAATGATATATCTTTTGGAGAAAACGACCTCGAAGGAGTATACACATAAAAAAAAAAGAGGGGAACACCAACCTCTAACCCCGCGAGCCAATTCTCTCTTCCTCAGAGCCTCGATTATCGATGGCCACTTTTGAGCTCCCAACTGCCTAATCTTCCTAAGATCGTCTACAAAGTTCACAGGCTGCGGCTTGTCAATCGGATAACCACCTGCAAAACCAGAGAAAAAATCAGACAAAATTCAAATCGTAGCAAAGTTCAGAACAAAACTTATGTCTACCATAACTCGCTCTCTAACGCCGCCTGCATCTCTTATTGACGTCCGGAACCACTGCTTCAGTTACTTTAGCGTAAAAATAGCTCCCCGACCAATTATGCGCTTTCTTTGGGATGCGAGTGACAACCTTACGTCCGGGTTTCATAGTCACAGAAAGGGTTCCCGGCATTCCCGTCTTATTCCAAGCTATCTTCGTTATCTCTTCAAAGAAACGCAGGTTCATCTCAACATCACACTCGGACGCTCGTCCAACCCTGGTGATCGGAGTTCTAGGCCTGAAACTCCACATTTTGACTGAAGCTTCTTCAACGTTTTCGAGGTCGATAGAAATTTCGGGAAGTCGCGAAGAAGACGAAGCAACGGGGTCTCAACGACGGCCAAATTCTCATCTCCAAGTTGTGGACCAGGCACTTGCTCCGCGTCGATACCTGGGTTGCCATCAACACTACCCACGCCGAGGTCCGCTGCTAGGTCCTCGGCAATCAAAGTTAGACCATAATCTTCCTCATCTCCATCAACGACGACATCCCCCTCATTGACATCCGCCACGGTGTCCTCCAAATCATCATCATTACCCACGCCCCCTTTGGAGAGACCTTAAGAACTGGGAGACGACGACGGCCCAGACCCATCATCAAGGGGCGACGACGACTCTGAAGGAGCCGATACCGAAGACGCCGACACACACAGTTCTGACGGACCCCCTAAAACCAACGAAGCAGGCCCCGATAAGATCCTTACGCTTCCGCCAGGGGAAAAGGTCCTCAATGTGCCAACATGATAAGACACCGTTTGTACACCATTCAAGGTCACATCCGATCCCGAAGAAGAAGACGTCTTATCTAGAGGAGAGGACACCATTTCAATCTGCAAAAGGAAAAAGAAACCAATGACGAACCAAGTTAAAACCAATTTGAAAATATGATCTCAACAAAAGAACCCAAAACGACCGAGAGGGAGAGCCACTTCAAGAAACAACAGCAAAAAGGATTTCTAATTGAAACGCCGATCAAAAAATCCTTACTAGGGAAAACGCCGATCAAAAGTCAGCAAAAACGCCGACCTCGGGGAGTAACGCCAACGAGTTTTCTACGAGTTCTCAAGACGACGACCAAAATAACAGACCACAAACCCGCCGGTCCAAACAAGGTTCACCGATCAACTCTAGACGACTACTCGCAAGATCCACCAATTAAATCCGAGCCAAATCCGCCGACTGGTCAAATCACCGAACTCGCCAAAATCGCCGATCCTACAATCAACGCGACGACCTAAGCCATTTCACACTAACGACCCAATCTCGACTCCAAGCACCCTCAAAATCGCCGACTTGACATCATCCGCCGATCACCGCTCGAGATCACAAAAACGCCGATCGTGGAACTCGGAGCCAAGTCGCCAACTCTCAAATCGAAAAGGGGGGGTAACGCCGACGTGTTTTCTACTTGAACTCAAAACGACCGATTAACGGTCACAAATATGACGATCTAAAACCGCCGCTCAGATTTCTCAACCCAAGAGACGCAAATCACCGGCCTAACGGGACCAAATCGCCGGTCCAAGCTGATTTGCCGCCCGAAGAACCACGTAATCCACCAACCCAATCAACGACCCGGAAGAAGTTCGCTGTCAAAAGTGGAACAACAAATCGAGGAACGCGAATACCGACATACCCAAAAAAAAAAAATTCGATCCTCCACCTCGATATCGATCCGCGGAGTAGTCGCTCAAAGTCGTCGGCTCAAATCCTATAAAATTGCCGATCCAAGCTACTCTAAATCGACGACCTGATCCCAATCCATTGAGCGAATGCCGTCTGAATCACTGATCAAAATCCACCATAAACTAAACTCGCTAATCCGAGCGAATTTCGCCGACCAACAAAACGGCGACTCGAAGAACCCACCACCGTCACTCGAATGATTCGCTGGTTTTCGAAACCAAAAACGCCACCCCGAGAAGAACCGACGACTTGAAGATTTCGAATCCCACGCGAAAGAGCCGGCCGAGATCCACAGACCCAGAACACATGCAAAAACAAAAACAACAGAGGGAGAAAGAAAGAAAGAAAAAAGCTAGAGAGAGAAGTTACCTTTGCTGACAATTTGCAGAGAGAAGGCAAAGAGAGTAAAAAGTGAAAGAGGAGGAGTATTTATAGAAAGAAGAGAAGATTGAAAGAGAGGTGACACACATTTTAACCTAAAGGATTCGCAGGACCCACGTCAAAAGCACATGAGAAACTTCTAGAACATCAGAAAAATCTTGCGGGAGTCGTCTGGGACTAATCCCAGTTTGCGCCAGATCAGAAATTTCGAAGAATCCATCGAAATCCACACAACGTTCTCCTTCAACGGACTGAGGGGGGACTCATGGTGGGTACTGGGCCCAGGGCCCATAACAATTGATCTAGCCCAATATGGGATTTGGCCCAAAAGACATAAGAAGTCCATCAAGAGAAGTCAACAAAAAGTCAAACGGATTCAACTCAAGAAGAAAGGCCGGCCATGCCCAAATCGACGAAAAGCCCGCTAGGTCTGCTGGGAACCACCGCCTTAAATCACTATAAATAGTATTGTACATTCGATGTGACAGGACATTCACTTCCGCACAGATTACGGATTTTCTCTCAGAATTTGTGCTAATCACGAAATCCGCTTAAAGAGGTCGTCCTTTTTGTGAGGTAGTCCTTTTTGTGAGGTAGTCTTTTTGTGAGGTAGTCATTTTCGAGAGATAGTCATTTTCCAAAAATCATTAGCGACGCAGTCAATTCGACGAGTTCGTCCTCTTTTGTAATCGTTGATATTGCTCATTAATAAGAAAGTTCTCGGATTCATTCTTCATTCTCTTTTTTATACTTAGCCGGATTTCGGCATCAACACAGCCCAACCGAGATAAATCTTATCTCTGTGATCTTTGAATTTCCCTTCCAAAAAAACTAAACAAAAACGAAAGATTGTTGATGGAGAAGAATACAAAGAAAAAAATGAGAAACGGATGCCTTCTAAATCTTGGAAGCATGTGTCCATGGAAGACATAGAGTAAGAAAGAAGGAGCAGCTTCCTAAATGCAAGTCACCTGTACAATATGAGGAGAAATCGTATGATGATAAATGCACAATATGTCAAATTATTTCAATAGCTCGAATAAGGGCTGTGCTAGGGTTAGCTGGTCGATCTAGCCTTGGCCTTGGGAGGAAATACATAGCAAAAGGGTGCTCTCCATATCCACAGCGCGCGACTATGGCTGATGGATTCAATAAGGTAAGGACATTTGATTTGAGAGAAGTTCAAAGCAACAACAGCAACAGCAGCAGGAGCGGGGCTAAAGACTTTTATTTGTACAAATAATGAAAGTCAATCATTCGTACACAAACTATGTTCAAAACTTTAAATAGTCAAAACTACTCTCTGTTCTTTTTAAAAAAAATGATAACAAATGAGTGATTCTGTTCTTCTTCATCCACTTATATATGTGTGCATTTCTTTTTGTCAAGGTGAGTAGAAGCCGTATAGATTAGCTAAGTTACTTACTTGGAAATAGCTATGTTAAATATGGGTAAACTAATGTAAGCATTTTATATTATGATTGGAAATAGTGAACTACCTCGATTTAAAAAAACGAAACTATTTATCATAAGTCTCGTCAAAACACAAAAATAAGTTTCAAAAATGAAAGATAAAATAAAATTAGAGTAAACTAAATAAATTTAATTTTGAAATGATTGGTATATTATATGGTTTACATGTAAAATTACTAAGGTATAATAACTTCATGATTGACAAATTCAATGATTTCCATAGAGGATGCGTGTCCTCCACTACTTGTTTTTCCCTTGAGAAACATCACAACATTGGCAAAGAATGTTTGTTTCTGCCTTGAGGCCACCATAGGAGTTTAGGCCTATTATGTTAGACACTTCCATCTCAAACTTCCTCCGTGTCTGTCTGGATCTGCACACGTGTTTGCAAGAAAACAATTATTTTATGACAGTCAAAATCGTCGAAAATTAAAATTTCGTCATAAATCCGTCGAAATTTACTAACAGACAATTTTCGATGGATTTCTGACCAAAATTAATTGATGGATTTTTAACAGACTAAAAAATTATAACGTATTTCCGACGGATTTTAAATTATTATAAAAAATAATAATTTAATTTAAATTTGATATATTAAACAAAAGAAATAAATATCAAACATAGAACAACAAATTTTCCTTAGAAATACATACAACATTTAAATAAGAAATTTATAGTTATCTTAATTATTATTAAAAATTATTAGGCCAATATATTCTAAACATATCTATTAACATTTTTTGAATTTCTTTATTTGGATGAAGCTCTGCATTCTTTATTTCCACTTCCTTCATTCTTTGAGCTTTTTGTACATCTTTCTTCTTTTGAACATTTTCCAATTCAATTGCTTCTTCTTTCATTTTTTCTATAAATATGAAATGAACAAAAGAAAATTTCAGTAGAAAATATGTAAAAAATATTTCAATCATAAATCCAATAAACTAATTATAATCCTAACTAACCACCAAAAAATAAATGAACTACAATTCTAAATCTAACAAACCACCTAAATATAATTTAACTGCATTTCTAAATCTAACAAACTAATTGTAAACCAAACTAACCACCTAAATATAATTATAAATCTAACAAACTAATTAAAATAATTTAAAACTTCAAAATTTATTAAAACTAACCTTTTTTAGGGTTAGAGAGAGAGAGAGAGCGAGAGAGAATGACCGAGTTTTTAAGAGAAATAATGCAACTTGAACTTGTGAAAAATGAAAAGAAAATGTTTTCTTTATAGAAAAAAATTGTGATAGAAATTTCTGTTAGGCGGGAGTTCAAAATTTGTTTTAATTTTTGGGGGTCAAATTTTGATTTTTCGTGGTTAAATTTTGAAAGTCGTCGAAATTTTGTCGGAATCCTTTTATAAGCGGGAATTCAAAATTTGTTTTAAACTTTTGGCGGTCAATTTTGACATTCAAATTTTTGTTTTTTGCGGTCAAAATTTTAAGTCCGTCTGAAATTTCTAACGAATAATTTAAAACTGAAAATAATAAATTTCTTTGGAAATCTATCAAACATTTCTGATGGATTTCCAACAGAGAAATGATAAAAAATAATTAAAAAGTTTCAAAATACAAATGTCGTCACAAATCCGTCAGAATTATCGTGAGAATTTCCCTTGTTTTTTTATGTAGTGACAATTCCCGCTTTTGTCGTGAGAAGAAACAACTAAACAAATACAAACACAGAAATTATAAAGACAACAACAAACCCGATTAGGATTTCTTGTATGATTGAAAGGAAAATACGACAAGAGTCAATATGTTATTGCAAAAAAAAAAAGGAATCATTGATTTGAATAACAGTCTGCCGTGTATCGTCGGTTGGGTGGTGGTTCTAATCAAACGAGGCGAATTCGCGGCGATTTGTGATTCCAGAATCAAGAACCGTCCTCAGTCCACCGTGATCCGGAGATTAGCCGTTATGGCGACAGGCGAGCGAATTTTGATCGAGAAACGTTTTCGGGAGCGAAGAAAAGGAAGTAAAATTTAAGGTTCTGGAGACTGAAGATTGCTTCAATTTGAAGACAGGTAGTTTTGATTCAGAAATGAGAGAATTGGGTTAGATTGCTTTCCATTATTTTGAAAGTGTAAAGGCATAAATCGATTTTGAAGGTGTAAAGGCAAAAATATGAACCTTAACTAAACTAATACAAATATAAATTATTAAAAAAAAAAAAATACCGAAACCTAAACTTTAAAAAAGGATAACCAAATAGATTTTTAGGTTTTACTATAATCAAACCAAATCACTTATTTCGGTTAGGAATGATTTGATTTTTTTGGTTACGGTTTTTTGCCCTGTCCTATATATATCTCCTTTATATTAAAGGGATAGATTTCTAGGCTTCTAAGGGCTGCCACACCAGCTAAAATATTCAGAAAAATAATCTTCCAATGAAAACATAACAATTTGCCACATCGTTCCCACGTGCTTAAGTTAAAATCAGACTGAAAACAAAAAAAATAGAATACAGCGAAGTCCAATTTTAAGCCCTAAAACGAATTAGCCAACAGCCCAATCATAGAACCCAAATAAACACTCACACTAAATCAATCGTTATCCCCTTCTATAATTGCAAAAAAAAAAACATCGTTCCCACCTGGTTAAGTAAACAATTGGTTAACAACGTCAACTTTTCCGTCAGCCCAATAATAGCAAAAATAATTGGCCAATGGTTGACTCACAAACTGACACATCACCTTTTTCAATTGATAACATAGAGCCATATCGTTAAATGATTTTATCACTCATACACGTTAAGGTGAAAACTTACTAAAGCTAAGCTATTGCTCTTTCACCAATGAACTTTTTGTTCGTTACAATTGACAAGAAACAACTCCAACCGTTTTGATTCGTTTAGTCTCCTTCCCAACTCAGTTTCGCGCTAGCTCTATATATTCTTAGCCTCTTCCTCCTTTTGGCTCTATATATTCCAAACCAACGTCATGAATTTAAATAAAGGAAGAGGTGCACTGGATAAAATTATTTTTAACCCCTATTTTCGGTGTAGGCTCTTCTACTTGAATTACTAAGAATTGTTGATAAAAAATTTCAGCTCTTCTACTTGAATTATTGAGAACTGTTGAGAATTTTTTGACAAAAGTATTGGTTTTGAATGAATTTGTTTGTGTCTATGAGCAGGAGAAACATACATGCTGACCATCGCTGGCGCGTGGAAGAAGACGGGCCTGCATAGAGTGGCCAGCACGTCATCGAGGAGGCTCCAGATTTTACAAGTCTTTTATTAGACGGTCACATACAAGAACATCGACGCTTGATTCAATTAGTTCGACGTATGCATCGGTAATTAATATTTCTACGTTTGGTTTCTATGAAGATGACCATTTAGGCATTTACTTGGACAAAGGTCTCCAATTTATATATGCCATATGATCTTCTCATTACAATCCAATCGCTAAAAGTTTCAATTGATTTGTGCTCTTCGTTGTTTAAATATCTTCGTTGTTTCAGGGTTTCTTTTGCAAATGACACTTCCTTCAGTCTAGAGTCACTTCAGGTACAGATATAACACCCAACATTCCCGTAGTCAAAATCTTAGGTATGCGTTTCTTATTAATTTACATTCACTCCTATTTAGTTTTGGCTAAAGTTTTTGAACCAAGAGGGGATGTTAGTGCATAAAAATGATGCATACGTAGTTGGAAGGAAATGTAAGCGGATATTCTCTATTCTAGGTAGTCACTCTTTTTCCAACAATTTGAATGTCTATCCTCTCAAGGTCCGTTAATTGCCAATAATAGAGTATTTACATCTTGTCGGTATAATGAGAAGCATTTGAGGATGGAGAAGAAAGAGTGTGGTCGTAATCAAAAACTTGAGAAGAAATAAAAGTCGGAAGAAAAAAATGAAAAAAGGGGAAGGAACCTAAAAAAATGCAGGATATAAGGGAGACAAATAGAAGGTGTAAGGATATAGTCACAAATGTGAGAGAAGAAGAAGAAAATACACATTTGATAAATGATGGAAAGAAAGTATGACCGAGTTCTTAACAAAGAAAAAAATTGCATCGGGTTTAGATGAGAATGACAACAACTAAATCAAAAATAATATAAGGTTGACGATGGTGAGAAGAGGGAGAAGGAGAGGACTGATAGGAGCTAATGAAGATATTAAAGCTCATAACCTTCTCACCGTAAGAAGTAGCACTTGAAAAACACAAAAATAATTCATAGAGTTAATGTCTACTTACGAAATGCAAGAGATTTCATGGTAAGAAGTTTGCATCACAATTGTGTTCAAACTTCTGATTACAAAATGCAGTAAGAACAAAATACCCAAAATTAACAAGGTCTCACTCATTAGACTTGCTTCAACTTTCCATTACAACATAATAAAATCAGTTACTTACCAATTTCCACGGCAAAAAATACATAAAGCATAAAAAAAAATTGTTTTTTTTTTGTTTTTTTGGTCAACTACATAAAACCTATGTAGCACGAAAGCTTCTCTCGTGTTCTGTTTCCCGCTTCAGAATCAGAATCGGAAGCTTTCGGAATCTCGCTTCCATAATTCCAAAATAAAACAGCTAATAAAGAGCACCAAAAATATTTCATAGACATGTACATAATATTTTATATACAATAATATGTAGTATAAATTTATAAACTATATCAGCAACTTTATTTACTAAAGAAACAACCACAAAGATATCTAACCAAAAAATATATATATATACCAAAAATAATTATAACATAACATTCAAATAAATATATTGCAAGTCAGATATTACCTTTAAAATTTAAATTTAAACTTAATATAATTTCTCGAAATAACAATAAACATTTAAAAGTACACAGTCTATACGAAGTGTGGGGTCAAACCCTAGTTTACTAGAAAACAATCCGCGCGGTGCGCAAAATTATTTGTTAATCAAAATTTTATTTTATTATTCCAGCTTTGATGGTTTATATGATTACGGTAAAACCAAAATGTTTTGTTAGTTATTATTTTAATTAGATTAATGGTTTTGGAGGATAAAGAGAAACAAGAATAGTTTTCTTGCACCCAAATTTGAAGCAAATTATGTTTTATATTATGATCCAAAACTTGGAGATTTCATGGATAACATTTAGAGCATCTCCATTGGTTAAATATGAGGTTTTTAAAATGGGATTTTTAGTAGAAGAAATATTAATAAATAATTATAGGGTTCTTAAAATGGAGAGAGAAGGTTCTAAAGTAGGGGTGAGCAAAAAAACCGTAACCGAAAAAACCAAACCGAAAATGTGATGGTTTGGTTATGGTTAAACCTTAAAAAACCATTTGGTTATTATTCTTTTATAAGTTTTGGTTTAAGTTTGGTTTGTTTAAAAATCGTCAAACCGAAAAATTTTGGTTTCAGAACAAAATTTTATATAATTTATATTTTCTTATTTTCTTAGTTTAGTTGATGTCCATATTTTATTGTTAGGCTAAATTATCTTTATAATTTAGTAAATCTTAACTCATAAATTTAAATATAATATTTACAGAAAATATCTTCATATAAATATTTAAAATATAATATTTACAAACTATGAATGGAAATATATATATATATATATATATTTACTTTTATAGATTTGGTTTTATTGATGATTTAGATTTATTTTCTATGATTTTGATTTTATTCTTTGAACTTTTTGTTGTTTCACTCATATCTATTATTACTATTTCCATTCATAGTTTGAATCAAAGATTCAAAGTTTCCCGTAATAGTATAATTTAGAAAAAACTGAAATCGAAACATATCAAACCGAACCAAGTTACATATGGATTTTGTATGATTTTAATTTTTATAAAACCAAAAAATCAAAAACCGAAAAAAACCAAACCATACCAAACCAAAATATGGTTTGAATTTTATAAAATGGATAAACCATAAAACCGGAAAAAACGAACCGAAACAAAGCCGAAAACCGAAGTGCCCACCCCTAGATTAAAGGGTAAATTTTCTTCTCTAAAATGCTCTTTTGCTTGCTACATTTTTCTTCTGAATGATAACTTTTTGCTAATTCATTATCATGGGGGCAGATTTGAAACACTATTATAACATGTAAACGCAAAATCAAACGCAAGCAAATAATCGAGGTTTAGTTATTATGCAATAAAGTCTTGTGTTATGTATATATGTATTAATTATCTTTGCCTTTCAATTTGCAACTTGTCCATGTCTCCATCGTTAGCGGTTGTGCGTGGTCTATCCAGTTCCTTATTAACAATGGATGTTGATTTGTACCCAACCATGAGATTAGCTACACTCTCCAGGATCTTAATTTTATGATGGAAATCGTCGTGAATTACATTTTCTCCATATTGTATTATTTCGAAAAAATATATAATTGGGATATGTTTTCTCGATAGATTTACTTGATATAATCGACGCAAGCAGATTTAGACAAAAAAATTTTGTTCTTTTTACATCAAAAAAATTTAGTCATAAGGTCGAATGTAAAATTAAATGTCGATAATGGTTTTAAAAAAACAAGAAGACAGCATATTAGGCTAAATTCTTGGGTCATTCTTGGTCACCAAACCAAATGTCGGTACACTTAGTTTGAGTTTTCTCATATAAAATGGCACCAAGTCTAAATGTTGAAACCACCATCCTTTCTTCCCATCTATCTACCTTTGTTGTCTATCTTGTTCAATTTTCCAACCAAATAACAACAATGACAAACCGTCTTCAAGAGCCCTTGTCCAATAACTCTAAACTGGGTCTAACCAAAGAAGAAGAACACGTCGACGAAGAGATGATGGGCTTGCAAGCGTTGAAGATCACGAGCACATTGGCTTTCCCCATGGTTTTCAAAGCTGCCTTAGAGCTAGGCGTCCTCGATACGATTGCTGCCTTTGGTGATGGCGCGTGGCTTTCGTCTTCCGAAATAGCTTTTGGTCTCCCTACTAAGCCCACCAACCCAGAGGCGCCAGTGTTGCTAGACCGGATGTTACGGTTACTCGTCAGCCACTCGATCTTAAAGTGTCGTGTTTTTGAAACCGGAGAAAACGTTCTAACCGGAAAGACCCAAATGGTATATGCAGCCGAACCGGTTTGCTCGTTTTTCTCAAACCGTGGTGACGACTCGGGTTTTCTCATGTCCTTTTTCATGTTGCTCCAAAGCCAAGTATTTTTCAAGACCTGGTACGTACTTCAATATTTCGCTGGCATATTTGCAAATAAGCCAACTTTTAGTGGTTGATCCTCAATTATATTAAACCGGTTAATAACCTTTTAATTAAACCAATATGCGATAAAGTGTCTATACACAACATACTTTCAATGAACAACTGGATACTTTTTCATAGGACTAATCTGAAGGATGTGATACAAGAAGGAAAAGATGCATTCAGCTCTGCTCATGGCATGAGACTCTATGAATACATCGGTTTGGACGAACAGTTTGCGGGTATGTTTAACCAGGCAATGTCAGAATCTTCTACCATGATCATGAAGAAGATCTTAGAAGTTTACAGAGGATTCGAAGGTGTAAATACTTTGGTGGATATAGGAGGAGGACTTGGCACCGTACTAGATCTTGTCACTTCCAAGAATCCTCAAATGAAGGGTATTAATTTCGATTTAGCCGTGGTTTTAGCCAGTGCTCCATTTTTTCCAGGTACCTCACTAGTTAGTAAATCTGACAAGCTGTATATTGAAGTGTTTGCTTTTGCGACAACACTCTCACATGTATTGTTTCTATTCTATTTAATCTTTACTAAAACTGGTTATAGGAGTGGAACATGTATCCGGAGATATGTTTATAGAAGTTCCCAAGGGAGATGCTATCTTCATTAGAGTAAGTGTTGTATATACTGCATTTGAATGGAACACTTATACACCTTTAACAAATATATAATTTCATGGTTAAACCATTATTTACGCAATTAAGATGGGACACATCAATGGCAGCGGCTACTACAAGACTGGGCGGATGAAGATTGTGTAAAGATTTTAAAAAACTGTTGGAAGAGCCTTCCGGAAAAGGGAAAGGTAATAATAGTTGACCTGGTTACACCAATAGAACCAGAGAATGACGACATTTTCTCTAACATTGTTTTCAGCATGGATATGTTGATGCTAACACAATGTTCAGGTGGTAAAGCGAGGTCTTTTTCTCAGTTTGAAGCTTTAGCCTCTGCTTCAGGTTTTCTTAACTGTGAAATCATTTGTCTTGCTTTTACATATTCTGTTATCGAATTTCACAAATAGATTCAAAGTTTAGAAAAATAAGCCAGTATTGGTTCTGTGGGTGGAAATTATGAACTAAAGAGTAAGTCTTCAATGGTTTTTCAATTGTTTGTAATCTAGATTTGTTGTATTGGTTGTTTGTTTTTCATTCAAGACTCTTGTATCGGCTGGTTGTTTTTCATTCAAGACTGTGTTTATCGTTTACTGTCAACAATATGTAATAATTCTGATCAATGTAAACGATGTGTTTTGCATTAAGGCTGTAATTGGGACATTGAACTTTTATGCTAATATAATTGGTGGAATATACTCGCACATATGTTCAGAAACCACGAATGCTTGTGGCATATGAAAACCTTGGAACTCGCATCGCTTTTGCTTACCAGCTTCATTGTTTTTTCCCATTGAGTTTACATAGTACAAGAAAAAGGGAAATCAAAGCAGATATAAAAGAGTGTACAAGTGAACCAAGCTTACATGTTTAAAACAACATTCTCAGTCACAGCTTACTTTGTTGCGGAACTTTAGCACAAGGACGTGCATCTTTCTCCCAGATGAGTTCCAACACAAAGGACTCTCCTATCTTTACGCCATGAACTTCTCAGAATCCTTTCCAGTCTCTTCCTCGTCTATTTTCTTTCGCAAGATGCACCATCCAACTAACTCCATCTTGGCCCAACAGAGTTATCTTCCCTGCTTTGTTGATGCCATTCACCTGCGTGAAATGTAGTGGAAGCTTCTGCGCAAAAGATTGTTTAGAAAATATAATCTGACAACAACAATCATGAGATTAGATAAGATAAGATGAAAATTGCACCTCGCCCAAAGCATCTCCGCTGACTTCTTGGGAGAGTCTCTTGTCATAAAACGCACGGCTGCATCAACAGATGTCACAGCTCAATAACTCTTTATATCCATAGACCATCAAAATTACTTACTAGAATACGAAACTTAATATATGTATTGAACATGGAAGACGATCCCTAGGCGCGTTAAGCGTATATAAGAAGAACATACGAAAACTAATGAAGGCAAATGTCGAAAAACACGGGACAATTCTATTCACTAGACCTAGAATTTTCACAGTGACATCGACAAACATTAATCAGAAGAACAATAGTTCCGAAAACCTATCACGAAATCTACAAAAAAAACAATTATGAAGTAGATACTTTGTTCGTTTGCATTTAAACGTAACCGGACTGTTCTTCTTCTTATTGGAATGCTTCGATTTCGTTTCTTTGGAAGTGATTCTGTGTAGATTTTTGGTTTATTCTGCGCTGAATGTTGGACTTGGTGGCTTTCGGGAATCCAATTGAGCTATGGGTTAAAGTTGGGGTTTTGAAAAAAAAACAGTAACCGAAAAAACCAAACCATACCAAACAAAAAAAGTGATATGTTTTGGTTATGGTTAAACCTAAAAAACCATTTGGTTTTTATCTTTTTAAAGTTTTGATTTAGGTTTGATTTGGTTAAAACCGTCAAACGGAAATGTTTTTTTGGTTCAAAACTAAATTTTAAATAATTTATATTTTCTTATTTTCTTAGTTTAGTTTATGTCTATATTTTATTATTGGACTTAATTATCTTTATAATTTATTAAATTTTAACTTATAAATTTAAATATAATATTTACAAAAAATATCTTCATATAAATATTTAAAATATAATGTTTTCGAACTATGAATGGAAATTTTTTTTTTTTTTTAGTTTTTGGCTTTTATAGATTTGGTTTTATTGATGATGTAAAATTATTTCCTATGATTTGGATTTTATTATTTGAACTTTTTGTTGTTTCACATATCTATTATTACTATTTCTATTTATAGTTTGAATCAAAGATTCAATGTTTTCTGTAATAGTATAATTTCGAAAAAACTGAAATCGAACCATACCAAACCGAACCAAGTTACATATGAGTTTTGTATGGTTTTTATTTTTATAAAACTGAAAAACCGAAAACCGAAGAAAACCGAATCTTACCAGACCAAAATATATATAGTTTTTATATGGTTTGAATTTTTATAAAATCGATAAACCGTAAAACCTGAAAACCTGAACCGAAACCAAGACGAAAATCGAAGTATCTTATTTAAAAAAACTTTAGAGGGTTATTATATTCTTAAGAAATTTAGAGGGTTATTAATTTTAAAACCCCATACAATATTATATTCTTACTTAATTTTTAATATATTTGTAAAATTTTTAGAAACCCTCTAAAGATATATGGATGGAGATGGTCTTATGAAGATTTCTATTAGTTTCCCGATCACATGGCTATCCTAGCCATAGATTTATCAATTCTTTTCTTGCAACTTTTGTGAACAAAACATTTTCCCCCAAAATTGAGGGTGAAATTGAGGGTGAAGCAAGACAATTATGGTCTAGCGATAGCAACATTTCATACAAAAGATATTGATAGAGATTTGATTAGATGAGTGTGAAGAAAGAGAACGAAAGATTACTTAATGCTTATCCCACTTCCTCTGTGTCACATAAACATGAAATCATAAACAAAAAAACAAATCTTTTATCTAACTTCATGTGTGTCGCATGCATGAGTAGTAGTCGTAGTAGTAGTAGTTGGATCTGAAGAAACATGTTCTTTGCTTCCTTCATCAGTACCAAACCCTAAAGTGTGCTTAACCGATCAGTAGCTCCCATAGCCATTTGTTGCACTTGCTCACCGGTTTGGCCCAAAAACCTACTGGTCTTATCCTTACCCGCTGTTGCAGTCTCTTTGGTATACTCCGCTGCATCTTGTGCCTTATTTTTGATTGCTTCTCCGGTCCCTGATATGTGTCTACCCGTTTTGTCCTTCGACTCTTGAGCTTTCTGTTGAGTTGTTTGTGCAGCTTGCGATGTCTTGTCTTTAGATGAATGAGCTGTTTCTTGGGCTGACTGAGCTGCTACTTGAGTTTTTTTTACTTAGATGCCTCTGTCTTCTCCCTCATCGTTCCCATAGCTTCCACCGTCTTCTCCTCCAGGATAATGTTCTCGGGACTCAAACCGATAATGTGTTCCTTTTTTTTTGTCCGCCGGTGTCGTTTAAGCACCCTTTTTAACATTTGTTTAGGCACTTTTTCATTTCTCTATTATGTAACGATGTCTCTTGTAATTGTAAAGTAGAATAAAAACAGAAATTATAACAAGAAAAAACATGTTTAACTATTCATAGAAGAGCGATGATCTATTATGACAAAACACACAGAAAAACAATCACTCAGTGATGAAGAACGTGTAGCATAAGTTTTAGCAATGAAACGAACAAGCACTAATAAAATACTCAATATTTAGAATCTATTGAGATTAGTAGAGGTTAATGGGACATGAAGCCTTAATTTCTATAGAGCATGTTAGATATGTCGTATATCGAAAGTTGGGAGAGAACTTGAGCAATATACAAGAAACTTAGACCAATCCACTCATTGTCTAAGGTTTTGAGTTGGAAGTCTAGAAAACTTAACAGAATCCATATTATGCAATGCTTTTTTATATTTTGAGATGTGAATCGTAGACTCTGATAAACACACTTTTACAATTTATCACTAACCACTCGTCAAAATCTAAAAGCTATAAACTATAATTAAAGAAGCTTTTTCTGCGACATTTGATAAAATTGAGTAATATTTCCCCTTTTGTCTTTCTGAAGTATATAAAGTTTCACAATATTATGGATCTATGGAGGGGTAGCGTTATTCCTAGGCATGGGCATACATGTTTATATTATTGTGAACTGGAATCGGTTTAAATGTCCAAATTGAGCTTTCACTCTTATATTCTAAGAATTGATTTCAACCCCGAACCGAACCAACAATTGAATGGGTACTCAAAATATCTGAGAACTGAACAGGTATCCAAAAATATCCAAACGCAAAATCCTCAAAATTTAATTTTTATGGGAATTTCTATAAGTATTTCAGATATTTTCATGGTATTTCGGGTATTTCGAGTAAATCGGATATTTTCATATACTTGTTTCAGATCTTTTTGGATACCTTTGTATATTTTTTTGGCTAATTCGATTATAAATGCCCAAACCGAACAAAAAAATTGGTTACTTTCGGGTACAAAAATCTGAACTGACCCATATCTGATGGGGAAGAATGTTTTTTGGGATACATGGATGGAAAAAAAACGGGTAAAACCCGGTTTCCAAACATACATCGGAACTGATCTGGAACCGACATATACTGAACCTGATCCAAAAGAAAAAAATATCCGAATGAAACCTATAGCATAGTGCTGAAATACCCAATCTGATCTTTGAATATAACTGATATGGTACCCGAATCCCGATGCCTAACTTATCCCCACCCATACTTGTGAAATTTATTAGTTATGGTCACAATCTCACGTGTTGCATATTTGGACCCAACCAACTTTAAACAGTTTCAAAATATAATAAAGAATTTTGATAAGTGTTAATCTAAATGTTAAATGTAAACATATTAGAATTCAGATATTTAAGCCAATTTAAATTAAAAGAAAGTTATATTGTATAATTTGAAGGAACGCATGAAATAAATGGGTCCATGAAAGTCCCATAAGTATAAGTATGGTATGTCGATCGCGAACTCGTCGCTCATGGATCCATTTTCTGGGAATGTCGACATTGTCTATGCCAAATAGAATTTTTTTGGGAATGTCGACATTCTCATCAAAAATTCTATTTAAAATGTTTTATAACTGCACTAAATATGTTCTTTTGGAAATGTCGACATAGGTGATGATTGATATGTCTTCATCGACATAGAGAATGTCAATTGATACTCTTGTCTTCCTCGACATAATAATATGGACTAACATGTTATAATCAGTAAAGTCAAACAACTAATTCCAGCGGTCATTTCCCATAAAAAAACAACTAATTTCAAACAATGTTCACAATTTTAAGATTTTAACTACTCTTTTGATTGGAATTGCATACGAGAACCCTTGGAGGTTGAATCCGAAAGACAATACTCCAAACAGCTCAGCTTCGAGGTCGAAGATAGGTCCTCCAGAATTGCCCTATTTCATGTCAAGGTATGAAGAACAGTGATTAATAAAAGTAATCAGTCAAAGTATGAAGAACAATGATTAGTAAAAGTAATCAGTCAAAGTATGAGAGGGAAAAGTCAAAATATATGTACTAACCTTGTTAGTTGGTCAATCCATCTGCAAATATCTCTTCCAGAATGATCCCTATTTAAATGACGATCTGTTAAGGTTGTATTACTACAAAATACAAAACATTAAATTTAAGAATTCAATAAAATACTAATATAATTCCAAAGAGAATAAAAAAAAAAAATTACCTTATAACACCGCTGGTGAATGATTCGGGATATCCACAGATGATCCGATTGCCAGCCGAGGGTTATACAAAACACCTAGTTTTGTAAAAGAATCAGAGGACTTATCCTCCTCACCAAGATCTATTTTGATGATAGTTATATCATCATACTTAAATAATCCCACCACTTCGCAATCTTTAACATATTAAACCATCCCAATAATTTAATTTTGATAAACGAAGTTCAAAAATCTCGAGTTTATTCTGCTTTTACCATTGTTTTTAGTGATTTATGTTATATTTTTAATATGAATATAAGTATATAGTGAGGTTAGAAGTGATGATTGCTATGAGAACAAATTTAGTGTAGTCATAAAACATTCTAAATGAGAATTTTTGAGACTATAATCAAAGACATCAAATCAATTATGTATATGTATGGCGATATCTTTTGTGTTAACAATAATTAAAATATAGTTTATTTTGAGTATTTATCAAAGTTATGAAAGCTCTTACTAGTCATAGCGCGGATTCTCTGTAATATTTGAACTTAGAATAAATAAGTAGGAGTAAAAAGTATAATATATTGAGTTCGAAAAGAGTTTTAGTCCTAAACACTTTTCTTGTTTATAAAATATTGAGTTTGGAAAGAGTATTTTAGTCCTAATTACTGTTAAAGAAGAGAGGTAGATATTTTAATCTTGGGGAAATGCCATTTCATATGGGCTCATGCCATTTAGTTACAAATCGGCCCACATCGGAACCTTAAGTGGCAGAGACTGATGCGGGGTGTGTAGAAGAAGAGAGGTAGAGGCAACGATTAAAGATACTTACATGGATGGGGTCAACGAGTGAACAAGAAGGCTTGTGACTTCCATTGCCCGATAAGGAAGGGGTACTTAAGCCTAAGGTCTCCTCCACATTGACTCCTTCCAAATTATTTCTAACATTTCTTTTTGGTATCAAAGACTAAAGACTAAAGACTACCATAACTCAATTATCCCACGTTAGCCTTTGAAGTCTGAAGTAACCATTTGATTTCTCCAGTTTTGCTCCTCTCTATTAGTTCTGTCTCCCATATGGGACAATTTTGGTTTACACAATAAACTAATAGCTTGTTTATATAACAAAGTTGTAGCAAAATGAAATGTATATACATGATATACGTGCCTTGTTGTCCGTTTGTAATCTATCTTCAAATCAAATATTTTTGTACTTTTTTCGCGTGCACGATACTATACATTACAAATTGCGAATAACGTGTGATATTCTCTAACGATGTTTTGTACTTAGGCGACTGTAAAAGCTTCTTGGTTTTGGAGCTCTGCGTAAGTGAGAGCAAGCGCACGCTGAAGTTTCCGAGGAGACAGAACCTCAACCTCTGCCAAGAACGTGGCTGTGACAGGCCGATGATCCGATAGTTTAATCTCATTCCTTCTGTAACTAAGAAGCTTCATTCCTTTCCCATTCCAAATGATGCGGTCACACCTGATCAATCACGGACACTTTTAAACTTATCTTTTATGCACATACTTAGGAATAACGTTGTACCAGAGAGTATGAAGACAATACCAGGCCGGTTTACGTTTTCCGGATTCCGGGTCATCTCCGATGTAGTTTTCTGAATTGATTTCGTATTTGTATGTTGGTGGGAAACTTAATCTTCCTTCTGACCAGCCCTCAAATACATTCCCTTTTGTCATTTCTCTTGAAAGCTACCAAAGAATAAGACATGCAATTTCAGTCTTGGCTTGGACCCTTTTAAAAAACATAAACGTTAGGACTTTTGTGAATTAGTATTAAACCAAAACAATGAAGTAAAGGGTACCTGATCATTCTCTAGCAACGTCTGCCATTCTTTTCTTGCAATAAGCTCATGTGTCTTCTCATACGACAAGTTAATCCGATAGTTCAGATCTCCCAGCCAGATTATTCTTCTACAGAAGGTTGATTCGTGTTATGTTTATATATCAAGAGAAATTTGTGGTGGAATGGATCAGCTGAGATATAAAAAACGTACTCATGATCACGAATGCTTCTTGGAAGCTCATTGGCATTTAAAGAATGTGGAAGAAACTGTGTTCTTCTGTGGATTTCACGTACATCATCGTTTCTTTTCTGGTGATCTGTATCTTTCTCCCCTGATGACAGATGCGTGCACAGGAAACAGAACGGTGTTTGATAGATTGACATGCTCACAGATACAGATCCCTATAACACCACAAGAAATCGTAAGTTATTGCTAGTTAGCGGCTAAGAATAACTATTTTAAAGCAACTAATAAGAGAAAATCAAGACCTTGTTACCAATGTAGCCCATAATACCAACACCAACAGTAGACACACAGAGGTTGCTTATGTGCTTGCGCAAGCTCCTCCGAACCCAGATGGTGAGAAACACTCCAACCATCTGTTTGCTCACAATCCGTACATACGATGGTTTTCTCAGATTTACGAGAGTCAGATTCACTGACTTGAAGGAACCACGTCTTTCCAAAACATATTGATTTAGCAGCTTTAATGGAGGCTCTGGCCAGCTCAAACCAACTCTTTCACTGTAACTAAATTTTTCTTCCCTTAGGGAATCACTATTAATTTGCATCGAGAGAGATGCCTTGTCGTTGCTAGAACCCAAAACGTCTATATTAGTAAGTGAACCTTCGCCTACTATTGGTCTGTCAATCCTTTCATCAGAGTTCGGTTTCTTATCCATTGAACAAATAGCATCGCAAGAACCATGACTGGTTTCAACAAACACATCTCGTTCGCTGTAAGAGACCTCTTTGGATGGCTTAAACTTTGACGGAGAAGGAGGATCACTGTGACTTACAATCTTTAGCTTTCTAGGTCGGACTCTGTTTAAGGCATCCCGTATAATGTTCTCCCACTCAGAAGCAGGCTGATCATTCTCAATACCAAAAATGTTTCCGGCATTCAAAGGAACGATTTCCTGAAGACTGAACCGCAAAAACGCATCTGAATACAAAACTATTTTCACTATGGTAGTTAAAACTGAAAGATTCAGAGAAAAACCATACCCAAGAACATAAATGTCCGCAGGTTCAACAGTGTCTAGCCAACCATCGATATCCAAGTCAGCTGGTGGAACTATTCCCGCAACATTCCATGTCCCGGCACAGATTCTGGCTACATCAAAACCACATAGCACCAGGGACTCACTACGTGTGGATTTAAGCAACAAGAGAAGCTGTTTTTTTTTGCAGAGATGAAAACAGTAGAACTCTTAAAATCAATGCTCAGCAATATAGCAGAAACATGAACAATCAGCAAAAAAAAACATTGAGGATGCAAGATAAAGCAAGAGAAATCAAAGACCTGATTGCTTTGGTGTCCATATACTGAACCCTGAAAGTTTCCGAATTTCGTCTTCTAAGCTTAGGGACATCTGAGATCAGTTAAATATTAACAATCAGGAAAACGAATCTGAACCTTGAAACATCTTTAGACGATAATCTTCCTCTATTGCAAAACGCTATCACTGAGAGTTAACGAATCACATTACCATCAGTATGAACTTCTTTCGTTACTCCAGAGCTGCGTGGGTCAAGTTCCGCTACACCAATTTCAGATTCAGTCACAAGAGAGTATTGAGAAAAAAAAATCTAACTAAAAGACTAAATTTATTCACGGAGAATCAGAGTGAGGCCTGACCTTGGTCGCCGGAAACGGTGAATCCCTCGTCGTCAGTATCGGCGCTATAATCTGATTCAGTGGAAGAAACGTTGAACCATTTGCGGAGGACAAGACGTGCCCAGTAGATATGGAGACAAGAGAGAGCTGAGCAGCATATCGTAGCCCAATTGATCTGCAAAAATTATCCCCAGAAATCCGAAAAATAACTAATTGAACCAGACAATACGAAAATGAAGCGAAGGAGAAGACGGAGATCCACAAACCTCCGTTCGTCCCGATCGCGATCCTACTTCCGCCATATACTCCGGTGACGTCTAATAAACTGAGAGAGAGAAGAAGAAGACGCGAGAGACTTAACGACCTTTTGATTTTTTATTTTGTTTCTTACGTTAGAACTGGCGGTTTATTAGATTGATTGTATTGTTCCGGTTAAAGAACGGTTAAGAAAAGGTCAACTAATAAGAAAAGGTCAACTAAATGTCGATATATAGAGAGAATTTCACCAAAATCCCAAAGCAGGAACTTGAATATCTCAAGGCTCTTTTGGTGAGTTTCTTTCTTAGGTTTTCAATTCGGGATTCCTTAATTTCTTTTCTTATGATCATAATCATTACTTATAGCCGATGTTATATATATGCAGTATATGGATGAACATAACATATTTATGATAGATATTTAACAAGAAAATGTTCAATTCCACGATATAATGACATAGCTTTACTAGATCAGAAATGTTGAGTGGTCCAAATACTTTCTTTCACATGATTGAATTGAAGACATTTGATCACAACATCAGGTTTTCATATGGAACAGCTTCTTGAGAGACTAACTTCTTCAACATATCAATAAGCTGATCAAAGTCGTCTTGTGATCTGATGAGACTCAATCGCACAAACCTTCCCTCTGATCCAAACACTTTGCCATCGCGTCCTGTTATCTTCGCCGCTCTGAAAATCTCATAGCAGTTCGTGTCTTCTTGTCTCTCACACTTCACCCACGCATAAGCTTACAAATGAAAAATCAAACAAGTTATACATTTAAAACAGAACAAAGTCTCAGCTTTCTTGCACTAGAAGGAAAACTTACAAGGAGTAAAGTCTCTGACTTTCTTGAAATAGTTGCAGTACTCAGGTTTGATCACCTGAAGCGAGAAACGCGTGGACATGGACAAGATCTTGTTCAGTGTATCCCATCTTTTCTTCAAAGTGTCATAACCAAAATTGAAAATTTCATCGCCTCCATCACCAACCACTACTTTTAGCAACTGAAGAACATGAACCTGTGTGGTCCGAGAAACTCCCATACTACTTAGAGTTACATATCTTTTCATTTTTTCATAAACAGCTTTGTCTTTTACCAATCCCCATCTGCAACGATAAAAACACTTGTGAGTTGTTGTGACTAACCCAAATCTTTTTGATACATTTTCATTTTTTTGTTTTGTTTACCCGAATCTTGAGCCAGCATGACCTGTAGTCTTGGAGAGACTGAACAAGCTCAGGTCTTCATCAGCTGGAGCAGTTATAGGTGTGAAATAAGGCCAGTAATACGCGTAATCATGAATCGTTTTGACATTAGGACCATCAAGAACCGCTCTTTTTAGCCTCCCATCTGGATTATTCGGAGATGTCACTACCTCTATAACTTGTGTGATGTTATCATTGCGCTCGCTCTTCTTCCACACAGACGCATCTCCTTCAAACTTGAGATGTGCTGAATCAAAGAACTCAACTTGCATTTTGTACAGCTGTACGCAACAGACTGATCAAGAACCAACAATATAGTTTGTTTTCACATTAAGACATAACAGAGCTTTGCTTACATCGTAATACGGAACAGAAGCCAAAAGTCTTGCAGGTGATGATGATGAGTTTGTCGAAGACAAGGCATGGGCAGCTGCTGCAAGCAACTGTGTGGCTCCACTTCCATAGATTACGAATCTGTTATCTGTAACAGCGTTTCCCACTACACTATGCAGAATCCTAATGACCTTCTCGAGCTCTTCAGAGACAGCAGTCCCATCTTGATAGGTATAACTCATCCTGTGCCATCCCGAGACCAAAACCGCGCTTTTCTCTGCTTTTCGCATCCAGAAAGGCTCCAAGAACAAAGGGTCTCCACTTCAAAACCCATAAAAACAAGAAATTAATAGACTGGTTTGGTCTTAATGATCGAAAAGGGAGAGATCTTGCATACGAGTTAGCATCTACAGGACAATCTGGGAGAAGAATGGAGCAGTCTTTGCCTGTGTAGCAGCTGTAACACTCACATGGAGGTTTATTGCCGTCAAGAACACCAAGACCGTCCACGTAAGCTCTGCCATGGCCTGAGCATGAAACAGAGGCTGCAGTTTCTGCTTCCACGGCGGCTCTATTGGTCCACGTCGGATTCCTTGTGGTTGAGTTATTGTAAAGAATATGAAAGATGAATACAAGATTCAAGATGATCGATACTGTAACAAGGAGCTTCTTCTCCATTGTCTCTACTTAAACCTACAAAAAAACTTAACCTTCAAATTCTTGTGTGGTCACGTATAAATTAGAGATTCCATTTCCAGACTAGTGGCAAGTACTATAAGGTGGGGATTCAATTTAACAAAAAAAAAATTACAAAAGATTAAAAAAAAAAGAGTTAAATACTCTTCTGTTAAGAATTTGAGTGAGACTGCTCTGTCTGTTAGTATCATTTGTTACTTGTTAGTTAAAACACACCATTAATTGTGGTGTTTAGATTGCAATAAATGTCTAATAGAAATAAAACACGTTGCATAAACTTAAAGATCTGTCCTTTGATAAATGACCAGTCACCAGAGGATAAGATATTTTTGGACACTATAAAAAGAAGCTAGCATGCATCAATGATATAATCAAGGGAAAATTAGAAATAAAGATGTTTTTAGTGTTCTCTTGTCCATCTACATCTTTATTTTAATAGGTATAATTGTGTCTAAACTACCCCATAATCATATATTTTAATATTTTATTTATTTGTAAAATTTGTTTTTAATATTAATTTAAATACTTGAAAGAAAAAAATAAATATTTAAGGAAACTAAATTTTTTTATTATTCCAAAAACGTAATAAAAAAATATTTACAAATCTTTTTCGATATGTTCTGCGACAGTCAGAAGGTGTCTTCTGCGGATTCTCTATGATCTGCGAGTTTTAGAACGTGTCTTCTGCGATTTGTATATGTTCTGCGAATCCGTAGAATATACATTATGCATAATGTACGTGTTCTGCGATTTCGTATAATTTACATTCTGCATAATGTACATGTTCTGCGATTTTGTAGAATATACATTCTGCATAATGTACGTATTCTGCCAAATTCAGAAGGTGTCTTCTGCGAGTTTTAGAATTATCATCTCTTCTCTCCATCTTTCCACGGCGTCTGCAAAAATCAATTGTCTAAACCAAACAAAAAAATTGGATAGATTTCACATAAATCTGGTAAGTTTATTGAATTTGTTGTTTGTTTTACAACAAATTGATCTGTGCAAATTCTAAATAGGAGAATTGATTAAATTTGTTTTGTTCATCATAGATACAATTTTTTTGTTCATCATAAATTTTTGTTCATAAGATTTTGATGCCCAATTTTTTCATATGTAAACAATTGATTTTCAAAAATAATCAAAAGAGGATATTATGTATTTATAATTATATTTAAAAAATAAATAACAAATTAAGAGGATATAATTGGATTTTAATTAATATAAAGAATAAGTCACCAACATCATTTATTTCTAATTTTCCCAATCAACGATGAAATAGTTTACTCCCTCTGTTACTTAAAGAAGGTATTTTTGAGTTTTTCACACTTATTAAGAAAATTTTACAAAAGACTTTTCTAACCATGTTTTATTAATTGTTACTTAAGATATTCTTTAAATAATAAATATTATAAGGGTAAATTAAGTAAAAATTGACAATAACTAGACCTAGAAAATTAAAAACTGCTTTCTTTTTGAAACAAATTTTTTTTTAAAAACTACCTTTTTTTAGGAACAGAGGGAGTATTACGCAACTTAATAAGTTATAACGTCCACATTAAGTTGATGTTTAACTTTAAGTAACTATCCAGTTTTAGGAAGTGATCTAAAGACTTTAGAGATATTAAGAGTTGGGCTTTTCAAAAATTTTGCTAGTACATACTTGTGTAAAATCTGAAGATAACCAACAAAAATAACAAAAGAGGATCAAAGATACGTAAAGAATCTAAATACTTCAGTGCTTCTTCACCTTCACAAAAACATCAAAAGAGACAAGAATGCTGTAGACACACAAGTAGAATCTAGCTGTTCAAGCCTTGTGACTCTTTTGGCTTCTCTCTGAAAGAATCTGCTTTGTTTTTTCCAAAACTCCAAAGAAAATTGAACCACCAATTCCTATCCACAACACCCTTGGACCCATTCCCTGTACACAGTAAGTCTCAAGACTTTTCAACAACTTTGCACAAACACATGATCAATGCCTCAAAAAATTGAATGTGGTAAGAGCAGAAAATTCATTTCACCTTCCACAAAGCTGATGACCCTTCTTCTCTTAATATCGTCTTAATGCAATCTGAAACCCCTTTATATTGATTTCCTGCGCCCTGCGAGAATCCAAAACCGAAAAAAGTTGGTACTATATTACTGAAGTTTCTTAATTCTCCTGTGAAATGATCTTCATCCAAGAAGAACATGTTGTGTATTCAATTATCGGTTTGACATACCTGAACCATTAATCTGGTTTTGATCACATCTAGAGGAGTGGTCAAAACTCCGGTGACAGCACCGGCAAAGGCACCAAGCATAGCGTTCTCTGGATCATTTAGATCTCTTCTCGCCTGTTCTAAACATGTGGGAGTGAGATATCTCACTGTCATTAGCCAACAAAAGCGAATGGTATTATCACTTATCCATGTAGCAACAACAAACTTACAGCCAACTCGTATCCAATCCGTAACTGCTCATATACACAAAACTGAAGAGCGTCAAAAGGCAAATCTCGCAACAAGAAAGATCCAAATCCCTGCATTTTCAGGAACATAAGATGAAAACATCCCATGGAACTTTAATTTTGTTTGTTCATCTCTCCAAAGCATATATTAAAACACAAGAATCATTAATCAAGAAGTCATAGATATACCGCATACATGCCTCCAAAGCCTTCCTTGGCTATAATAAGGCGAACAGCGTCAGGGGCCGAAGCAAATTGTCCAGTTTGCATCCGCTGTTTAACAACCTGTTGAAGTTCCCGTTAGCCTATACAAGCATATAACCAATACAGGATAGATAAAGCAGATAAACAAGAAGGAAGAAGCTTACTTCTGTTGGTACACGAACAATAGATGAAACAGCACCTCCTAAAGCACCTGCAGCCTGATTAAGCTTATATAACTCGCTAAGACATATATCCTTTTTGTAACAGAGCATATTAGATTCTAAGTGCCTCTGACTCAAATCAGTAAGTTTAAAAACTATATGGTAGCAAGACTAATGTATAAAGCCTGAGAAGACACATCCATCTTTCTTTCTACGAGTTCTAAGAAACTTTTTAAAAGGAATGACCATCACACAAACTAATCTTGATCAAGTTTATACATACCAAATGTGCAACCGCACTAAAATTTTCGGGTAGAACCTTCAGCAGCTTCTGTTTGGTTGGTTCATATACACCAAAAAATAGAGCCGAAGCACTGCACATGAAGAAAAAACATTATTTCATACGAGCGTTTCAACGTGCTTTCGTGTCTTTTTCTTCTTTTCTTTTTGACTATAAATACTTACGGTAAGACACCAGCAAGGTTTCCACCAAGACCAGAGTATAGCTCCTTCCATATTATCTTTCCTCCATCTCGAGCTACCTAAAACATGTCTTAGTCAGTTACGGTAAATCAAACATTGGCTTCTCCATGTAAGTAAAGAAACAAATGAGCAAAGCTAGGCCATAGTGGTACTCTCCTTGAATTAGATTACCGTAAAAGGATGTAAGATCATAACACAAAGTGAATCGAGGAGAAACATACCTGTACTCGAGTTTTGATTGTATCAATTGGGTATAGAGCAGCTTCTACAACAAGACCAGCTATCCCTCCTGCGATCAGGCTCTCTGCAAACAACACAAACAATTTATTATTTAAATTCTTTATCACATTAACTGGAAAAGCAATTTTGGCATTTATTTGGACCATACCATAAAGGACACGCAAGAAATGGCATGGATCATCTTGTTTAACACAGATTGTGCCACAACCAATGATCTGCTTCTTGATAGGGTGATTGATATTCTTCAATGCCAATGCATCTACAAGTAAACATAAACATGACCAATCAATAGAAAATGTATACTTTGCAATGAAATTGTTATTCTTTAGAGAAGAATATATCACTAAACATGGGTTCACTAGACCTAACCAATTGTCTTGATCACAAGATAACCATTAAAATGAATAGGAAACTAAACTCAAAACCACATCTTGTAGCTTACAGAACAAGACCGGTTATCTTGTTCTTGCATTTGTCAAATCAATTTTCAATTGAATTTGCAATGTTGTGATGAGAAACCCAATACACAAGGACTTATTAACAAGTTTCGAAACCGCGACACTAAAACCTAAAATTTACCAGGGAAAGCTGTCTGAGATCGATCTCCGGTACTGGAGATAACAATCCTACGATCCATCTAAAACCATTAGAAGAAACAAAATTATAAAATCAAGATGAAGAAGATCGCAGATAATCAAAAGTTAGAAGATGAAGATCTAAACCCAAAATTGACACAGCGAGCTAGAACAACAAAAAGCCCGAGAGTGGCAGAGAGCTTTCGTCATAAACCCTCCTCCAAAAACCGACCGAACCGAACCAACCGGTTTGATCGGTCAAACCAACATTTATATATTTTGCCATCTTTAATCGACATGTATGCATATATAAATGAACATCTTTAAGGTTGTCTTCATTAGCTCAAATAGAATCGAACGTAACGGAGGGAGAGTGTGTTGCCTCTGAGTTCCTGACAAAGACATCTCTCTTCTCCAACAACGACACCAAAAAAAATAAAAGAGAAAATAAAATAAAACTTTCAGATCGTTTTAATCAACAACAACGATTTTAGTTATCCTTCAAAGAGTTTCTCTTCTTTTCTCTCCATTAATTTTTCCAGGGCTGCAATTTTCTTGGTAAGATTCTTCTTCATCTTCTTCTCATTTATTTTTCTTCTTAAGGTCAATTCGAAATTCATCATGCAGTGGAACCGAACTTGTCGTTTTTTTGTATGAACCGCTACCTTTTTTGATAAAAGATTCTACAGACCAGAGAGTTGTCTATTAGTACTGCTCAAGATTCAGTAAATTTACTAAAATGTTGAGAAATTCAAGCTCATCTTGGGTTTGGCCTTATAATCCAACTTTAAAAACAGAGTACCTTTCACTTTTCGGAAGTCTGGGTATCAGAAAATGGATAACGTTATCAGAGACTGAGATTTACATTGTCGTGTTGCAATTAAACATAATTACCTTTTGACCCATTTATATATTTAGGGTTTTATCTTTCAGACATGACTCATGAGCCTAAAATTTCGGGCAAATAACATATAAAATTATGCACTTGACGGCTTTTACAAGATTTGGGTCAATTCAACTTCAACTTGTCGTTATAATCAAAGCTGTCCCTCTCTCAATCTCTGTTGTTTTTGTTTATCATCTTAATTTACAATTCCAAATGTTCCGTAAAGCAGAGAGCTTTTGTCTTAGCTTTTTACAGAAATCACAAAAACTACGGAGGAGAGAGTGTAAAGAAATGGGCGTAGGAGTGTTGGGTTTGATCCCAATTTCGTCACCAGAGAGTCTAAAGAAAGTGCTTCAAACACTCTCTGGGAAATGGGGAGACGTGGTGGAAGATCTCGAGAGTCTACAGGTGAAACCCATGAAAGGTGCAATGACTAACGAAGTTTTCATGGTGAATTGGCCCACAAAGGAAAACAGTTTTCACCACAGGAAGCTTCTCGTTCGAGTCTATGGCCAAGGGGTTGATCTGTTCTTCGACAGGAAAGACGAGATCCGTACGTTTGAGGTTGTTTCTCGACACGGTCACGGTCCTAGACTCCTTGGCCGGTTTGCTGGCGGTCGAATCGAGGAGTTTATCCATGCCCGGGTATGTTCGGCTCCTCTACATTCCGGTTTAATTTATTGTGCAATAATCCACCAAACACATTTTAACTCCAAGCAATGACATCTTTGATTGTGGTTTGTTTGAGATATTTGTATTTTGGGTCAATGTTGAACCGGGAAATACCAATGTTCGGGTATGTTCAGTTCCTCTACGTTCCGGTTTAATTTCTTGTGCAATAATCCACCAAACACATGGTTACTCCAAGCAATGTTGTTGACTGTGTCTGGTGGTCTGGATTTGACATTTGAGCAAGGACCTTTGATCGTGGTTTGTTTAGGAGATTTTGGATTTTAAGTCAATGTTGAACCGGGTAATACCAATAGAGGTATGCCCGGTTTAGCTGTCTTCTTGAATGAGATGTTCTTGATGGACATTTTGATTCATCACCATGACTTGGGTTTATCTATTTCAAGTGCATTTTTATGGCTTTTGAACAGACTTTATCGGCCGCGGATCTGCGTGACCCGGAGGTATCTGCTCTTGTTGCGGCTAAGCTAAGAGAGTTTCACGGTATAAACATTCCAGGTGATCTAAGTGTGCTCATTTGGGATAGGATGAGGTGAGTAATCTTTTCTCCATAATATGAAGCATGAAGTGGCCAAATCAATAACAGAATCTTGAAAAACATATGACAGGAATTGGCTTGGACAAGCCAAGAGTATGTGTACACCTCAAGATTCAGCAGAGTTTGGTCTAGACAACATCGAAGCTGAGATCAACTTGCTGGAACGTGAGCTGCACCTGAAGTATGAGTATAATAAGCAGGAGATTGGGTTTTGTCACAATGATTTGCAGTATGGTAACATCATGATTGATGAAGACACCAATGCCATTACTATCATTGTAAGTTTTTTCTCATTACCCTTTCAAAAATACCGTCATCACACATGGACCAACGTGAGATTCTCTAACAGGACTACGAGTACGCTAGTTATAACCCAGTTGCATACGACATAGCAAATCACTTCTGCGAAATGGCGGCAAATTACCATTCTGACACACCCCATATCTTGGACTACACTCTATACCCAGGTAAGTATTCACTCGTTAACCCGGTTTGGGATCATGGACAAGTCGAGAAGTAACATATACATTTTGGTTCTGACTGTTTGGTTTGGGAATGCAGGAGAAGAGGAACGGAGGAGATTCATCCATAACTACCTCAGCTCTTCAGGTCAGATTCTCAAAGAATCGACAACATCTTCTTCTTGAAGACATTGCTTCTTCTTCTTCTAGCAAATCAAATCTTGAATACACCTTCTTCTTCTTCTTCTTCTTCTTCTTTTAACTTTAAATCAAATCTTGAAGACGTTGTTTCTTCTTCTATTCATAACAACGTCCCATGGACAAATACGCCTTCTTCTTTTTGTTAGGCGATGAACCAAAGGAAGAAGATATAAAACAGCTCTTGGAAGATGCTGAGAAGTACACATTAGCAAGCCATCTCTTCTGGGGCTTATGGGGAATCATCTCTGTAAGACATTTTCCTCTCTTTATCCTTTTCCCAATCCAGATATAATGTAATCAGAGCGATCTGAGAAAATGTTCTTGAAATGTGAATGTGATTGTGCAGGGATATGTGAACAAGATCGAGTTCGATTACGCAGAGTACTCAAGACAGAGATTCAGACAATACTGGCTTCGAAAATCCCAACTCTTGCTATCAAACACCAAATGATGTAATGTAAAGTTGTAACCAAAATCTAAAAACCAATGCTAATCAACAAGAAGTCAACTCTCTTATCTCTGAAATCCAAAAGCTAAAATGTTCCCAAATTGTAATTGAATACGACATGAATTCAAACTAGTACATTGATACTTCTAAATATGTACAAGAGATCAAAGCCTCTCAACAAATTCTCAACCAGTTTGACCTAAATCAAGAAACAAGAAGAAGAAGAAGAAACGAGAACGATTCACCCGTTTGGTTATGAAGAAGAAGGCTTTATAAGAGGCTGCGATGTTTTCCCCCATTCCTCGGGGCTACACTTAACCTCCATCAACAAAGCCACAACTTCCTTCATCGTCGGTCTCTCCACAGGCGAAGGATTCACACAGAACATCGCGATCCCAAGTGTCTGAAGCATCTCTTGAACTATCTGATCCGGTAACCCTTGGAGCTTCGCGTCAAGCACCGATAAAGCCGGTTCGAAGCTTCCCATCTTCTTCTTCACCCATTCCACTATGTGAAGCCCGTCGCCGATCTGTGGCTCCACGGCGCTCCGGCCACTCAGAATCTCTAGCAAAACGACGCCGTAACTGTACACGTCACTCTTCTCTGTTATGTTCATCGTGTATCCGTATTCTGCATAATTTCACAAAAGAAACCCTGAGTTTTAACGATTTTGTTAAACAAAACCCCAATCTTTTGCTACAATGCAAAAACAGAGCCAAAGAGTCAACAGAAAAAACGAACCGAACTAAACCACAATTTGTAAACCGAAACTGAACCAAAATTCATTATTTAACCATTTGGTTTTACTATTTTAAATTGCAAAAATCGAAACCAAACTGAACTAACCAAACTAAAATTCATTTCAATTTGTATATTTCATTGTATTTTATATGTATTAATAATTAAAATATATATAAATTATAATTATGTTAAATAATTATAATAATTTA
The DNA here is from genome assembly GCA_020283515.1 of Alliaria petiolata. Lineage (NCBI taxonomy): Eukaryota > Viridiplantae > Streptophyta > Magnoliopsida > Brassicales > Brassicaceae > Alliaria > Alliaria petiolata. The sequence continues at coordinate 8,286,596 of JAHZTW010000004.1, forward strand.
TAATTTATCTGAGATAATTGAACAAAAATCGAACCGAGATCAAAACAAAAACGAAAATCAAACCGAAATTATCACAAACCGAACCAAAACTAGGACAAATTTCAAATGATTTTATATCGTTTTAGTTTAATGGAACCGAAATTTTCTAAACGGAAGAACCAAACCAAACCAAACCATAAACCGGATTAAAAAAAACTTGCCTGGTGCGATGTAGCCATAGGAGCCAGCGACTCGAGACATGGCGGTGTGATAATTCGGCGAATTCATCAGCTTCGCGAGCCCGAAATCGGCGAGGATCGCTTCGTATTTGGAATCGAGAAGGATGTTATTGCACTTCACGTCTCTGTGGAGAATCGCCGGAACGCAATCGTGGTGAAGATAAGCTAGACCCTGAGCGGATCCGATCGCGATCTTGTAACGAGTTTCCCAGTCCAAGCTTCTGTTTCCCTGAAGCAATTGCTGGAGATTCCCGTTTGGGAAGTAATTGTAGAGAAGCAGCTTCACTGATTTATTCGAGCAGTAACCCAAAAGCTTCACGATGTTCCTGTGCCTGATGTTACCCAGGATCTGGATCTCCGCCGAGAAAGAATCGATCGCCGCGTGTTCTCCTCCTCCGTCGTTGTCTTTTGTTTTCCAGAGCTTCTTCACTGCTATGATCTCTCCGTTTGGCATCTCCTCTTTGTAAACGATTCCCGATCAGCCTTTTCCGATCACGTTCTCGTCGATTAAGCAATTCACGATGTTGTTGACGCTGATTCCAAGTTTCTGAAATGGTATGAATGTCCATGGGTATGAGAATTCTTCTGCTGTTGATTGAGTAGAAGAAGACATCTTCGCTGATTTCTGAGTTGCGTAGCGGTGATTTTTGCGTAGGACGAGAAGCCAAGCGGCGAGAATGGCTATCGTGATTGAAGCGAGGATCACAGCGATTAAAGCTACGATCTTTGGGGATCTGACTCCGCTTTTCGGACCGGTGCGTGATGAGCAAGTGATGCCGTCGATTGAATGGCAGAGGTTTGTGTTCTGGAGATAAGAACTTGCGGAGATCGTTTTGAAGAACTGTGTAGCTGGGATAGGACCTGAGAAGTTGTTGCAGGAGATGTTGAGAGAAGCTATGCTCGTGAGTGAGCCGAGGACTTTGATGTCACCGTGAAGCATATTGCGTGAGAGATCGAGCGACTGCAACTGCGTGAGGCCTGAGAAGGTTTCGGGTATGTCTCCTGTGAAGGCATTGTAGCTCAAGTCGAGATTTATAGTCAAGCTCGTGACTTGGCCGAGTTCCTGTGGGATTTCGCCTGATAAGCTGTTGAAGCTTAGATCAAGCAGTGTAAGCTTCTGCAGATTCTTGATGGATTTAGGGATTTGGCCAGTGAGGAGATTTTTGTTGAGGATCAGCTTGTTCAAGTAACTGAAGTTGCCGAAACTCAGTGGTATGTTTCCGGTGAAGCTGTTTCTGCTAAGATCAAGCTGCTCCAGATTCACTAGGTTCCCTAGCTGTGCAGGTATATCTCCGGTGATGTAGTTGTTGTGCACATCTAAGAGCTCAAGCACTGTGATGTTGGTGATCTCGTAAGGAAGCCCACCAGAGAAATGGTTCATGTAGAGATCAAGGAACACCAGGTTCTGTAACTCGCCTATCTCTTTAGGGACCTGACCTGAAAGTTGGTTCTCTCCTAGTCTTAGCCTCACAAGCGACTGGCATTTCGCTACGCTCTTTGGTAATCCACCTGATAATGAGTTTCCGAGAAGTAGAAGTTTGCTGAGCCTCTTTAAACTGAAGAGCTCTTCTGGGATTTTTCCTGTTAGCTTGTTCCTAGAGAGGTCCAGGGCGATTAGGTCCGTGCAGTTTCCAAATGTAGACGGAATTGTTCCTGAAACCGAGTTCTCCCATATGAAAAAGCTCTGCAGAGACTTCAGGTTTCCGATTTGGGAGGGTATGGAGCCTGATAACTTGTTCTTGTCCAGCTGAAGAGCAATGAGGCTGGAACAGTTGCTTATTTCCCAAGGAATCTGACCTGTGAACATATTTTCAGACAACTGAAGCTGCTCCAACCAAACAAGCTTCCCCAAATCTCCAGGAATCTCACCGGATAGATCGTTGGCCGAAACATCAAACACCACGAGGGAAGAACAGTTGGAAATCTCTGGTGGGATGACTCCAGATAAAGAATTCCCCCATAGAAGCAATCTAGTTATTTTCTGGAGCTTACCCAGTTCCTTTGGGATGGATCCAGTGAGCTTATTCATGTGCAGATACAAGTTCCTGAGCTCTGAGCACAGACCCAGTTGAGGTGGGATAGTACCAGAGATCTCCGTGTCATACAGAGCCAAAGTTTGCAAATTTACCAAGTTCCCAAATGTGGAAGGGATTTGACCTGACAAACCACTGGCTGCAAACCCTAAAGTTGTCAAATTCGTCAGAAACCCTAGCTGGGCAGGGATAGGGCCTCCGAGATTAGGGTTACCACCAAGCCTGAACTGCTGAAGAGAGACCAAAGAGCCTAAACTTGAAGGTATCGAACCATTCAACAGATTGTCCTGAAGACAAAGAACTTGCAAGGAAAATAGATTTGAAATCTGTGAAGGGATTGAGCCAGAGAGCTTGTTGGCATTCAAGATAAGGAACTGGAGAGAAGAGAGGCGGCCAAGCTCTGATGGGATTGGACCAGAGAGAGCGTTTGAAGAAAGGTCGAGAAGCCTGAGGTGGGTGAGTTTTCCAAAAGAAGGAGGGATTGGGCCAGAGAGGTTTGTGGAGGAAAGGTTTAGGAACTGTAGAGAGGAGAGAGAAGAGAGGTCTGGGATTGAAGACATGTTAAGGAAAGTGTCGGGGATAGAGACAGAGATCACTCTGTTGTCTGCAGAACATGTAACGCCATACCATGAACACGGTGTCTGGTCTTGTGGGTCCCATGAGGAAAAGAGTGATGAAGAGGAGGATGGTGGTGATTGTCTCTTGAGAGAGAGAAGAGCTTGGCCGTCTGATGAAAGAGAAAGAGTGGGTTGAGCCATGGAGACCCATGAACAACAAAAGAACAAGAACAAGAAGAAAATATTCAACTGTTTGCTGCTACAATCGAAAGATTGCTTCTTTATGATGAAGAAATGGCTGAAAGGAAAATGGTTTGGTTCTTTCTCCATCGAATCTCTCTGGTAATGAAATGATTGGGAGATTCAGTTGGTAGTGGTGGTGTAATGGAGGATGAGGAAGAAAATAAAAGTTTATCTTATCTTTATTTTTGTTGTTGAATCTTGAGGAGACAAGAAGCATGTGTAAGGGCTTTGCTTTCTTTATTGCTTAGGGTTTACACTAAACCATTGCAGAACAAGAACATCAAGAGCAATAACTGTAGATAATAACCATGTGAGGTCTTCACACTCTCTCCCATGGAAGAACTCTCTTGCCGATGGGAAAAAGATTGAAACTTTACCCGGCGACGGTGGTGGTAATGGTGGCTACGGTGGAGATATGAGGTTGATGAAGGTGACGTTGGACTTTGAGTCTCACTTTTTTTTTTTCTCTGTCTCTTTCTTCTCGTTTGTTGTTGTTGCTGCCTTGGGAAGACTAATAATAAGCTTTGATTAATCATAGCTTTATTATATTATAAAGTTTTTTTAAATTATTATAATGCAGTGATTTGGGCGCCACCGGATTTTCTTCCGTTTATTCGTGGATGTGTGTGCAATGTGTATAATAATACGTTCTGAAAATAATCAAAACTTTTAACATCACTCTATACTACATTTGTAGTATAATAAACAACTCTGTAAAATTTTCACAACCCACAAGGTTTTTAATTGAGCCTTCCTTCCAAAAATCAAGGTTAATTATTATGCTTTGCTTTTTATAAAGGTATATTCACGGACCAATGATTTTTGTAGAAGTTTAAGTGTATCCATTTTTTGTTTTTTTTGAATGTACATTAGTTTCAAAAACCATTATACATTTCAATATTACCAAAAAAAAAAAAAAAACAGTTTCATTAATGCGTGCAGTATCAAAGCTAATTGCCCATATTACTCACATGTTCGATTTTATAACGTGTATTACAGATTTGTCATTGATAAAGTGAAAAAAAAAATTTGGATTTTCGAAGAAAGGATCTCAGCAGTAACGAATAAGCAACAAAGTTATAATATTTGGATGTATAATGTTACGTCCACATATATTTTAGTGGTTTTGATGATAAAAATCAAGCCACGAAGCAATGTAGCTAACAAAGTAACAATACATGTTATTTGCTCTTGTCTTCTTCTCCCCCTCTTCTTCTCCTTTTGTCGGTTGCTCCCAACCGTTGGATCTTCTTACTTACTCTCTCTTTTTGACTCCCTAAAGTAAAAGAAAAAAAGTTAAATATACTGATCTTAGTCATCTATGTTCACTTGGTGATTACATTTGATAAACTATAGATGAAAATTCGGTTATACACTTATCGTATAGTAACATTTTTGTAAAATTTACAAAATGTTGACTGTTGTTTTAGCCAATGTCCTGGTAAGAATTGTGGATGCTCTTCTCCCAACTAACCAAGAGATCTTTGATGGCATGAGAGATTGATACATCAATATAACATATTTCTCAAATACTTGTGAACCTTCCTAACTTCAAATAGTAATAACAAACTATCCATTACTAAATGAGAATGGTCTAATCTACTAGCATAGTGAAGTCAATGTTTTATATAAAAAAATAAGAGAGAGACTGAGGCTAATTAGAGATAAAATAAAATATTGCCATCGTAACTTAATTGGTGAACTAGATTGTTTTTACAATGGTTAAGTTATTGTTATGATCCCACTTCAAAAATTAGAATTGGCATAAAGTAATATATACTAATATACAAATTAAAGATTATGAATCGGTTCAATTATGGTCAATTGAATTTAAACTAAAAATCCATAAAACTTAACATTGTATCAGATTGAAATGGAATAACGTTACTCCCTCGGTTTTTTTTTGGCTAAAAGCTCAAAATTTAAGAAAACACATAATTTTTGTTTTTTTATTTAAAAATCATATCATTTAATATTAATTAAAAATAATTCAACTAATGATAAAAAAAATAATGCATAATGCAAATAGTAACGATTCGGATCCGACCCATTTGAATAAGTTTAAATAGATTAATTTGACTACCTATGTTATCAAAGTGCACTTACCTTTTTCCGGTCACTTACCCTAAAAGAACTCCAGAGTTAAGCGTGTTTATGCTGGAGTAGCACTAGAATGGGTGATCTTCCGGTAAGTCATCTGCAAAACCGTGTGAGTGAAGTCAAAACACGGGAAAAGGTCACGTGGTGATTGCATGGACAAGTAAATCAGTCGGTCGGCCACCAAGAAAAATAACGCACCGACTGTCAGACAGGAGCGGGGCCCACGAGCCCGACAGAGTGATGGGTGACTCGCCGGTAGGGACGGTCGGGGTGTTACAAGTGGTATCAGAGCCAAGAGAAGTCAAACTGGTTATGTTTCAGGAGACTGTCTTGAGGTTTGGGGGTTAAGGCTCACACTGGCGGGATCAGAATTCGGGGACGAATTCTCGTTAAGTGGGGGAGAATTATAACTACCCGGCCCCGACCCATTTGAATAAGTTTAAATGAATTGATTTGGCTAACTATGTCATCAAAGTGCACTTATATTTTCCGGTCACTTACCCTAAGAGAACTCCAGAGTTAAGCGTGCTTATGCTGAGTAGCATTAGGATGTGTGACCTTCCGGGAAATCCTCTGCGGAACCATGTGAATGAGGTCAAAACACGGGAAAATGTCACGTGGTGATTGCAGGGACAAGTAAATCAGTCGGTTGGGCCACCGAGAAAAATAATGCACCGACCGTCAGACAGGGGCGGAACCCATAAACCCAACGAAAAGATGAGTGATTCGCCGGTAGAAGCGGTCGAGGTGTTACACAAATGGTCACAAACATTAAATAAATTTATCTTTTACATAAAAATTTTAAACAATCAAATAAAATAAAACAATTTTTTTTTTTTCTAAAGCTTACTATAAAAGAAGAGATGAGGTAATATTTTGAAGGAAAATGTTAGGTTAGAAGTTGATTTTTAGTTGAAATATGCATGAAGTATAGATAAGTTATTATAAAAGTTTAATTTTGAAGAATACTACAAATTAATTACAAACTTATTAATGAAGAATACTACAAAGTTATTCTATTATATAGCCCGACGAATAAATGTTACGTAACAAAGATTTTTCTTGGTAATGAATAAATGAATTAGGAGTAGGGAACGCACAAGTGATGAGAGGCAGCATGGGAGACGGTGAAAGTTAAAAACTTAAAAGTGAGTTTGGAGGGAAGCCCCTTTTGTTCGTGTCGTGTTTCTTTGATTATGGGATGGTTTTTTTCATTTTTAAATGTCGATTGATTAAAGAAACTGCCGTAAGCCTAAAAAACAACTATAATTAGTTAAAACGATACGTAAAAATCAAAATTACATTACCAAGGCAGAGGTGGTGGGTGCGTTTTGGGAGGTGAGCAGCATCAGATATTGTTTATATAAAAAAAAACACTCATACATGAAGGACAGAGGAGCTATAAATGTAAAATATATTTTAGATTTTGACCTCTTTTTACTCCCCATTTAAAGTTTTGTACATACGATAAGTTTATTTTTTTGGGAGGTCAAAATGTTAAGTACATACGATAAGTTGATAAGTTGATACCTTTGCTTTAAAGATTTTGTTTTCAGTAGTAGTATCCGGCGTCGGTACTTAATCAGTGTTTGAAAGTTATATTTTTAAAGTCATGAATTCGAGTATCAACGAGCGAAAAGAAACTAAAATATCAATTTTATATGTTTTTTTTTCACTAATTTATTAATTTATTACAAATTATGATAATTGTTACATCGATGATTATATAACGGTCAATTTTCTTATGAAGATCCACGACTAACAGCTGCACCTGCACCATGTTTACCATCATATGAATTATGAAGATCTACGCCTGACAGTTCTGTTTGCACCACGCTGAAGATCTCTTGTAAGCTTGCCTACATTAATTTACATGATTCTTCATTAATCTACATAATTAATAATAAATCGCGTTCTGTGTGATTTGAAATTCAGACCTCTTGGTTTACAAGCATTAATGAACCCTTGATAAACCATTGGGCGAAAGAGTTTCCAAAACAATATATATCTGAATAGATGTACTAAATGCGAATGTATCTGAAAATTATGAATCCAGATCTGGATAGTTAAACTTGGATCCGAATATAGATATTATAAAATTTTATGGTGTCCAGATCCGCCCCCATTCATATTGATATCAACCGATTTTAAATCAATCGATTTTGTTAAGAATTCCACAAAATTGAGATGAAACTTACAGTAAAATTATAAAAAAACATTGACTAATACATTTATTGTTATTTGTTTTGTATTGAAAAGTAATAAAAATTACTCCTTCCGTTTCATAAAGAGTGTCATTTTGACTCTTGATTTTTGTTTCACAAAGAGTGTCACTTTATGTTTTCAATGCAATTTTTTAAACTAAATCTCAGTTTTATCCCTACTATTTTAACCTATTAATTAAAGAGAGAAACTGATTTAGTGTATTAATAAAGGGCATAAAAAAGATTTACAAGTTTTTCTTAATTTGTGTGAAAAATGTCAGAATGACACTCTTTGTGAAACGGAGGGAGTAATAAGGTAAACTCGAATGAGATACGAAGAAGCATTTTGCAGGCGGCGATTAAAGAATTCATTGAACATATTAATAGGGTAACTAATTATCTAACTAAGCGTATTAACAAGTGTAGCTAATTTGTCTGCTGCATCCACCCTCCAAAAGCAAATGCTTTAACGCGGCCGCTAATTAATGGTTGCTCCAGCTAATCTACTTGTAAAATAACATTTGTTGGAGAGCTTTTGTTTTCCTAATGTTAGAGACATATTTATTACTACTAAACCATCTATCTTTTCTAGCTAGGGCAAATATCCAGAAAAAAATTGTTTGTTTCAAAGTTGTATAAGATTAAGATAAACTTGATTTGTTTATTACTCCCTCTGTCCTATATTAAGTGATTTTTTAAAACTTTTATTTTGTCCCAATTTAAGTGATTTTCTCACTTATCTATACAAAAGTTTAATTTATTTTAATCTAATACATTAGTTAAAAAGTTTTTGCTCGAAGAAGTTGAAGAGTTTTCTAACTTTTTAATGTTTTCAATTTTTTTATTAGATGACAATCTCTTTAAAAAAGTAGTTTTCTTAATATGTGTGTTTTTATCTTGAAAATCACTTAAAATGGGACAGAGGGAGTATAAGAGCATCTCCAACCCATAATTGCATTTTTCATTGCAAAATGCTATAATTGCAAAATGCTATAATTGCAAAATGCTATAATTGCAAAATGCAATTGGATTTCTCTCCAACCCATAATTGTATTTTCCATGTCAAAAGGAATATTTTTAGTATATTCTTCTTTTCTATTTTATTATTAATTACTAATTATACATATTTCCTTTAACATTTACAAATTGACCTATTTATTTAATTTCTCTCAAAATTTCCATAAATTATGATATTCTTGAAATTTCATTATTATAATTTAAAAAAAAACCCGGATTTTACGAAAAATGGTTCAACACAACAATATCAACAAGATCTGCCTTAATCTGTTTCTATTAAAATAATGTTATTTACATTTTAATTTTATATATTATAGTGTTTTAATATTTATAATCATCAAAAAAATAAATCATCATCAAAATAATTATTTATAACTCTAAAAGTAAAAGTATGTAAAATTTGAAGGACTATTTTACAAATAAAAAAGTTCAATTGCAAAATGCAATTGAAAATGAGATGGTGCCATATTTGCAAGCAAAAATGGCATTATACCATTTTGCAATTGAAAATGAGATTGGATTGGAGCATATTTTATTGCAAAATGCAATTTGGCACCAAATTTGGTATTGGATTGGAGATGCTCTAAGAACACATAAACCGAAGAATTCACTGAGTTCCAAAACGTCCAAGTATTGGCTGCCATGGTTAATCATAGCTTAAAACAATAATTGAAGTGGAAGTCAACCTCCAAGTAAATTTTACTCAGATTTCACATTCCGTGACTCAAGTTCTACCATTAATGTCTTGATCACCATCAAGAGATTCTAAACTAACGATCAAGAACCACACTAACTGATTCTGTCACTATTGAAACTTGGATTGTGACCTCATTTTGGAAGTATCATGTTTTTCAGGGTTTTAAACTATTGTTTTAATCTTCTACATTGAGTTTTCATTGTGTTCTCGAGTCTTTTCGAGGTTTTTTAGTGTTTTTGAAGTGTTTCGGGGTATATAGTTTGGAACGCCTTCCTAATTACTTGACCAGTAGCAGATTTGTGCGATATGTACCATGCAGAATATATATACTTTTTCGTCTTAATTTTTTCTTCTAATTCAACCTAAAACGATCCTAAACCTATAAACATATATTTTAAACCACTTGTTTACAAATGTTTATTTTTATTCTCAAACTTTTAACAGTTTTTAAATTTTTGGGAAGGCAATCTCTAATTCTATAACTATGGAAAACATTTTTGAACACCTGTATTATTTTACAAATATTCAAACCTGACATTAGTGAGGTTTAATTAAGGCGTTTAAAAATAAACTAGTAAAACGTTTTCCACATGAAAGATATAGTAAAAAAACTTTAAAATAAAATTTGAGACACATACAAAAATGGTGATTTAAGTTTTGACCCCAACAAATAGACAATCAAACCAATTCCAGATATCACAGTCAATCAAGTGAAGAATCCAGAATTGAAAAGCTAAGAAAAAAAACTCACCAAAAGAGCCTCGAGATTCAAGTTCCTGCTTTGGGATAATTTTGGTGAATTCTCTCTACATCGATATTTAGTTGACTTTTTCACGATGAAATTTTTGTGAATGAGAAATAAAAGTCCAAAGTGTATAACATGTTTAAGCTTTTAAATTTGAATTTTGACTAAATGTCAAAAATGGTAAAATCTTATATTAGATATTTAGACTTGAACTTTAGTTTATATTTGTTAATTGGAGATTATGTCCATTAACTTATTCTTAGGGACCATATTCATATTGATATTTTGTGTTTGTTAAACACACACAAAAAAAAAAAGCAAATCCATTTTGAATTTTTTTTCCTTCAAAACCTTAATTTTCATTCAATTAAACTTTGCGGTTACAACGGTAAAAAAGAGACACAACTCTTAAATTAAAACAAGACAACTTGAAAGCAATAGAAGATGAGGCTGAAAATCAGCAAAGTTAAGCGACAGCGAATCACAGAATCTACCTGGATGCGTCAGCAAAGAGTTCACGGCCAAGCGGGAATGAGTTAACTTAGTCACCTTATATTGTGACGTTGAAAGATTGAGTCTCTTCGGAACAAAACTCGTTGCATCTTCTGGTCCTATGATAGTAGCACACAAGATAAAAAATCGGTTGAGGGAATGAAACGTTTTCGGCTTTGAAGCAGCAGAAAATTCTCCTCTCCTAGAGAGGGAAGATGGAGGTAAGATTCTCTCCCCGAAAGAGGAGGATGGTGAAAACGATCTCTTCCATGAGGAGGAAGTTGATCTAAATAGATTCTCCATAAAGGAAAAAACTAGAATCGGTCTCTCCGTCGTGACAGAGGAAGGTACCCGAAGGTAAAAGCCAGAACTAGATTTGGCGTTGACAAGCGTTGTTGAGAGGTTCCTTGATGGGTCTTTCACCAAATAAATGTTTACATGTGTTGGACTAGAAACCACGGTTATCAAATTGGGACAGGCCCACAATGAAAAGCAAATCATCACCGTTGAAGGAACACTTGCAGCCGGAGGAGGGAAATGAACGAAGAATGGAGCGAGGGGGGAAACTGAGCCGCATCTCTTCCTTAAGAGGAAGGAAATTAACAGGGTTTTTGTCTTCATTTCGATGCATAGTATCGAAGAGGTAACGCCATCGCGGGCGAAATAAAGTAAACCACCGGAGATCTCGGATAGGGACGGCAAGAGGTGAAGCTTAGACTTCTGATAGGTCGTCGGAGCTAAGCCTAGCACCGACAATGAGCTTTGCACAGGCGGTAATGGACATAGACAGAGGAAATAGCGGATCTGTGGCAGAGAATAAATCAGATCTGGTGAGGGATGAGAATCGTGGCAGATGAGATAGGGCAGGAGAAGCTGAGAGAGGAGGGCAGAGGAAGCAGCTGCCGGAAAGGGAAGAGGGTCGGTGGATCTGGAGGCTCTGGCGGCTGGGACACCCTTGCAGCTCCGAGTGAGGCACCGGCGGAAGTTTAGAGGAGGCAGAGTTCTGATTTGCAGAACGCGACGTACCGGCCGGGCAAATCGGAAAAGTTTCACGCTGTTCAACCATCACAGCGGAGGAGGATGAGCAAGGAGACCGGTGAGAACGCCGCCAATTACTGAAACATAAACTTCCCGAGAAGGGCGGAGAGATCTCGAAAAGTAAATGTAGACGCAGATCAGGAGAGAATGGAAGAAGGGCGGCTCCGACGATCCATTCTGCAAGCTCCGGGTCTTGAGGCGGCCACCTTGAAAGATGTGCCTGAGAGAGAACGAGTAAAAGCATAATATATTTTTGTTTTACTTGATTATATATAGGGAAAAAACCTTAAAAATACATGAAGTTAATTTCGTTTGCTAAAAAAATACCTGAACTATTTAGACACTCCGAAAAATATCCAAGGTATTTTTGAGTGTCAGATAAATATCCAGACATTCAAATTTTGAAAGTTTGACAATGGGATTTAAACGCCGTTACTTCAATAAACGTGAACAGCAAACGGTGTTAACATTTTTTTAACAGCAATGGCTTTTATTAATCCGTAAATTGCACAAAACCCTCAAAAATTGATTTGCCCAATTTCCCCAATTGGATTAAACCCTAATTCATTTTTTCCCCAACTCACTTCTCTTCCCTGTGGCTTCTCTTCTTCTCTTCTTCTCTTCTTCTCTTCTCTCTCAGTTCTCAATTCCTCTCGGTTCTTCTGCTCTCAGTTTCGATCAATTCTCTTCTCCTCTCTCACTCATCTTCATAATCGGAAAACGCATAGAATGGAACTTTTAAAATCTGCAGAATCTAGAAAGGAGGGAGGAAGGTGAAATTCACCCGATGGGTTTAGGGTTTTGGAAGATCCGACGGCTAGAGACGGAGATAAAGTCACATCTGAGGCAATGAGAGAGGTCTTATATGGTTTGACACGAATCTGCTTTCTTGTTTGGGGTCTACTTTACTTAATGCACTGATTAATTCTTTTTGTTTCCTGTAAAATATCTCAAAGTCTAAACCTGTTTGATGGAATTGATCAAATCCTGCAAGTGGTTTTGGCACATTCCTCCAAGTTAAATGCTTGATACAATCAATGAGAATCTGATTTTAAACTGTGTACAAATAGCAAGAGTTGTTGCCGAGACAGGTTTGACTGTATCTTGGTTTTGCTTTTGATCTTTTGTTTGAAGAACATCATTCAAACATTGCTGGAATCTAGATTTGTTTCGTCTCTCTTTATCATTACTGGAATCAGTTAAGGAAACAACTTGAAACTTAAATTATTCAGATAACAGAGAAAAACCAAAATAAAAATTGACCTGAGTCGATACTAAAGTAAAGAAGCATGAGTACCACCATTTCAGAGAGAACAAAAAAACTAAACTATTTGGACTTAGATTTCATGAGCTGCTGAGCATCAGATGGAGTGGGAAGTGCTGGAATAGCTCCTTTCTGAGTTGTACACACAGCTCCACAAGCATTTGCAAAGGCAAGAGCTTCCTTCAACTTTCCTTCATCCTGCAACAGTCATTCACACAAACACACAAAAAACTCAATTCGTATCGCCTAATCTAAGACCTGAAAATGACTTTCGATTGTACTTACATAGAGTATGGAGCCATCTTTGCCTAGTGAGACAAGAAATGCACCAACAAAAGAATCACCAGCTCCAGTTGTATCAACTGTTTTCACACAGTATCCAGGCACTCTCCCTTTGAATTTCTGCAGTTTCGACAGTCAAACAAAACATTGTTTTAGATCACTCTTAAGTCTTAAAAAGGCACAATCATGTAGCGTTTGATTTCTTTTTGTTTACCTTTGTATAGTATATGCAACCTTTCTCTCCATCAGTAACAATAATCATCTTGAGCTTGTCATGCATCAGAGACAAAACAACCTCATCTTTCTCCGCATCTCCCCTGGTGAGGAATGTTACCTCGTCATCGCTTACCTATACACTAAAGATCATCATCCAAACAGAAAAAATCAAGAGTTTGTTTTTACACAAGTATAAAGATGAGTGATAGAGGAGAAGAGAACTGATCGAAACTGAGAGCATAAGAACCGAGAGGAATTGAGAACTGAGAGAGAAGAGAAGAAGAGAAGAAGAGAAGCCACTGGGAAGAGAAGTGAGTTGGGGTAAAAATGAATTAGGGTTTAATCCAATTGGGGAAATTGGGCAAATCGATTTTTGGGGGTTTTGTGCAATTTACGGATTAATAAAAGCCATTGCTATTAAAAAATGTTAACACCGTTTACTGTTCACGTTTATTGAAGTAACAGCGTTTAAATTCCATTGTCAAACTTTCAAAATTTGAATGTTTGAGTATTAATCTGGCACTCAAAAATACCTTAGATATTTTTCGAAATGCCTAAATAGTTCAGATATTTTTTTAGCAAACGAAATTAACTTCATGTATTTTTAAGGTTTTTTCCCTTATATATACCACCGGTAGCTGTGAGCTAGTGGTTAAGCGCAGAGGTTGGTCTTGTAAGAGGAGAATTAAACCCGTTTTTATGCATGGCCTAAGGAAACTATGAGTCTTGGCCCAAAAAATTTTGAAACTAAAAAAAATGAGAAAATAAAATAAATGATGATATAGATTTGATTAATATGTGAATTAAAATTTTCCATTTATATCATCTTTGTCCATTTGATTTCAAAACCATAAACATGATGACATTTGCAACTCATTTTTCTATATAAAGGCATATTGGAAAATACACATTAGGCTTGTGATTGGGTATCACAAATCAAAAGATTTCAACAGTTGTAACATGAGATATATTTAGTTCTATTCACCCTAGAACCATCGCACCATAAGACGAAATTTGAGTTACAAAATAATGGTTATGAAACCCATCAACATCTTTCTGTATATCCGCGGCACTTAATTGCCCTGTTCTTTTGAGAAACGCTGTGTCAGCGTCAGCGTCAAAAAAATAATAAACTCAAAAGCTTAGAGATAGACACGTGGTGGAAAAAGCGGAGCTGCAGCGATGAAAACGAAGACACAGCGGCGGAAAAAGGAGGAATTACTGTCGCTGATATTTTCCAGCGTTTAATTTAGTTAGGGTTTGAATAAAATAACCAAAACCTACTTCGAAAATCTGGTGAAAGCTTTGGAGAACGGTCTGATATGGAACCCAATTTATGAGAGTAAATCAACAACAGGCTCTAGATCAGCAAAATATGTCAAAAGATACAAAGAACACCACATCTATTACACTAGACTCTCTCTCTTCTTAACTCAATAAAGTCATACTAGCTTCACTACTAAACACATGGGTGAACTAGATCAAGCAGAAGACCACATCCATTACATTAGACTCTTTCTACTCTTAACTCAATTAATAAAAAGTCATCAAATGTTTACCGTTCTTTTCTGATATCTACTTAATATCAGTTAAAGTTCATCAAATATTTATTATGAAATATCAAATTCAAAATCTGGGTATTAGCTATCAAATAGACATTTTAAAAGTATAAAAAACGATCTTTCAAACACAAAAATATACATAGTAAATATATAAAACTATACAGTCATCGTGAGTCTTTCCTTAATACAAAACAAATTTGAACACTATGCTGACAAACTATTCAAGTAAAGAGATAGGGTAAATGGTATAATAAAATAACCACAATCGTATATTGACATTTTATATGCAGCGGAAAAAAAAATCTAAGTAATATTTGAAAACACTACACAAGTAGCTTTGCACTCGAAACATCGTAAAGTCTGATTATTATACGTAGCTACTACCAATATCTAAACTGATACAAACAATATATGAATAATACCTTCTAAAATTCCACTTAAATAATACAGTATGACAAGGTTATGAATCAAACTCAATTTGAGACAAGTTATTCAAATCAAAACATAGAGAAATGACACAAGTTAAAAACAATGAGAAATGATGCAAAGATTTCACATCATGCTAAAGGTTTGAGAAAAAAAATTATTTAATAGGAGACTGCAAATAAAACCGATTTTAGCTAAAACTTGTGGAAAACTTTGGAGAAGTAAGAAGCTGATCATTGCAGATTTTCAACAAAGCTACAAACAACCTTTCATTGTTCTTGATAACTCGATCATTTTCTTTGATTGTCTCAAACATAATCATACGGAGCTGAGTTTGCATATTAGCAATTGAACGATTAGTTCCTCTCCTTGTTGCTAGAGTTGCCCAATTTTTAACTAAAAATAAGAAAAATATATTGAAAGATACGATATAAGCATATATTAAAGGAATTATTTTTCAGTACTCTAAAATGTCAAACAATTCTTATTCTATTTTTATATCTCCGCGCATGGTATATAACCCAAACGTGTTGAGAAAACATATTAATATTTTAAATAATTAGTTATTTAATTATGTAAAAATTAATTGCTTTATTATTATTTTACGTAACAAAATCTATAAACTTATAAATAAATATAAGTAGGAGAAAATGAAACATCATATTTTAAATACATTTTTACGGAATTGTTTTCTGTAAATCCAGTATTTTTTGACAATTTAAAAGTTACTTACCAAAAACAATTAAACCAATCTATATTAAACCTAGTTTCTTCTAATAAAAGTTCAAACAGATGTGCTCTTATCCATCTAGTTATTCAAATACTTTTACAAGCGACCCAAATGAAAAAAAAAAAAAAAAATCAAACAATTATATTAGGAAAAATTTGCTCAATAACCATAAAATATTTAAATCTACAAGCTAACCAAAATCTCCTCTTTTCTCTCTCTATCTCTTCCTATCTCTCTCTAACCATTTGGTTTCTTTGTTAAAGTTTTTTTTTGTTTTGGTTATTAATCAAATTGACCCTTTATATTAAGAGATCTTTCTAAATTAGAATTTTTTTTTGTTATTATCTTACTTTAAATATATGGGTTGTTTTGATGAATAACCAAAAAAAAAATATTTAAAAAAGTAACCAATTTCTTAAAGACATATAAAAAAAGATAAATAGAGAAATTGGTCATTGGGTAAATTATAGTTTTTTCATGGTTATTCACCAAATTTTTCCTTAAATATAAACTATGCTATTGATACAAGTTATATTACAGTAGAACCTCTCTAAATTAATACTCGATAAATTAATAATCACTATAAATTAATAAATTTTGCTAGTTCCGAGTCGGGCCAATGTAAAAATTAGCAAAATTTGATAAAATAATAAGATAATAATATTTTTGAAACTATTATGTAAATACATGGTTCCAATAATAAACTAAATTAATAATTATACATCTAAACATATATCTATATATATATATAACTAAGGTAATATAGTAAAAATGATTAAATTATTGTTTTAAGTTTATAAAAATTGTTGATTTATCTTTAAATTTTTGATATGATATTTTCTAAATAAATTTTATAATTTCGAAAATATTTTTGTATTGTTTCTTGATGAACGTTAAAAGTTCAAACCGAGAATATCTCTATAAATTAATAACTCTATAAGATAATAAAATCTTCAAGTTCCAACATTATTAATTTATAGAGGTATTCAAAGACCGCCTAATTTTAAAATACTCTTTCGTCTTCATTGTCAACAGTCAACTCTTTCAAGTTTAGCATATTTTAAATATTATTGTTAAAGAAAAAAATTGTTGTCAAATTTTAAAATACTCTCTCGAACAAGTTATTGCACTAGCAAGGAAACTCCATATAGCAACTCGATATTTATTTATTTTTTTATTTTTTTGATAAATATTATCACATATGCTTTACTTTTTGTTGACCAATAGCATTTCTCAAAATGTTAAGCTTTTGCTAAGTTTTATTATAGAGGGTTTCGCTTTTTTTTTGCATGAGAATAATTAATTGATATAAAGATACAGTACAACCTCTATAAATTAATACTCTATAAATTAATAATCACTATAAATTAATAAATTTTGCTGGTCTCGAGTCGGACCATTGTAAAAATTAGCAAAATTCGATAAGATAATAAGACAATAATTTTTTTGAAACTTTTATGTAAATATATGGTCCCAATAATAAGTTAAATTAATAATTATATATTTAAACATATATATCTAAATATATAACTAAGGTAATATAGTAAAATATGATTAAATTATTGTTTTAAGTTTATAAACATTGTTGAGTTATCTTTAAATTCTTTGATATGATATTTTTTAAATGAAATTTTAAATGAAAATTTATAATTTCGAAAAAAAATTTGCATTGTTTTTTGATGAACGTTAAAAGTTTAAATCGAAAATGTCTCTATAAATTATTAAATTATTAATCTATAGAAAAATTAATAACTCTATAAGATAATAAAATCTTCAAGTCCCAACATTATTAATTTATAGAGGTTTTACTCTATTAAGCTACTATTTCAATAGAATCATTATATGATTCGATCATGTCGGTTTTGGTAAGTCAAGTCTATAAAATAATGGTTTGTCTTTCTCATAATGCTAACAAATTGAGCTGTCGCATTCAATTCTTTAATTAGAGCTTCAGAGTATCCAATATCATATTTTGATTCCTTTGTACTCAATATTAACATAATCGTGTGTGTTTTCCCATCAACGAAAAAAAATTCCAAATCTTAAGTTTTCTCCAAAGCAACTTAAAGATGATGGAGAAGAAGCTACTCGTTGCAGCGTCAATCATCTTGAATCTCGTATTCACAATTCACATTCTTTACAATAACTCAACCACGAGGAATCCGACGTGGACCAATAGAGCCGCCGTGGAAGCAGAGGAAGCAGCCTCCGTTTCTTGCTCAGGCCATGGAAGAGCTTACGTGGACGGTCTTGGTGTTCTTGACGGCAATAAACCTCCATGTGAGTGTAACAGCTGCTACACAGGCAAAGATTGCTCCATTCTTCTCCCAGATTGTCCTGTAGATGCTAACTCGTATGCAAGATCTATCTCCCTTTCGATCATTAAGACCAAACCAGTCTATAAAAAACTTTTTTTTTAATTTCTTGTTTTTATGTGTTTTGAAGTGGAAACCCTTTGTTCTTGGAGCCTTTCTGGATGCGAAAAGCAGAGAAAAGCTCGGTTTTGGTCTCAGGATGGCACAGGATGAGTTATATCTATCAAGATGGGACTTGTGTCTCTGAAGAGCTCGAGAAGGTCATTAGGAAACTGCATAGTGTAGTGGGAAACGCTGTTACAGATAACAGATTCATAATCTTTGGAAGTGGAACCACACAGTTGCTTGCAGCTGCTGCTCATGCCTTGTCTTTGACAAACTCATCATCTCCTGCAAGACTTTTGGCGTCTGTTCCATTTTACGCTGTAAGCAAAGCTCTGTTATGTCTTTATGTAAAAACAAACTACATTGTTGGTTCTTGATCAGTCTGTTGTGTACAGATGTACAAAGAGCAAGTTGAGTTCTTTGATTCAGCAAATCTCAAGTTTGAAGGAGATGCGTCTGTGTGGAAGAAGAGCGAGCGCAATAATGACATCACACGAGTTATAGAGGTAGTGACATCTCCGAATAATCCAGATGGGAGGCTGAAAAGAGCGGTTCTTGATGGTCCTAATGTCAAAACGATTCATGATTATGCGTATTACTGGCCTTATTTCACACCTATAACTGCTCCAGCTGATGAAGACTTGAGCTTGTTCAGTCTCTCCAAGACTACAGGTCATGCTGGCTCAAGATTCGGGTAAACAAAACAAGATTCGGTTAAAATGTATCAAAAAGATTTGGATTAGTCACAGCAACTCACAAGTGTTTTTATCGTTGCAGATGGGGATTGGTAAAAGATAAAGCTGTTTATGAAAAAATGAAAAGATATGTAACTCTAAGTAGTATGGGAGTTTCTCGGACCACACAGCTTCATGTTCTTCAGTTGCTAAAAGTAGTGGTTGGTGATGGAGGCGATGAGATTTTCCATTTTGGTTATGGGACTTTGAAGAAAAGATGGGATACACTGAACAAGATATTTTCAATGTCCACGCGTTTCTCGCTTCAGATTATCAAACCTGAGTATTGCAACTATTTCAGGAAAGTCAGAGACTTTACTCCTTGTAAGTTGTTCCTTCTAGTGCAAGAAAGCTGAGACTCTGTTCTTTTTTAAGAGGCATTCTTCTGTTTTAATTGTATTACTTGTTTGATTTTTTATTTGAAAGCTTATGCGTGGGTGAAGTGTGAGAGACAAGAAGACACGAACTGCTATGAGATTTTCAGAGCGGCGAAGATAACAGGACGCGATGGCAAAGTGTTTGGATCAGAGGGAAGGTTTGTGCGATTGAGTCTCATCAGATCACAAGACGACTTTGATCAACTTATTGATATGTTGAAGAAGTTAGTCTCTCAAGAAGCTGTTCCTTATGAAAACTTGATGTTGTGATCAAATGTCTTCAATTCAATCATGTGAATAATGTATTTGGACCTAGTAAAGCTTTGTCATTATCGTGGAATTGAACATTTTCTTGTTCGATATCTATCATTTACATTATGTTCATAAATTTATTTTATATGGGTTATTTAGGGGAAGAAGGGTTGATTTCAAGGTGAACTAGTACCCTTTTTTACATATACTAATGAAGAGTACTTTTTACTACGCAAACCTACATAAAATTTAAATTACCTATCCAAACTATCTATTTGGTGCGAAATTCAGAGTTGACCGTAACGGTGTTAGTCAATCGTTAACTCCGACTGAGTCAGATGACGAAAAATGGTCAATTTCAACCTGAACTAAACCACTCTTGCCCTTTCATACATATACAATTGAACCGTGCGTTTTTTTACTCAAATCTCAATAAAATTCAAATTACCTACCCAGGCTATCTAACGAGAAGAATCAAGTCATGATCGAGTCGTGATACATACTTACAAACCTTAAAATGAGGTTAATCAAACAGCTCAATTCTATGCTTAATCAAACAATTCCAATGATTATAAAAATTACCTCATTTTGAGGTAACGATTTCAGCCAGAGTTACTGTTACGGCCAACTATGGGCGCATATGTTTGTTACTAAAGGTAACACTAGAATAAATAATAGAGGAAAAAAATAAGTTGAATTTTATAGGAATGAGTTCTTCTCCAAAATAGTACATGAATGAGTTGAACGTATTTTCTTAATAATTAGTTCATTTTGCAAAAACAATTAGTGGAATGAGTTGAAATATTTTTCAACATTTTCAACTATTTTCAATTCAAATTATAAAATTTAGAGGAATCTTCAATTCCACCAGATTTTGTTCCTCTAAATATGCAACAATTTGAGTTGAAAAATTGGTGAAGTCATTCCTAAAAATGAACTAATTATTAAGAAAATATGTTCAACTCATTCCTTTACTATTTTAGAGAAGAACTCATTCATATAAAATTCAACTCATTTTTTTTTCCTTTATTATTTATTCTAGTGGTTCTTTTAATAACAACCATTTACACCCAGAGTTGACCGTAACAATGTTAGTAAATCGCTAACTCCGGCTGAAATCATTACCTCAAAATGAGGTAATTTCTCGGTTTTTATAATCATTGGAATGGTTCGATTAAGCATAGAATTGAGTTGTATGATTAGCCTCATTTTGAAGTTCGTAAGTATATATCATGACTCGATTCTCCTCGTTAGATAGCTTGGGTAGATAATTTGAATTTTATGGAGGTTTAGGTAGAAAAACGCACGGTTCAACTGTATATGTATGAAAGGGCACGACTCGTTTAGTTCATGTTGAAATTGACTATTTTTCGTCATCTGACTTAGCCGGAGTTAACGATTGATTAGCACTGCTACGCTCAACTCTGATTTCCGCACCAATTAGATAGTTTGGGTAAGTAAGTTGAATTTTATGGAGGTTTATGTAGGAAAACACACTGTTCAATAGTATATGTATGAAAATGCACGAATGGTTTAGTTTAGTTGAAATCGACTATTTTCCGTTATTTAGGTAGGTAGAATAGAACCAGTTGGCAGGCAGGCACAACAAAAAAGTAGGTGAAAAGCAATCCAGTATCTCATACAAATCCACCACGGATCCGATAACCGGACATGTGACCCCGTATACTAGTTCGAATCAGATATTACTATAGATATAATATTCTCTCCGCAGAGTAAGAACGATTTTTACCTGATCCGATCATGATCAAATATCAAACTAGTGACTAGATGATAGAGAGCGGAAGCGATAACCTAACTCGAGATCACGAATTCGAGGAACTCTTGATCCTAAGCTGGGTTCGTGTCCTAGAGGTCGTAAATACGATGTATCGGGATCTTGATCTAGAAGTCGCGGATGCGATGTCTAGGATTCTCGAGCCAGAGGTCGTGAATACGATGTCTAGGGTTCTTGATCTAGAGGTCGTGAATGCGATGTCTAGAACAATAAGAGGTCGTGAATACTCTTCACAGTGCTTAAAAAGCTCTTGTTTATAAATTCAACTCAAATCAAGTCTACCTTACAATGCTATTGATCGATCCCTTTTATAAAAAAGGAAGAAGATAAAACCAAATCTCTAGATCCTAATCAACAAAAGATTTGTAATTATCCTTGAAATAAAAGAGAACCAAAACAAAACCAAGATAAAAATCTAAACTTGTCAAACACGTAAAAGCCCACGATGTGTTTGACGGAAGCCCACGATCTGCAATAGATGCGCTGCATCAGGTCCCTCCAGGTGGGAAATGATTCACCCTCGAATCTGCATGATGCAACACCAAAAGTGATCCCTTGTCTCCATGTGTCGGTGCTAAGACACCGTCTCCTACTTCACGTTCTTCCTCTTGTGAATCATAAACCGGTGCGTTGTCGTTGCTAACGTCGTCAACGATAGGTCCTTGACGGGTTTGAGTAGGGCACGATGGCCTGGCTCTCCGCAAGCGAAACAACGCAAGGCGTTGGGTCTGGTTGAGCGACGAAGAGACGGATCCTCTGCCGAAGTCTGAGAACGTGTCGCTGGGAGCGACGAGTCACTACTAACATGAGGTGTCACACTTGATTGCCCTGAAGTTTGGTCTTGAAAATGAGGCGTCGAGGTCTGGGGAGACCAGCTAGAAGACCGGAGTTGGTGTTCGAATGACGCTGCTCTGCGGTGCGCTTCTGCGATGGTCGAGGGATCGAATTGGGACATCGCGTTTTGCAGCTGTGGTCGTAAACCACCAATAAACCTGGAAACAAGTTGAATCTGACTATCATACAACTCGTTGCGTGTCAGTAATAGCGAGAATTCTTCGGCGTAGTCCTCAACGCTGTGATTGCCTTGTCGAAAGTTTTGAAGCCGCGTGTACATCGTACGGTCGTAGTTGTGTGGTAAGAAAGTCTTACGCAGGTGTTTCTTCAGCCGCTCCCACAATTGAATTGGTTCTTTACCCGTACGGGTTCGTGTGGATGTTAATTGCTTCCACCACGATGCTGCGTGACCACGAAACCTTATCGCTACAAGGGGAACTCGACGATCATCCATCACCTGTTTGAAATCGAGGACTTCCTCCACTGTCACTAACCAATCGAGGAGCTCGTCGCCACGAATTCCACCATTGAAATCAAGGATCTCAACTCGGAAACCTGTCTCCCACCTGTTATCTCGACCATCACCATCGTGATGTGCATGTCGTCGAACGCGTTGGTGATTTTCATCCTCCTCATCTTCACCTTTTTCGCCACGATCAGCGAGTGGATTATCGCGATGTACGCGATCCTGGTCTTGGTTGAACCGTTGTTCACATTCACCCAATCGAGTCACCAACAACTCACCCATCTATTTAATAGAGGAATGAATTGTTGACTGAATGTTCTCCTACATCGCAATGAGTGTGGTACGGAGCTCAGCACATTCGGCTGTCGGACCCTCGTTGTTGGCACCACCGGCGGCAGCTGGTTTCTTTGGTGGCATCGTCGAACGTTCCGAATCTGATACCAACTGATAGAGAGCGGAAGCGATAACCTAACTCGAGATCACGAATTCGAGGAACTCTTGATCCTAAGCTGGGTTCGTGACCTAAAGGTCATAAATACGATGTATCGGGATCTTGATCTAGAGGTCGCGGATGCGACATCTAGGATTCTCGAGCCAGAGGTCGTGAATACAATGTATAGGATTCTTGATCTAGAGGTCGTGAATATTCTTCACAGTGCTTAAAAAGCTATTTATAAGTTTAACTCAAATCAAGTCTGCCTTACAATGCTATTGATCGATCCCTTTTATAATAAAGAAAGAAGATAAAACCAAATATTTATATCTTAATCAACAAATGATTTGTAATTATCCTTAAAATAAAAGAGAAGCAAAACAAAATCAAAATAAAAACCTAAACTTGTCAAACACGTAAAAGTCCACGATGTGTTTGACGGAAGCCCACGATCTGCAATAGATACGCTGCATCACTAGAGGAATCTTGTTGACCACTCAACTATGAGAGGCTGTTATGCCCGATAGCATGATCCTAGTTGACCACTCAACTATGAGAGGCTGTTATGCCCGCGTGATCCCATTATAATAAAAGTGTATAATTGGCAAAATATTTTATTTAAGATTTGAAATTTTAAAAATATTTTATTTTTTTTATTTTTTATTTTTTTGAAAGCTACACATGTAAAAAAACTTTTTTCACCAGATTTTAACTAAAAATTACATGTTTTAATAAATAAAAACTAAAATCCATTATGAATATTTTATGGAGATAAAGATATCTACTTATTTAATATTTTTTAATCTATCCTACTTCTTATTATTTGAGATCAGTTTTAATGAAAAATGCTAATTTGTCAGCTTCACAATGAAAGTTAGTGCATTTTAATGATGACATGTAAATGTGACATGCCAAATTTCTTAAAACATACTAAATATTTTGATTGGTTGAGTTAAAACTAAATAAATTATGAAATTAAAACATGAATACACTAGATTTCAATTTTCTTTTACATATATTCATAATAAATTGCATAAAATATGATTACGAAAATTTTACAACCAATATATATTATATCTTTATATAAAAAATGATAATATATTATCCAATAGGATAATAAATACGCTATACCATTTTATCTCTTTTTTTAAAAAAAAGAGTTCATATCATACTCACATACAGTCTCATTATAGACGAGAATTTAAGATCATAAATAAAATAAAATGTAACCGGATGAAAAAAATAAACTATAATAAGATAAAACAAATATGAATAAGATGTAGAACTAAAAATAAAAATAAATCTCTACAGTTTTGTTTTTCGGTAAAACTCTCGTCCTTTGTTTTACGGAGTCATTTAAAAATCTTAAGAAGCAAATTTTATAATAAACGTATGTGCGGCTCAAATTTTATAATGAACACATGCGTGCATGCTAACCGTAAGAAATTTTATTTTCTTCATCAAACCAATTCCTCAGTATTGGATGAAGAGATGAGCGGAGAGTTACCGGAGAATTTATAAAATATAATTTCACAAATTTTATAATAAATATTTATTATAATTTTTATTGAAAAAGAAAATTAATGATAGATTATCCTGTGTACTATATTTATTTTCATGATAAAGCCAAATATTATGTTTTAATTTTTTTAATTCTTTATAATTTTTGTTAATATTTAATATAAATTTTAATTTTAAACCATGTATCATAAAATGCTGAAAAATAAAAAAATTTGATTAAATTAAAAACAAATAGAAACGTATTCCGTGATTGTTCATAAATGTCAAAAACTGCATTATGTAAAAACATAAAGTTTGGGGAAAATATCAAAAAAACTAACCAACACTAAATATTACAATTCACTTATTTTTAACTCATACTTACATGCATAAATATATGTATTTATTTGTTTTTAATATACAACTATACATTATAAAAATATAGATTACAAAACATATACTTTATTATTATTATTTTAACTCATAAAAGGCATACTTTCGATTTTTCTATAAATATGTGTGTATTAATTATGCAAAAGTCGAAGTCGCATGCGAACTTGTCGTGCATGCATTTTATTAACTTCGATTACAGTCCAATTTTAATTAATTTTAATTATTAAACAATTTATATATTTTTTAATCCTCTATATGTCCTTAGAGCGGTGAGGTGGTTGGTACGCACGAATGTGCGGGCCAACCATCTACCCACTCTTAGGATAAGTAAAGATTGTAAAACTCATTTTGGTTTAATTAGTAATAGGTTAAAAAAATATATATACTTAAAATATATATATTGGCAAGATTATATTGTGTAAGGAGAAAAGAAAGCATAGTGTAAATAATATTCAAGACATATTAAAAGAATTTAATTATTATTTAATACAACTTTTATATTTGCAATTATATGTCACTGTAAACAGTAGAAAAAATAAAAAAAATTAGTGTGATCAGTTCCAAAAGACACAAAACGATATGAAACGTTTGTGTGATTGTTGTTAAACACTAAAACTGTATATGTATAAAAATATAACGTTTACATTATATATAAGAAAATTAATCAATACTTAAATATTACAACTATTTATGTCTATAAAAAACATTTATACATGCACATGCTTGCATGCCAACCATAAAAATTAAATAAATTAAATAAATTATTATATGTTTTAATATTTTTCAGTTTATTTAGTTATCATATTTACACTTTTTACCTAGGGAAGTATTTTAAAATCTTGGTTAATGATTTTTTTTATTTAATTTCTATTGAAATCTATAACATTTTTCATTTGATTTATTGTTATTTTTTGTATTATTAAATATTCATTTAATGTTATTATTAATACATAATTAATTATGTACAAATAGATCAATTTCAATATATAATATTAATTATATATTGAACATATAAAATGTTTTATAATCCGCACACGGTGCGGACCGATCATCTAGTAACTAGATAAATCTTAATCTTTGAAAATTTATCTGTACAAAAAAAATTAGTTGTTATAAAGAGCATGAAAAACATGATAAGCTGAGTTCACAATATTGATAATACCCTTCACCACTACAAGAAATAGACCGATTTTTGACAGCGAGCAAAATGTCGCTAATCGTTAGCCGAAAACTAATTTTCGTCGCAAATCAGTCGCAACGTTTGCGACAGAATAAAATAATCGCGGATCCGTCGCAAATTTGCGATGAAAAAATTGCCGTCTCAAACACAGTATGCCGCAAATATGTCGCAAATTTGCGACAGATTAGCGACGGTTTATTCCGGTCGTAAAGGAGTCATCGCAAAACCGACGCTAGTCGTCGCAAATACAATCCGTCGCTACGTTGTCGCAAATACGATCCGTCGCAATGTCGTCGCAACTCTATCTTGTCGCAAGGTTGTCGCAAATACGATCCGTCGCAATGGCGTCGCAAATCTAACTCGTCGCAAGGTTGTCGCAAATGTGGCGTCGCAATACTGTCGCAAATTAATTAATAAATAAATAATTAATTAAATTATTAACAAAAATTATATATTAATTAATATTTAAATTTAAATTCAAATTATTTTAAAAAAAATTAGAAAAAAATTCTAATTTTAAAAAGAAATTCGAAATACAAATTAATATTCATAAAACATAAAAAATTATTGTTCAGAAAATAAAAACTTAATTTAATCGATAGGCGGGTCGTCATTTCCGGTCGATGGACCGGTTTCCGAGCAGCGGTAAAGTTCTGCGAATGCCGAGTCCCGTTGTGCCATAAACTCGAAATACCTATCGTAGCTCTGCATCTTCTGGTTCTGTGATTGAATCAGAAGGGCTTGGATCTCGATTATCTCATGAAGAGCGTGATCTGGTCCAGTGGAAAAAAAAGTCGGAAGAGTGGCAGCCTCGATATCCGACTGTAAAGAACCCACTCCGAAGATTCTCCCTCTTGTACGGGGAGCGACCTAAAAATATATATAAAAGTATAATTAAAAAGTTATTAAATAAAAAACTAAATTAAAATTGTAATTAATTTGAAAATACTTACGTCCAGATAAATCTTGTTCTTCTCGGCCGTACTAAGTGTGCAAGATGCAGTGCTTTCTGGATCATCAGGATCAGCTTGAGACATCTCTTGCATCCTCGCAGTGACGTCATTTTTTAGCTTCTCCGAGCGTCCATCGACAAAAGTTCCATCCGGATTTTTTTTGTCTCCTCGAGAACCGCTAACAAATCTCGAATTTTTGTTCCGGTCTGCTCAGCCTACAAAAACGTTGAAAACATCAGAATGATTAGAATAAATTATATATTAAAAACTGTAATATATAAAATAAATACTTACTATCATTCGGCCCCGTCCTTTTTAAACGAAATCTGACCCGACCGATGCTTAGAGGGTTGCTCTCCAACAGGAGCACTGTATCGGGCTTTGCGGGCATTGGTGCTCTTCTTCACGCTCCCCGGCTCATTCCAAAATCTAACAAGACCCTCCCAAACTAACGGATCAATCCATTCGGGCCTCGCATCATCGCCTAGCCTTTTCCACTTTGCCTTCCAACGTCCCACATGGTCAGTCATCCGTTTCTTCAACTTGGCTTCAAACATTCCGCTGACTTCTCCGTTAATGCTCTAATCCCAAAGATATTTTTGCTACAAAAAAATTATTAAAAAATAGTTTAAACATGGGAAAAAATAAATAAAAATAGCAAAAAAAATTATGATACTTACGGCAAATTGTTTGTACCACCGGTTGATGGTCTTTTTCGGAGTTTGCGACCAATTGGCATGAGCTTCTTTGAAATCTCTTTCAAATATTTCCCGGACCTTAGCAGCCACAGATGGATCATAATCGAACCTGAGGAAACAAAATTAGAAACGAAAAAATTTGCAATAATTATAATTTAAAATATATAAAAAATATAATTTAAAATACCATTTGGTACCGGGCGGACGGTTTGGATCGAGGAGTGTCAACCTGTCATACCCGGGACTCTCGAGAAGCTCTCGAATATCTATCTCTTGAACGGTGACCTTGGTCTTGATGTTCCTCCGGTTGAGGAGGAGGAGGCTGTGCGGGAGCTGTCTCGGGAACGGGAGCTGAAAATGTGGTTCGAACCGATGGGGAGGTGAAAGAAGCCCCTGGAGTAGACAGGATAGACTGATGCCTAGACGCTCGCGACATGTAACGAGAAAAGTCGTTGTTCGTAGACATCTGCAAAAAAAATTTTGTTAGTCATAGAAAAATAAAAACAAATAGATAACCTAAACAAAGTTATAAATTAAAAATCACGTTCGTTTTATAATAATTAAAATTTTATAAACTAAAATTAAAATTTTATAATCTAAAAGTAAATTTTTTAGACTAAAATTTTTAAATTTAAAATTGTAAACTAAAATTCTTAAACTAAAATTTATAAACTAAAATTACAAAATAATAAATCTAACAAATAAAACTAAAATAACCATTTCTACATAAGCTATTAATTGATTCAATTTGTAAAAAAATTACATAAAATCAAACTAATTACAAAATAAATCTGACAAATTTCTAGATAATCTAAAATTATATACCTAACAATTTCCAAAAATCTACATTCCATATCTAAAAATCTAACAATTTGTAACCTAACAAATCCCTAATAATCTAACATAGATCTAAGAAAATGGGATTTGCTACCTTTGTGTAGGAGTTCGGCGGCGAGGGAGGGAAGATCCGGCGGCAAGAGCAGCTCCGGCGGCAAGAGCAGGTTTGGAGAAGAGCAGATCCGGCGAGAGAGAAGCAGAACCTGCGTGAGAGAGAGGTGCGGCGGTGGCTCGCGAGAGAGAGAGATCGTGCGGCGGTGGCACGAGAGAGAGAGAGGGAGGGAGGGAGAGAGAGAGAGAGAGGGAGAGANGAGAGAGAGAGAGAGAGAGAGAGAGAGAGAGAGAGAGAGAGAGGGAGAGCTCTGCGGCGGCGTGAGAGAAGAATCGTGAAAGGAGGAAGAAAGGTTTTTTAGGTTTTAATGTTTACATTCTGCGACGAACCGTCGCAATACCGTCGCAATACAAAAAAAAACAAAACCTAATTTGCCGACCGAATACTTTGAACTTATTGGACCAAAAATTTTAAAAATATATCTTGTTTTGCGACGGAATTACGACGACCCCTCGCAATTCCGTCGCAAACGTGTGTATTTTAAATCTTATTAAATTAGGTATTGTAAATATTTTTTTATCATTTTTAAAATTTAAAAAACATTTATGATAGTTTAAGATTGTAACAAATCTTAATTTATGGAAAAGTTTACAAATTCTTATTGTCTAAAGTGAGTTTTACAAAACTATTATACTTATGAATAAACATCATCTCCTTCTATTCTTCTTTATGAAAAGCTTTCATGAAAAGTTGAAAAATTGTACTTTTTCTTATAATTTTATATCAACTTATAAAATCATGTAAAATTTGCATGAAATTTATATGAGTTGCTTTACAACCATATTCCAATTTAAGGTATAGGGTTTGCAAAATATTCGTGTTTTGCGAAGGACTTGCGAGGGGTCGTCGCAAGTTCGTCGTAATTTTGGGATTTGCGACGGACTTGCGACGACCCCTCGCAAGTCCGTCGCAAATCTTGTGTATTTTAAATCTTATTAAATTAGGTATTGTAAATATTTTTTTATCATTTTAAAAAGTTAAAAAAACATTTATGATAGAATAAGATTGTAACAAATCTAAATTTATGGAAAAATTTACAAATTCTTATTGTCTAAAGTGAGTTTTACAAAACTCTTATACTTATAAATAAACATCATCTCCTTCTATTCTTTTTTATGGAAAGATTTTAAGAAAAAAAATTAAAAATTGTACTTTTTCTTATAATTTTATATCAACTTATAAAATCATGTAAAATTTGCATTAAACTTATATGAGTTGCTTTACAAACCATATTCCAATTTAGGGTATAAGGTTTGGAAAATATTCGTGTTTTGCGACGGACTTGCGAGGGGTCGTCGCAAGTTCGTCGCAATTTTGGGACTTGGGACGACCCCTCACAAGTCCGTCGCAAATCTTGTGTATTTTAAATCTTATTTAATCAGGTATTGTAAATGTTTTTTTTTATCATTTTAAAAAGTTAAAAAACATTTATGATAGTATAAGATTGTAACAAATCTTAATTTATGGAAAAGTTTACAAATTTTTATTGTCTAAATTGAGTTTTACAAAACTCTTATACTTATGAATAAACACATCTCCTTCTATTCGTCTTTATGAAAAGATTTCATGAAAAATTGAAAAACTGTACTTTTTTCTTATAATTTTATATCAACTTATAAAATCATGTAAAATTTGCATTAAACTTATATGAGTTGCTTTACAAACCATATTCCAATTTAGTGTATAGGGTTTGGAAAATATTCGTGTTTTGCGACAGACTTGCGAGGGGTCGTCGCAGATCTTGTGTATATTTAAAAAAATTACAAATTACAAATTACAAATATATCACACATTTTGGTCTTGCATAATCTGATTCATCTCCACTATGGTCATCATCAGTGTCTTCTTCATCATCGGTCTCATCGAACTCGTCCGATCCTACGCCTTCAGTTGAATCATTCACTATGTCTTCTACATCTTGTTGCTCTAGATCAATATGTAAAATATCTTCTGTTGATGCGATTGGAGTGGAGAGATCATCAGGTCTTTCAGCTTGACTTATAAAAACAGTTTTATCATCAGGTCTCTCTGAAGCTTATCCTCATATTCAAATTCAGCGATTATTTGTTCTTTTTTAACCACTCTTGATTCACTAAATCGAATCACTGCTTTCATCCACTGCTCCGTACACATCAAAACTTCAATCATATAGTGAGTTAGACAACTCCTATATGGAGTAATGACTCGACCACTCGTGCTAAAAGCACTTTCAGACGCGACAGATGACACTTGCATTGCAAGTAAATCTCGAGCAATTTCTGCTAGAATAGGAAACTTGCCACTCTCGAGCCATCATTGTAGTGCGGCGCACAATTACATATTGCAGAATTGTGAGTATGTGCAGACATTAGAGAGGTATTAATTTACGTTTCCTACAAACATAATTATGATAATATTCTCCAATCCATATATATCTCTGACTCGGCCAGTGAATTGCTGCAGATTATTCGATTCTCAGGTTCGAGAACACTTTCCTGATTTAGAAGAAAAAAATTCTGAGAAGTACAACGAACGTGATTTTCTTGGGTGGCTAAAATACTATGTAAGATCAATTTACACTTATTTTTACTTATAAAAAGAGTTTTATGTATAAACAGTTTTATTTATAAACTTATTTTGACTTATAAAAACAGTTTTATCATCTGGTCTCTCTGAAGCTTATCCTCATATTCAAATTCAGCGATTATTTGTTCTTTTGTAACCACTCTTGATTCACTAAATCGAATCTCTGCTTTCATCCACTGCTCCGTACACATCAAAACTTCAATCATATAGTGAGTTAGACAACTCCTATATGGAGTAATGACTCGACCACTCGTGCTAAAAGCACTTTCAGACGCGACAGATGACACTTGCATTGCAAGTAAATCTCGAGCCATTTCTGCTAGAATAGGAAACTTGCCACTGTTGAGCTTCCAATAAGAGAGTACATCATACTTTGTTCCAAGAACAGTTTTAGCTTTCACAACACTCTCCTTCAAATATATGTCCAACTCATCCTTCTCTTGAATTCCTACTTCTTCAACCATCTCATTATACATAAAATCCATCCTTTCATACCCTGAATCATCATTCACCAATACCATTTTTTCTTGTGATTGATGCGACTGAGATGTTGTTTGAGTACACTGAGAAAAATTCAGATTTGGCTCCTTACCAAATCGAGCTTTATACTCATCAAACATGTCACGCAGAACATCAAGGACCAATTGATTCATCTCTTTACCTTCAAAACTATCTTCCCCATACAGCTTCTCCCAACACATCCTAGCAAAATTCATTTTTTTCCTACGATCAAATATTGTAACTAAAATCATCATCTTGTTGATTTCCTTCATTCCTTCGCAGTATTTATCAAACTTTAGTAACATTTCCTCAGCCTTCTTCCTCAATTCCGAGTCTAGATTAGTCATCAGATTTTTCTCTATTGTGACTATCTCACCATAACACTTGAACGAGTTTAGAGAACTAGAAGCTGAGACAACCAATGTGGAGTTGTAAAATATTATCAGGAATCGTTCTAACCTTTCAACCGCACTCCAATCACTTCTACTAGCAGGTCCAATCCTTTTTGCCCCATTCTCGAACTCCATAAAGTAGTCATTGTACAACTTGTCTTCTGCCTCCATCTTCTCGAATGCTACCCTGAATTTAATAGCCCTATTTAACATGGTAAATGTCGCATTCAAGCTTGTTCTTACATCCAGCGGCAAACTGCCTCTTGACAACTTTCCTGAATCAACCTTTAACTCAAATGACTTTAACCTAGGTATAGATGATCTGACATATGTAATCCCATTACGTACAACAGTGATACTTTCACTTACTTCGGCCAAACCCTCTTTCACAATCAAGTTAATAATATGAGCACAACATCGCATATGTATATAACTCCCATCTAACACGAAAGCATCATTAGACTTTTCTGAAAAAGCAGTGTGAAACCTCTTCAAAGCTGAAGTATTAGCAGTTGCATTATCAACAGTAATGCAAAAGATCTTTGTTATACCCCAGTCAGCTAAACACTCTAGAAGAACATTTGAGATTGTCAAACCTTTGTGATCTATGACGTTCTTGAACCCAATTATGAGCTTCTTTAGGTTCCAATACTCATCAATGTAATGACATGTGATCACCATATAACTCGCACCTATTAAAACAAGTCAAATCAGAAATCAGAAACAACTTACAATATGGAACAAGGACCATAAATCTGTGTACGACCAGAAATCAGAATCAACTCATCAATCTGAATTACCTGTAGGCTGACACACCCATATGTCTGTTGTAAGAGAGACTCTTTGCTTGTTAGTTTGAAACCACTTTTTCATAGATTCTTTCCTCTGCACATACATCTCAACAATGTTTCTGCCAGCTGTTCTTCTTGAATGAGGCGTGTACAGTTGCATCTTGTTGCAAAAGTATTTCCAAGCCATACTTTCAACAAAAGAAAGTGGTAATTCTCCTATCACAAGCATCTCGTCCGTAGCCTCCCTGAATATAGTCTCAGACACTTTGGCGCTCTTCATATTTCCAGTCTCATCAATGACTTTCTGAGTCTCCCTCTCTTCATATGCCTTGAACTCTTTGCATGTGTTTAGATGCTTTATTAGGTACATCCATCGAAATTACACGGGGCCCCCAAGTGCTGCTTCATGTGGTAGATGGATGGGGAGATATTCCATTACGTCAAAGCAACACCGGAATATTCTCTTTTAATTGTGCGATGCCATCCTCAGTCAGTGTTTGCATATATCTCTGAAAAATGCTACAATGCCTACATGCAACTTCATCAATGAATTAACTGAATTATATTACATAAAGAATTCTGTAATTATTTTTATTTACGTACCCGCAATAGCTTCGTGAATTGGTTTCGGTAGAGCTGGTCTAATGCAAGTGGTAGCAGGCGTTGCATGAAAACATGGCAATCATGGCTCTTCATACCGGAAAATTTATGTCCTTGCTCTATACATCTAGAGAATTTGGACACATATCCATCTGGGAACTTAACATCAGAAGCAACCCAGTCGAATAATGTCCGCTTCGCCTCCACGGACATTCGAAAGTTTGTAATCGATAATTTTGCCTGATTTGTAATATGCAACTCGGGTCTTGCGCAAATTTCGACCAAGTCCAACCTTGATTTCAAATTGTCTTTACGCTTTCCCTTCACGTTCAAGATTTTATTCATGATGTTATCAAAAAAATTCTTCTCTATGTGCATCACATCAAGGTTGTGTCGAAAAAGGTGATCCTTCCAATAAGAAAGCTCCCAAAATATACTCTTTTTGTGCCAATTGTGAGATACAATATATCCGTCAGGCATATTTGCCGGTGTGTGCCAATTTCCCCCACACTGACACGTTTTTTTAGCACCGTAGTCATCAATTTGCTCTAACAAAGTATCCCCTGAAAGATGAACAGATTGAGGAAAACGAACAACCTTGTTCTTCTTAAACAACTTCTTATTTTCCCAGTATGTATGATTCATGGGAAGAAACCTATGATGACAATCAAACTAACATAACTTCCTTCCATTCTTCAGCTGAAACGCATCTGACCTATCCATACAATATGGACAAGATAATCTTCCATGCGTAGTCCAACCCGATAACATTCCATATGCCGGGAAGTCACTTATAGTCCACATTAACACTGCACGCATATTGAAATTCCGCTGATGCGAGTAGTCAAACGTGCGAACACCACTTTACCAGAGCTGTTTCAACTCATGAATCAAAGGTTGAAGGAATACATCAAGTGCTCGCTTCAGATGCTTAGGACCATGCACTAGAATACTCATGAAGAAAAATTCTCGTTGCATGCACATATCCGGAGGAAGATTGTATGGCGTCAATATGACAGGCCATAGAGAATATTGCCTCACAGACATACCAAATGAACTAAATCCATCAGTGCATAAGCCAAGATAGACATTCCTGCATTCGTTAGCAAAGTCAACGTGTACCGTCTGAAAGTGTTTCCACGCCTTTGCATCTGACGGATGTGTAACCTCTCCATCCATTGTAGAATGTTGTGCATGCCATCTCATTGCTGCCGCAGTCTTTTCCGAGTGGTATAATCGTTTCAATCTATCAGTGATTGGCAAGTACCACATGCGTTGGTACCGGACACGAGTCTTTCCAGTAGTTTCTTGATATCTCGGATTCCCACAAAATCGACATTCCTGCAGCTTATCATCATCTTTCCAGAAAATCATGCAATTATCAATGCATACATCAATCATTTCTGATGGTAACCCAAGACCCGAAACCAACTTCTGTATTTCATAGTAATTTTCAGCAGAAAGATTATCTGCTCGCAAATACTCTTTAAAATTTTCAGCCCACGAATCCATGCAACTCTCAGTCATATTATTATCACTCTTAATTGTCATCATCGTAGATGCCAATGAAAATTTAGACTGCCCTTTTCTACATCCATCGTAGATGGGCTGGTTTGCAGCGTCTAACATATCATAAAATCGTCTAGCATCTGCGTTGGGTTCTTCCCGACTATTATCAACAAATGAGGTTGGTGGAGTTTCATGCATTGCATATACAACCATATCATGATATCTATTCCCTTGTTGATACCCTTAATCAATATTTCCAAATATATTAGACCCATGATCATAATTATCATTATTAGGCTGCTCAAACCTCTCACCCACGGTACTACTACTTCCTGCACCACTACCTTCCCCATACGAAAACCACACATAGTAGTTTGGCATAAATCCTCTATTATATATATGCCTCTTCACAGTATCAATTTTTATATATGGTATATTCTTGCACTTTCTACATGGACAGAATATTTTACCATGTTCTATCGCAAATGGTTGGTTTGTTGTCTGATACAAGAATCCTCGCAACCCGTCCCGATACTCTTTCGTCACTTCACACTCTTCGGATCTCGTTGATTGTACATCCACGATCGTAATGCATAGATGTCATCATACTTCGAAGACGACATTTTTTCACTCTTATTTTTTTTTTCTCTCTTTTTTTTTTTTTAATGTTTTCACTCTTTTTTTTTCTTTCTTTTTTCTTCTCTCTTTTTTTGTGTGTTTGGATGTGTGAAACAACAATCATAAGTGAGCTATTTATAGATTTTTAAATTTCTTTGCGACGTATTTGCGACGGAATTTTGTCAACTGCGACGTATTTGCGACGGCAACTAGCGACGGACTTGCGGCAGCAGATAAATTTGCGGCGGATTTGCGACGGCGGCCGACTAATTTGCGACGATTTACTCGTGCATATGCGGTTAGGTGAGGCTTATGGAAAACGTGGTTTACTTACTTCTGTCCTCCTTGCAGTTCCCTCGCAAATCGGTCGCAAATATTGCTACGGATTTAACGCGTCGCAAATGTTGCTACGGAAAATTTCTGTCGCAAAGTCCTCGCAGTTTGCGACGGACTTGCGGCGGACTTGCGACGGTTTGTTATGCCGTTGCAAAGATGTCGCAAATTGCGACGTGTTTGCGACGAATCTCGTCGTCGCATATTTGCGACGGATTTTTTGCGATGTGTTTTATTCACTGTCGCAATGTACACGCAATTCCATCGCAAATTGACTGTTTTCTTGTAGTGCATAGATTTTGATAGGTTTATGAAATAATCAAAAGTTCAGCAGATGTAAAAGTTACCATTTTCGAACTTTCCAAGAGTTGCAGATACACATACCCTTTTGGTCGATCATGAAGTTTCCAAAAATTTGGGTCTAAACAAAGTTTAGCTAAGTACCAAATCAAACGATATATTGAAAAGCCAGGAGTTTAAAACAAAAAAAATATAAAATTTCAAAATCAAAGTTCTACGATTGTGTCCTCAAATGCAAATTAAAAAAAAAATTAATAGAATATTCTTTAGATAAGTTTAGAATTAAGAATTTATAATTTACAAATAAAATAAAAACAAATTGGATATCATTCAGTTTTAATATTTTTATTTTTATTTTTATTAAACAACTAGGGTTTTGTCCACGCTACGCGTGGATTGTATGATGATTGTTTTTTGTTTTATATTTGCTTTAGTTATTTTCGTGTATATTTTTTGTTATGTTTCATTGATAGAGAACTTTTGTTTTCTGATTTGGAAAATTATTTATGAACCATGAATAAAAACTGATTTTAAATATATTAGCTAAATTGTTTATTAATTGATTAGAAGTAGAATTTGTTCCGTTTGTTTCACTGAATTTATATAATATTTATTTTTTTAAGCTTAGCCATATTTGTTTTGTGGATCTTTAACGTTTGTTTCTTGTGCTAAGTTTATTTTTTTTAAACTTAATTTTGTGAAAAAATTTGTCGAAATATAATTATTTTTGTTGCCGTCAATTCTAGCTCAAAGTTTGACATTTTGGAATTTTTTTTTGTTTTTAAAAATTTATTTGTTTTACATATATGTGTTTTGGTATGTAAATATTTGTTGTTATTTTCTCTTACTTTTGGTATAATTTTGGGTTAATTCTTGTGACAAACATAGTTATTTTTATGTTTTTGATGCATAACTTCTATCATAAGAGTGTAGAACAATCTTTCAGATTGTATATGTATATACAAATTTAATGAAACTTTCTTTTAGATTATTATATGTTTTTAAATCTATATTTTGATAGAAGATAATTTTTTATAAGAAAATTTTTGAATGCATGATTTATGTGTTAATATGTACTTAAATAATATTTTATAAGTTTATAAAAAAACAAACAGAGGAAGAGAATAAGTTATATAGAAGATAAAATATAACTTATCGTCAATTTAAAACATAATTATTTTATTTAATTGTTCTACGCGTGGTTATATGATGATTATTACCATAACTAGTTGTAAATAATAACAACGGTGACAGTACTACTCCTTCCAACATTATTTCTATTCTATTTTTAATATCGGTCCATACTATGTTACATATTACTATTATGCGTAGAATATAGTTTAGCGCTACCGAAAATATATAAAAAAAATCTATGAATAATACATTTTACTAAGCGAGTCAAAGGCCGTTCGACAATGTACTATACCACAACTGTGGGTAATACATTTTAATACGCGATTCAAAGGCCATGCGACAACATACTATACCACAACTATGAGAAATACATTCGATAGCGTACTATAACACAACTATGAGGACAAGTATGAAAAGAAAGTAAATGAGATGTTTGATATCGGCATGTACACATGATGAAAATTTTCAAATATTTTCACTTGCTTTCGTCATTACTCTACTTATTTTATAGAAATCAACAGTCATTATTGTACTATATATTAATATTATAAAATAGTTTTATTTGAAATAATTTAAGTATGTGAAGGATTATCATTTATAATCTATTTTCAATATTGGTCCATACTATGCTACGGATTATTATTAGCGCTACCGAAAATGCATAACCGTAAAATATATATACATTAGATTATACTTTACATTCGACAGCGTACTATTCCACAATTATGAAAGATATATTTTACTGAGTCTGTCAAAAATCCTTCTACAGCATACTATAACACAACTATGAGAAATATATTCAAAGATAGCGTCATCACGTTCATCACCTACGAGGATAAGTGGATAACAACATATTCTCTCCCCTCTATTTCAAATTGAGGGTATTTCCGCATATATTATAAAATACACGGGAAATATCATAGCATCACTTTTGGTATGGTTACTTCATGTATTATAATTTTTTTTACGGTTATTACTGCTAAATTCTCAATTTTAATATACTCTCTTGTCTAAGTTAGTGCACTAGCACGAAACTTCCATATGGCAACGATATTTGTTTTTTTGGATAAAAATATCACATATGTTTTTTTTTTTTTGAACAATAACATTTCTCAAATATGTTAAGCTTTGCTATGTCTTTCGCGTGTTTTTTGCATGAGAAAAATTAATTTATATAAATATATTAAGCTATCTCTATAGAATCATTTCGATCATGTCGATTTTGATAAGTCGTCTATAAGATAATGGTTTGTCTTTATCAGCAAACAAATTGAGCTGTCTCATTAATCAGAACTTCAGAGTATTCAATATCATATTTTGATTCCTTTTGTATTCAATATAAACATAATCGTGTGTGTGTTTTCCCATCAACGAAAAAAGTTCCAAATCTTTAGTGTTCTCCAAATCAACTTAAAGATGATGGAGAAAAAGAAGCTACTCGTTGCAGCGTCAATCATATTGAATCTCGTATTCACAATTCACATTCTTTACAATAACTCAACCACATGGAATCCGACGTGGACCAATAGAGCCGCTGTGGAAGCAGAGGGAGCAGCCTCTGTTTCATGCTCAGGCCATGGCAGAGCTTACGTGGACGGTATTGGTGTTCTTGACGGCAACAAACCTCCTTGTGAGTGCAACCACTGCTACACAGGCAAAGATTGCTCCATTCTTGTCGCAGATTGTCATGTCGATGCTGACTCGTATGCAACTACTTTTAATGATCAAGCCCTTTGTTCTTGGAGCTTTGGATTGACTTTATATTTTTGTTTTGTTTTTGTTTTTTTGGGTTTTGAAGAGGAGACCCTTTGTTCTTGGAGCCATTCTGGATGCGAAACGCAGAGGGAAGTGCGGTTCTTGAGTCAGGATGGCACAGGATGAGTTATCATTACAACGAATATATATATGGCTCATATGTGTCTGCAGAGCTCGAGAGGATTATTAGGAAGCTGCATAGTGTAGTGGGAAATGCAGTTACTGATAAAAAATTCGTAATCTTTGGAACCGGAGCTACGCAATTGATAGCAGCCTCTGTTCACGCCTTGTCTTTGACAAACTCATCATCATCATCATCATCATCACCTGCAAGACTTGTGGCTTCTGTTCCATATTACTCTGTAAGCAAGCTCGTTTATGTATTTACGTGAAGAAACTTATTGGTATGGTTTTGATTAGTCTCTTGTGTGCAGACGTACAAGGAGCAAGCGGAGTTCTTTAATTCATCAAATGTCAAGTTTGAAGGAGATGCGTCTGCGTGGAAGAAGAGCAAGGGCAATGATAATATCACACAAGTTATAGAGGTAGTGACATCTCCGAGTAATACAGATGGGAAGATGAAAAGAGCGGTTCTTGATGGTCCTAACGTGAGAACGATTTATGATTGCGCGTATTACTGGCCTCATTTCTCACCTATTACACATCCAGTTGATGAAGATTTGAGCCTGTTTAGTCTTTCCAAGGCTACAGGTCATGCTGGCTCAAGATTCGGGTGATTGCTTGTACTCTAAGCAAAGGTTTGGATTGGTCATAACAACAACTCACAAGTGTTTTGTTGTTGTTGTTGTTGTTGCAGATGGGCATTAGTAAAGGACAAAGATGTTTATGAACGAATGAAAAGATACATAACTCTAAGTAGTATGGGAGTTTCAAGAGACACACAGCTTCATGTTCTTCAGTTGCTTAAAGTAGTTATTGGGGATGGAGGCGAGGAGATATTCCGTTTTGGTCACGAAACATTGAAGAAGAGATGTTGGAGGAAACTATGATATTGATACAATAATCTGTCGTTCTTCTCACCTTGCCAAAAGTCAACTCTTTCATATTTTAGCACATTTCAGTTGTTGTTGTCAAGATTTATTTAGCTATCTAGCTATGCTATTATTTAGCTATTTAGCTATGCTACTGCAACGAGATATTTTGTCAAATATGTGTTAAGTTTTAAAATAAGAAATATTCAAAATTAACCCGTTTAGAGTCACCCAAGTTTGTATGGCGGTTTTGGTTAGATCCAAACTGGTTTGGGTCGAATCTTCATTTGATGCAGCCATGCAGGTCATTGATGGGTCAAGATCATGAACCAAGACAATCTGACTTGAACATTTTCTGGTTGTGATGGAATCCTTCAAGAAAGTATCATATATCATATATCTTCATGGTCGATTTTTGCGCAAAAAAAAAACTTTATGGTCGATTTGTATGGGTGTGTCTCGACGATCTCCTTATTTAGTTCGAAACATAGACAAAGTGGCCCGACAAAAATGCTCTACGGACTTTTTTGGTTGGTGAATCTTCGACCATACATGCTTGTTTATATCGGGTTTCTCCATGGTCGATGATGGTAAGATGTGGTCGACCGGCTGGTAGGTCTCTAGACCATCGATTGATTCAGTTCGAACCAATGACAAAGTGGTTTGGCCAAAATGCTCCTTAATTAGGGTAGTTTGGTTAGTGAATATTCAATCTTCTAAGCTTGTTCACGTTAGGCGGCTCTGTGGTTGATGATGGTAGAGTGTGGTCGATCCCGGTAGGATTGGATCTATTGGGGATCATAATTTTTGACCATTTTCGAACTTTTCGCGACGAACTTATTGTTTCTCTCGACCAAATGGGTATTTGGTTTCAAACCTTGGATCCATCGGCTTATCTATCACTTTCTTAGATTCCATCTCCTTCGAATGGGCTTGGATCACACCATGGACCATTCGGTTTGGATGACTACATCAAA
This sequence comes from Alliaria petiolata, assembly GCA_020283515.1. NCBI lineage: Eukaryota > Viridiplantae > Streptophyta > Magnoliopsida > Brassicales > Brassicaceae > Alliaria > Alliaria petiolata. The sequence goes on from JAHZTW010000004.1 coordinate 8,327,871, forward strand.
CATAGTAAACAATATGTCTTTGAATTTAAAAAAGTCGTAAATTAAAAAAAAAAAAAAAGAGAATATGTGAGACATATCAAGAATCACACCAAATCTATGTAGAATATCGGAGAAAACATCCTATTCTTTCAGAGACTTATTAGTGATGTTAATTAACTATGAACAGTTCATCCTAAAGCCTGGTAAACTATTTTCTTATCAAGGATAGTCGACATAATCCATAATAAAGCTTATAACTCTAACTTTGAATATAAACAAAACTATGCCCCGTCTTAAACATCTAGCGCCAAGAAACATTACATATACTTTTCTTGAATGTTAAATCCAACCCAAACCTGAGGTCGGATTCGGTCTTTTCTACGAGTTATTTGCCATTTTATATATATTTTGGGTTTGGTGATCCAACGACATTCGGACCTCAACGACAACCATTTGAATTTTTAATTATCATATTAGTACACTGATTAATTTTTTTTCTTCTAGTATCAATAAATATGTAAATAGTTTTAACTTTTACCCACAAATTTTGTGGTTCGTAATCAACTCAAGTCAAAGCTTAGCAATAGGATGAAATCTGTTTTTTTTTTTTTTTGGGGTAGGGAAAAAAACAAATAAATCTATAACAGTATTTACAGTTTGGGCCCATGAAAAAGAATTAGTTTGGGCCTATGTAAAAATAAATACTCTGGACCCATGAAAAAAAATAGTCTAGGCCCAACTGTACTATGGGTATGTAGAAAGAGCGTCCATTTATATCTAGAGAGGTAACATATATATAAACCACTCAAGAAACCCTAGAGAGGTAACATATAAAACCTACTTCTCGAAGCATTTTGGCCAAGAGATAGTGAAAGACGGCGAGAGCTTCTCAATCTTCTTCTCTCTCTCAGGCAGCTCTTCTCTTCAGATCGAACAATGGTAATTTAGGGTTTACGATTTCTTCTCCCCCTTCTCAGAACAAAAACTGTCATCTCTTAGATCTCTTACTTGATTCACTGTTTCCCATCGATCTGGTATAGTATTAGCTTGCCGTTAAATGAATGCGTCGACTCCGTATGAATCCAATGTTATCTTGCTATTTCCTCGACTATAAAAGTTAGAAACAGTCAGTTAAGATTAGGTTTTAGGATTTTGTGTTGATTTCTCTGAATTGAGATGTAACGATGAGCGAAGAACCAAAAGTCTCTTTTGATTTTTTTTTTTGGTTTGGTTTCTGATTTTTGTGTTCTGATTGTTTTCTGTGTAGTCTCTGGTTGCGAACGAGGAGTTTCAGCACATTCTGCGTGTGCTCAACACTAACGTTGATGGTAAGCAGAAGATTATGTTTGCCCTTACCTCAATCAAGGGTATTGGGAGGCGTTTGGCCAACATTGTCTGCAAGAAAGCCGATGTCGACATGAACAAGAGGTGTGTGCTTTGTCTCTCTTGCCTTTTTTTTTTTTTCTTTCAACAATAGCCAAACCTTTAGAAAGAGTTAAATTACTACTTCTTTTGCACAGATTAGTCTGCTTTGATTCTTGTTTTTGCAAGTTCTAGATCTTGCCTGCTTTGATATATTAATGATATGAATTATGTAACCACTTTGTTGTTTTACTAAGTCTTTAAATGACAATGTTAGCCAAAACTTTAGCTCTTCTTATCGTTCTTTTGACTTTGCGGCCAATAGTGTTGTATGTTCAAAAAAAGGTTGTTTTAGTGTAGTTTAACATTCTTGTGTATACCAATTTTTCACTTACCGATTTGATTCTCGAATCTGGTTCAGGGCTGGTGAGCTATCTGCTGCTGAGATCGAAAACCTCATGACCATTGTTGCAAACCCAAAGCAGTACAAGATTCCAGACTGGTTCTTGAACAGACAGAAGGACTACAAAGACGGAAAGTACTCTCAAGTTGTCTCCAATGCCCTTGACATGAAGCTCAGGGATGATCTTGAACGTCTCAAGAAAATCAGGTGAAGTCATCATACTCTTTATCACTGCGTGTTCTCTTGTAGTTCGAATTGAATGATTTTCTGTAACGGTGGTTTTGCATTTTTTTCTTACAACGAACAGGAATCATCGTGGTCTGAGACACTACTGGGGTCTCCGTGTCCGTGGACAGCACACCAAGACAACTGGTCGCAGAGGAAAGACTGTTGGTGTGTCTAAGAAGCGTTAAGCCAATGTTGCTAGTTGCAGCTGGATTGGATCTTTGATAAGGACCTATTTCAAGTTGTTATTTCGTACAATTTTGCACGACTCGTTTTGGGTCTTTTTTTATGAGACATCTTCACTGCTGTTTCATTACCTTTTAAGACTATTTTGTCATCGGATCTTAATGTCTCTCCTCTAGTTACATCTTTTATTTTCTCTAGAAAAGTATCCAAATTTGGTTCTTCACATTTCTGGTTTGGGAAATAGTATGGATTTGTTTGGTAGTCTCACATTGGATTCAGAGTTGATTTTCATTCTGACAACACAAAATTGTTACAGTTGTATCAAGAAATTTCATATGTGGGAAGAAGCTATGTGTTGATGTAACTGTATTACTGTAACTTGATTCTGCAAAAACATTACAAAAAATCTTAATAGTTTCTGTGGTAAAAAATCGTAGCCAAGCAAAATTAGCACGACAATCATAAATTAAGCTAAAAAAAAAGAACTCAGAACAGAGATTGTAGGTTGTAACTATGTGATGTTCCTGATCATTTACTAACTTACTACTACTACTAGGTTTTGTCTTCGTTGTCGTCAGAATCAGAAGCAGCTCCAAGTTTCTGTTGACGGGTCGTTGGAAGAGAATAGCTTCGTCGCTCTTTGCCTCCTGGCTTGGAAGAGGCATTACCGTACCAGATCATACCAAGTACTGCAATAACCATCCCAATAACCACGTGCAAGTTTAGACCTTCCCTACCAAAGAAGAAGAATCCCATTATCAGCACCAGGATCGTCTTCATGTGTCCCAGGACTTGGAACGATACGGCAGTGAATCTCCCGATGCAGATGAACTGGCTTAGGTTGGTCCCGATCGCTATCGTGCACGAGAGGGTTATAAACAGCTGCAGAATTCAAAAAACAAACTTATTAGGTTTCAAATGAGTTTATACCGTGTTTGTGCAGCACGATTTGGCCTTAAAGAGGGTAAGCATTGAGAAACTGTTCTTAAGTTAACTAAGAAACAGGCATTGAATTGAATCTAATGCCAATCAGAATAAGGGATGAAACATATTGAGGTTTATGGCGCTTACCACGGAGACCAAGTTGTAGTCGTACATGTCTACTCTTTTCTCTGTCAGCCAAAAATCAAGAAATGGGCCAGTTACAAGCAATGTCGCGGCTTGCGCTGGAGCGGTATGTCCCAATAGGTTGAATGAGCTAAGCGAGTACTTGCGCTGAAGGTAATGTACATACTGCATTCATGTAGAAACGACAAACCATTCTTAGTTTTGACTTAAATTAAGGAACGATATGTTACTGTGTAAGAGCAAGATAGATTTCAGAACACTAACGTATTGTTGCAGAGAAGTGCTCCACACAGCAACAAAAGCCGCTAGAAAGCCTTTGCTATTCACACTAACATCAGTAACAGTGCAAACACCAACACCAACAAGAACCAGTCCTAGGCTAAGCTTTGTGTCTCTCGAGTAACGGATCTTATCTAATACCATCTCCAACAAGCAGGATACAGGAATCATGCTGAGCTTTGCAATCTGACAAGCAAAAAAAAAAAACAGGACACAGTTGAAATCAAAATTAAGATGTTCTTCTTTGCGCAGTCGCAGAGGCATTGATTGATTACCTGATAAAAACCCACAGAGTTCCACATAAGACTGACGTTCATTCCAACGATGGAGAAGTTTGCAAACAGAACAAATCTCAGAAGCTCCATAAACGGAAGATGAGAAGGCTGAATGTAACCAAGACATCTTAGAACAATCGTCATCAGAGTTGTAAAAGCGAAATGCAAACCGGTTAAGGTTGTAGCTGCAGCGAGTTGAAGACATAAGCAAAACAATCAGAAAACGATATGAAGGTTTAAGCTTAAGAAGCCAAAAAGAGAGAGATGATCATAAGAGAGGTTTTTACCAAAGCTATAACCATAAGTCGCCATTAAAGCTTTGTTGACAATGATGATACCAACAGAAGTGACGACATTGAACATCCAAGCAGCAGCATCCACTGCTGCTTTCTTATCGGCTTTACTAACAGGAGCCATTTTTGAAAATTACTACTCTCTTCCTCAATCAGCAAATCTCTGTTTTCTTCAATCTCCCATTCTCCAGAGACTCGCTCGCTAAGCTTAAAGACGGTTCCATTTACTAAAAATTAATCTCCAAAATTCAAAAGCGTAAAACTTTAACTTACATAGCAATTCATACATGATTTAGCCTCAAACCCATTGTGTTCGATCGCGATTCTTACGTGTTAATCAAAAGCAATTTGAACGATCAGAACCAGGAAAAAAACAAAACTCGATCAATTTCAATCAGATCGGATCCAGCTCCGGAGATTTGGAATCAGAACGAATTTTTCGTAAGATCCGATCTCAAACCGAAGCCAATCACTGATTGGAAACGACCGATCCTTTCCCACTCGAGGATTTATATTCATCAAATCAGAGGAGAAGACACAAATTCAAGAGAAAAGAAGAAGAAGAAGAATCCGAGAATACGGCGTGAGAGTCACCTGAAGAGAGCGATTGATAATGAATGAGGCGGAGGTGATCGGAGCGGAGCACCGGCGCCGTCGACGGGGAAGAGTGGTGAGTGTTGGTGGTGAGGAATAAAGTAATCTGAAAAGGCAGTTGGGAAGCATAAGGCTCGTGGAGAGCGAGAGTAGTAGTAGTAGTCTCTCTCAGCTCCAGCAAAATCGTTCCTTTTATTAAAAAAAAACAAAATTTATTTTAAATTTCTCTGGGATTATAGTTAACTAACCTCCATAAATTAATACTCGATTCATTAATACTTTGCTAAATTAATATTTTTTGTCAGTCCTAAAATTAATTTTTCAACCAAATAATATCTATAAATTAATAAATTTTATAAAACCTCATGATCCCAACATTATTAATTTATAGAGATTTTACTTTACTATTTACGCCTTCTTTTTTATCCAGCTAAAGATGAAAAAACTATACAAATATGGAGGATTCGAACATGTCGAAAGGTTTGGTGGGTAGTTTCCATTTTCTTGCATAGTTTAGTTTTGGCTGTTTCTAAATGTTTATTAGCTTATGGATTATATGCAGATCTTACATGTCAAATTTGCCAAGTCTGAATTTGTTTGTCATGTACTTTTTCAATGTACCGTGTGACTTGTCAAATGTATGCATATCTTCATATGGAGTTTTTGGGCAGGTATTTCGGTATTAGAGGGGTATTAAAGGTGTAAAACTCATTCGAGTATTTTTCTTTTTTTGGATCAGATTTGATTCGTTACGTTCGGGTTTGGATCGGTTTCAGGTACTCGAATTATCTTAAATTTATCGGAAATATCCGAAAAAAATTTCCGGACATTTCAGGTATTTTGGTTACTTGGTTAAATTTTGCAAAACAAATAGTTTTGAATTTTCTTTTAGATATTTCAGGTATTTTGGTTATTTTGGTTTAAACATAACAAATATATTCGGTTTATAATTGTAATTTTGGGTATTTCAGTTTTTTTAAACTTAAATATAACTAATATTTTGGGTATATAATTATATTTAGGATATTTCATATACCTATTTGATTATTCGAATATAGGAGGTTATGATCAATTATAGTATTTATACCGGTTCCACTTCTTCGGTTTGATTTGGTTCGGTTTCGAATAATTTGTCGAGGTTTAGTGGGCATTGTCCAATATTCTGTCACCGGCACAAGGTTTTTCATATTATTTTGAAGACAACATAAATTACATTTTCACCATGACTAAACCTAGTTTGCCAGAAAAGTTAAAACTAGGCTATTCGTCGATTGTTATGAGAGGTTTGGAAGAATCAGAATTCGAAACTGTATGCAAATAAAGAAAGTGATCTTCGGGTGTTGATCTCACATGAGATTGAATAATCTGAACATTGGAACAAGCAAAGCAAATCTTCAAGTCAAAGGAGGCCTCCTAAACTACTTCATCATGATCAAAATATTGAGAAAAAGTGGTCGAAACCAAGGAAGGTGATTTTTAAATGCAATGTACATTCTTCTCAGATAAATGCATCTTCAATGTGTGGTCCAATGTGGAAGAACTCAGATTAGCTACAATTATTCATTTATGACAAACATAGGTAATACAAGTCTTTTTAAAATTTAAGATTTATAATTATTTTGTATACTTGACTTTTTGAATAACACAAGATTTTAAATAGAATTACAAAATCATCACACCAATAAAAAAAAATTTAAAAAAATTATAAAATCATCACACCAATAACACAAAATTTTGTTAAAAATTTAAAAATCATTCAAATTCTTAAAATCTCGATAAATCAATCTAACCCCGTAAGACTTTTATCAATCTCTATACACATGAAGAAACATTGTAGAAAACATTGTTAACAAAATTGAAATTTAGCTTGCAAAAACAATCAAAAATTTTAATCTTGTTTTTACCATCCTCGATTTATTAACAATTTTTCAAATTCAATTAATTTTCTTCGTTGAATAACTCCTCCTTATTTGGATCCGGGTCATGTTACTTGATTGATTGATTGATTTGATTGATTGTCCTCCAATATCAGATCGATCTACAAAAAAAATAAAAAAACTGTTTTTTTTTATCAATAAAAAAACTGTTACATTTCAAGGCCTCCAATAGTGATTTGAATTGAATCGAAAAAATCAAAGCAGATTTTGAATCAATTATCGGAAAATGCAAAAGTATTCGATGTCGGGTCGGTTTCTAACATGAGTGAAAATCAAATCGGGACCCACTCACGCGCCGCTAGTTTACTACTCATCGTCTCGCCTTTTCATCGCAAAGCAAACCCATCAAAGTTTCAATTTTTTTTTTTCTCTCTCTCTCTCTCTCCGGTACTCTCTCTGCTCTTTCGCCGGCATTCTCTCCGGTTATCTCTTCTTCATCTCTCAGATCCGTCAAGTGAACCGTGAGTCTCTTCCCCTTTTCGCCACTTGATACCCAATTTCACACTTTTTTTACTGTTTCCTTCTAAATCTGAAGGTGAAAGAAACTGGAACTCGCTAGGAAGTGTTTTGTGAATTCGTAGCTTTATGGTGAACCTATGTAGTTTCTGATTCAAGAAATGATGTTTTTGATATTTGCATATTGTAAATGTGTTCTTTTTTTTTTCTTCTCCTAATTCCATAAAAGTTACATGATTTGATTTCTGGATTCTGTTTTTAGGGATTGGTGTGTGCACACACAAAAAAAAAAAACTGTTCTTGGATGTGCAAATGAGCATTATTCACAGATGTTATTTGCAGCAGAAGGAGGAGGATTCTTCTCTTCATCAGCTTCTGGGTATAGCAACGGTTTAGCCCTTCTTCTACTAGGCCAGAAGAACGAGCAAAAGCCTGTAAGAGTATCACCATGGAACCATTATCATTTGGTAGTTGAAGAAACTGATACCAAATTTGAGTTAGCTTCGTCTAAGATTTGGCTCTCGCGTGGCTGCACTTCTCTTATATGCTTTGGTCGCAAATCCGAAAGACTGGAGGATCCGTCTCCTATTCGAGTCAATCCTTCTCATCCGCAAGATTTCACTTCGGATTCTTCGGTTCATCGCGAGGGGAAGAAGGATCATGCACCAAGCGTGGACTATAACTGTGAAGTCACTAATAGGTTTGCACTTAAGAGCAGCCTGAAGAAAAGATCATTTAGCGACGTTGTTCATGCTGATGTTGATGATGTGAGTAGAGACGGCGTGTTGGATCACACAGACAGAAGGAAAGTTCAGTGGCCTGACACTTGCGGTATTGAGATTGCTGAGGTCAGAGAATTTGAGCCTAGGTATGGATTCTCTCTCTCTTATGAAATTAGTTTTGTCAAAATTATTGAGACTGCTCTATGTATGTGTGGCTGATAGATTTCATAAATGTAGATGCATCTTATAGTAAACAAACTGACTTAATCCCTCCCTGTCTGATTAACATTGTTTGGGAATCTCACTTCTATGTAAACTTAAGATCATAGTCTTAGATTTGATGATAATACCGTAAGACACTAAATCATGCATAAGCAACAGTTTTACATATCCAAGAAAAAATATTCAACTTATTCATTTCTTGAATGTATGCTACTAGTAGATGTCCTTTAGTAAACTATTGGTATTTAGCTCCTTTTAGGATTCCATTTTGGTGAATATGCTGAAAACATTATGCTATGGTTGAATTTGCAGTGAAGTGGATGAATCAGACGACGAGTTTCATCATGGAAGTGGGAAAAGCTGTATGTGCACAATCATGTGACCACTGTCTTCTTCCTTGATCTATTGGCCAAATATGTTTTCAGAACAAAAAGGGTTTTCAATGGCAGCAGCTCATATAGTTGAGGTAGATCCTCTTTCTCCGGCCGAGTCTTTGTGCTCTCTTATCCTGTGCACACCTTTGTTATATATATATATAGAGAGAGAGAGATGCACATAGTTTGCAAAAAAAGATTGGATAAGAAGAGGAGGAACTTTTGGATGTGTGTACCTTTTGTAGCCACTTGATCTGTCAATTTTGTGCTGTTTAGAGATTATTCAATGTACAACATCTCTTTGCTACCCTGTCCTGTAATGATAAATCCACACCACAACTTTTTGGAGAAGAAAATCCATTTTTTTTTCTTTCTCAAATGTTAAATCTTTCGATCTTCATAAATCACTTTGTTTCAGTTTGTGCCTTTTGGACTCGGTGAATCAATGGTTTAGTAAAGTCCACGCGCCTTCCACGCGCGTGGGATGATATCCAAAGTACCTACCATTTGACAAAAGCCAATTGTGCAAATGCTTGAGACTTGGCCATATCTCATCCACACAGGCATTACCAAAAGACATTACAGAACAGCTTCGAACATCAAACAAATCTTCAACTAAGAAACCCATTAACGTAAAAGATGTCAGTGGCTTCGCCGATTCAATGTATCAGGATTCTAAATCCATCTTCTTCTTCTTCATCATCTTCCTCAACAACATCGTCTTCTTTTAGATTCTCAAAGACAAAGCCATGTGTATTCACCATCAGATGTTCTCAGACCGAAGGTCCCTTGAGAAGACCCTCTGCTCCTCCTACTCTCCGAGAGCCTTCACCGCCGCAAAAACTTACTCCTCCATCGCCTTCTTCCTCTCCTCCGCCGTCTCCGCCGCAGATATCGGTGGCTGCTGATGGTAAGAGTGGAATTACGGTGGAGTTTCAGAGACAGAAGGCTAAAGAGCTTCAGGATTACTTTAAGCAGAGGAAGCTTGAAGCTGCTGGTCAAGGTCCCTTTTTTGGTTTCCAACCCAAAAACGAGATCTCCAATGGAAGGTACTTCCTTTTACTCTTTACTATGATCTCAAGCTTCACAATTTGATTGCTTGCTCCTAATAACTCGAACATATGATATAAAGAGAGATGAATTTGATTATTGTGGCTCTTCTTGGATACTGGTAGTTTAGAGAACAAAACTGTCTGCAATTTGCTGATGTTTTAGTGTTTCTGATGCTATATGATACATTGGCTTGCAAATTATGTTCTTGCCTATTTTAAGCCTTGATTCTCAATTGCATTTGAAGGCAGCTCTGCTTCTTACAACAAATTTACTGGTCATTGATGCTTCTTCATCTGCAGCATAATCTTGAAATTCAGACATACAGAGAGCATAAAGTTTCACACTTGATGAGTTCTGTCATGATTCTTTTGCCCAATCTGCTTGTACATTTGTCTTAGGTAGACGGCAAACTCATGCGAGTCTGCTACTTTCTAATAATTACACGAATTCTAGGTGTTTGAATGTATCTAATGAGCACACACAATGATTCAAGAATTAGTTGGTACTGCCTGGACATGAGACATGAGATATCTCTGTGTCTTTGTTCGCAGGTGGGCTATGTTTGGTTTTGCGGTTGGGATGCTGACCGAGTATGCAACAGGCTCGGATCTTGTCGACCAAGTCAAGATCCTTCTCTCCAATTTCGGCATTATAGACTTGGAATAATAAGAGTGTCGTTATATATATACAGACCCCTTTCTCTCTTGTCTCCGATTCCTATGTTCAATCTTAATCTCGTTGTTGATTCTTCTTCCTGTATATGTTATCTCCAAGATCTTTAAAATACAGGGCCATTTGTGTATTCAACCACTTTTTTATCTTCAAATGGTATAATAATATATCACCTCTGTATCGATCCTACAAAATGCATACAAAAGGAATTGACTTTTGAGGATTTAAAATGAAAAGTATTCTCGTTTTAACGTATAATCAGTGGTTCTCTCCTCCAAAGATATCTCAGATCTTCTTAAGGAATCTGTGCAATCTCGAGAAGGATTTTGTGGAGAGATTGAGGCTTTGAGAAGAAAGGACAATGATCACTTCCTTTGATCTTGAAGACTCCTTCAGGGCTGTTCTCTCTCACCACTTTCTCTTGAACGTCTGGTGAGAGCGCACGGTCGTCTAGCGTCTGAACATAGAATCTCCTCCCTTTCCCGTATCTCTCTGCGGTCAGAGATACCTTCTCCATCATTGGTCCAAGCGGTACAGGTCGCATTGAGATCATCGCCAATGCTATATCCTGAAAACCATATAAACCAGAATCATTTAAAAAGGTGTAGAATTTTGGCTGGTGATCATCATCAAGAACCGGTCAGTGATTGCCAAACGCAAACGCAGAGTTCAAAAAACGCTGTGAAGGTCAATAATTAGTGTGTTTGGAGTGTAGTACCTTGTTGGGTGACTGATTGAAATACAAGCCTTTCATGTGTTGTTTCTCGAACATGAACCCCGTAGGAGGCTTGTCGTTTCCGTTCCCATAGATCAAGAACTGCGACTCTTTCATGAACCGCTCTGCGGAACCAAGCTGCAACAGTGTAGACGGTTTCTCAGAAATGTGACCACAAAAACTACATTTTATTTACTCTTAATGCAACTCAAAGAATGTTTACTACCTCTTCAGAGAAAACATCAAAGGGTCTTTGGCCATCAGAAACCATTGTTGCACATACGAATATAGCTTTCGAGATTTTCTCTGGAAACCGCTCTAACGCGTATGAAATGGACGCACCTCCAGTGCTATGACCCACCAGAATAACCTGCGTTTAAAACAACAAACTCGTAGCTCATTGCCTCACTTCTTCCAATCAAAATGGTTTTGAATACTCCTCCAAACAAAGAGAGCAAATTTCTAACCTGTTCTCCTTCAGGGAGATTTTCGAGGTACTCGATCAATGGTTTTGAATACTCCTCCAAGGTAGAGACAGCGTTTGTGTCTGTCATGTTAAATCCAGATCCAGTGAGGTCGATCGTAGTAGGAGACAGTCCTGACTCTTCCAATGAAGCAACGATTTTGTACCAACACCATGCCCCAAACCCTTCACCGTGCACAAGGACGAATTTCTTCACTGTCAAGCTCTCTGACGAAAAATCAGGTACCTGAAGAATGAAAGTAGATACATGGTTTCAAAATCAATTTCAGAGCAATAACAGCATCAATCTATAAAGCAATGAAAATGGTGCGTGATACGAACAATCAGTGAAGAAGATTCACTTTCCAACAAAGTTATACAATTTCAGTTCTCTCAGATAACCAAGAGCTTCTAAAAAATAGCAAGCATAAAATGTACTGTAATGACTAGCAAATTCTTACAGGACATTTAGAAACAAGAGGAGAGACCAAAGAGTTTATCAGTACTTGTGTTGTAAGGTTGTGGTGTGGCCAAAGAAACTCATAGTTTTATAGTTCATCTGGTCCCAACCCAGTGTCAGTATTAGAGTAAAGAACATTTCTTTTCTGGATAAAGTTATCATTTCCAACAGACAAGTTAGAGAGATCTTTGAACACTTTAAACATTCTAATTTTAACAAAAGAATCTTCTCTTCTCCACTTTCGTTATGACCTTTTCTTCTCATATAAACAGAGGAAAAAGTTCTCTCAACAATCATTAAAACCAGCACCTATTTTCAATCAAATATTTATTATTGAACAAAAAGGCGAAATAATCATTATATCATACTATTAAAAAAAGGATTGGATTGAGTAAAAGCTTTGAACTTTTCTAGAAAAGCTTAACAATTTGTGTTTTAAGCGTGGAGGAGATTCAGTAGTGAGACCTGCTTGCCATTTGAAAACGGATCAGAGAGGGTCCGTTGTTTCCTGGTGCTTGTAGACCCGACCCGTCTAGACATAGATCCATCGAATCTCTGAGAAAGCTGAGCTTGATGAATCGCCATGGACAGAGCTCGTCGATGCAACATCTCTTCATCGGCAAGCAATTTTCTCTGTGAACGATTCATTCTCTTGCTCTTGGATCCATCTTTGCTATCTTTCTTCATCATGGAGACAATCTTGTTACCCATCTTTTTTTCCAAAATCAAGAATCAAGGTTGACCCAGAAGCTGATTTTCGAGTTTTATTTTCACAGGACGGAAATTCAAAGAAATTCTCGAGAAAATGGCATGTTTCCGAGAAAGTCAAAGTTTTTTTTAGAGTTCTGGCCTAGATGGGATCCATAGGCTTATTACTTCCAGAGAGAGAGAGAGAGAGAGAGAAAGAGTAGGTGAAGAAGCGATCGGTCATTGCGAATACAGTTGTTTCTGAATTTTGTACCACTGCAAGAAAAAAACAGGAAAGAGACAGATTTGGACAAAGTTTTGTTGAGGCTGTAGATTGGTAAGAGATTTCCTCTCTTGTCTCTTTCTTTCAATCTCTCTAAGATATGATATGGTTCACACTGCTTGCTTCCAGAGTGTTTCCGTTTTTTTTTGAGCTCAAAGTCCAAACATAGTTTTACTTTGCTGGGAATATCTAGAGATTTTGACTTTTTTTTTCTTCAACATTCTGGATTTCAATGTAGATAAAACATTACATGTGACATGAATTCTATTTTGTTATTATAAGTAGTGGTGTTACCTCAACATTTGCTTTATTTGCTAAGCCATCATCAGTCTCCCTCTATTTTAATTTTTTTTTTCCTACAAAACAAAATGAAAACTCCTTTATGATTAAGACAAAAATCAATTTTCTAAGGTACTCATGAATTTAAAGTTAATATTCTCGAAATTTTATAATCTTCAACATTTGAAAGTTGATTCAATTTTAAAGATTTATTTGTATAGATTTTAAATTCTCTGCGATATATTTTAGATTTTTTTAAAATAATTTATTCATAAAATTTTATTGAAATAGATTTTAAATGACTTAATACAATTTAAAAAAAAAGGTTATTTACTATTCAATAACACTAAATGAATGTTTTGTTGAATAATATCAATTTTTTTTAAAAACTAATCCTGATTTACACATAAAAGATTGGTGAATTAGGCTAATAGAAACAAAATAAGAATATAGTAGAATAGTATTTAGGTGAGTAACAAAGAGAAACAAAAATAGACAAATTACCCTTGTACTATACTATTAAACCAGTGAAAAATGTTCATGTACTACTATTTAAGTCTGTGGGAGATATGGTGTTTACACTATTACTTGCAAGGGAAACAAGTAAGGAAGAAGAATGAGAGGAACCATCCTTATCTAGCCCGATGCATGACTTATATCAAAGCTTCTATTTAAGTCTTTGGGAGATATGGTGTTTACACTATTACTTGCAAGGGAAACAAGTAAGGAAGAAGAATGAGAGGAACCATCCTTATCCAGCCCGATGCATGACTTATATCAAAGCTTCTCTCTATGTATGTAGTGGGGAGAGACTTCGTCGTAGGTTTTTGGCACCCATCACTATCTCTCCAGTACCCATACACTGACAAAACCAACCATCCTTATCCAGCCCGATGCACTGTTTCCTTCCAAGAACCATCCACTTGGCACCATAGGCCTACATTCCTGTGAGTCCCTGCGACTTGATTAACCTGCTGGTGAATCTTCGTCGCAACTTCACATTGAGCCATATCCCATGCCGTTGCTTAAGCTTCCACTATTTTTAATATTTTTCTGTGATCCCGATCGACGTTTGAGAAACATTTATCATTCATACACTTCCAAATGTACAATAGTATACATGGGTACATCGACATGCTATCATATTTAGGTAAATATCAAAATAAATATGATATATTTTGGTTTCCGTTTCTGCTGCTTCTTTGGTATGGATGACAACTTTCTTGACACGGAAGATAACATCTAAGATTTGGATTTTGGCTGTAAGATGCCATTTCCATCCGGACTTGTTGGTGGATTTGAGGGTTAGGCAACTCAGAAGATTGAAAAACCCATTGATCGATTAAGTAATGACTATGATTTTCCCTTAAAGTATCAGTGTTAATGATATTTTGCGCTCCTTCATCAGTTACCGTAGCTCTCCCATCGTCTTGACCGCTTCCTGTCATAAAAATATCATTTATGGTGGTCCTAGCCTCCTCATATTGCACCTTAAATGGATTCACTGGTGGATCAGGAAGAGGAGGATGATGCATTAGATGTAGTATCCTCCTCAAATGCATGATCTTATCCTTTGAGAAAGATATCAATTCATATATCACATTCAGGTTCAGATCAGCAGGTCTACGATCACCATCTAGTTGCACAATCAGGTGATCTATCTCATACTCTTTACTCTTCTTTTGAGTCCTCTTAATTTGGTCATGAACCCTCTTTGTCTTCTCCTTCAGGTATGACTCGACAGTCGTCTCTTTCTTCTTCTTCTCAAACTCCGGCAGGGCAAATAAGTCATCTAGGAGGCCACGAGCCACCTCAATAGATGGCCACACCATTGGCTCAGCCTCATTAGGGCTAACCATAATCGGACAAGCCATTACATCACATAATATCGTTAGTTCTCTTATCATTCTGACCAGCCCTACCCTCTTTTTCTTCAAAATTATTGCTCTTAAGTTTTCATTTGCCACCACTGCAAGTTTTGTTTGTTTTCTTGTCATGGTCACTCTTTGATTTTGATCTCTCTTTTTGGTTTTTATTTTTTGTTGGTTGTGTGAGGCAAAATATTGTATTTATGCATTTATTTATACGCTTGAAATAGAGAGATAAATAGCAACATAGTCAATTTAAATTTGTTAGGATGTGTACCAAATAAAGGACGCGTCAAAAATAAATTTTGGAATGATATGTATATTTTATTATTTAGTCAATTTCAAATTTTGGCGGGTTATTTAGTTTGTGAGTCAATTCAAAATTAGGTTGATATTAACTTTTGTTAGTAAGTTGTTTTGGCGCATTATTTATTTCTATCCATAAGTTATTTTGACATATTTTTATATATGGTAATGAATTAGTTATGTTTTAGTATTAAATTTTGAAATATAAACAACAAGTATACATTCTTTCTCAAAAAGCTATCTGATGCATTATCAATATAATTTTTGTTTATCATTTCTATCATATTAAATTTTGAAAACATGTTTTTGTATTCATAAATTGTTTACAGTTTTATTAGATTTTTTAATTAAATAACTAATTTATTAGAAAACATAAATGATGGGCTGAAATTAAACTCTTCGTAAATTGAAGTTGAATGTATGTCTAAATATATGAAAGAACACATAAAACAGAAAAAATGGGAGAATAATCTAGTTTATAGTGATAGTCAATGCACTAAATATCATTAATAAATTCTTATAATGATATATACTTTTCTATTTAGTGAGAGAGTTTAAACATAGATAATATCGCTGAGCGGTGCAATTGTGGTAACTGAAATTGGAGGAGTTAGAAATAAGACAGAAAGGTGGCGAATTTTGATCGGTGGAGTTAATGCATGGTTGTGTCTTTGGTGGTAGTTTAGCCGGTCACCTCATTGCTGCAAGTACTGTCGAAGTAAGAACCACATATTATTTTTGCAATGTTAAAACAGTAAAACATTTGTGTCTTATGATTTTATCTTTACATGTCGTCATTGGAAGTTTTTGGCCGTTGAATGTAAATCCATATTTGAAGAAGAACAATGATTTCAAATCTGGGATTGTTACACCCTCAATACCAAACGCATTGGGTTCATGATATAAACTTAACCCGTAATCTTATTCGTGTCCAGGGGAATAGAGTAATAGGGGGTCTAATTTTCTTTTTTTTTGTAAACATCTTGTTCTCCTTGACTCGGATGAAATTACGGGTTAAGTTCAGATCATGAACCCAGTGTGTTTGGTATTGAGGGTGTAACAATCACATATTTGAACTCATTGTTCCTCTTCAGAGATGGATTAACATTAAACGAGTAAAAACTTCCAATGACAACATGTAAAGATAAAATCATAAGACACAAATGTTTTGGTGTTTTAACATTGCAAAAAGAAGATGTGGTTCTTACTTGGACATGACTTGCTGCAATGAGTTTAGCGGCTAAACTACCACCAAAGACACAACCATTAACTCCACCGATCAAAATTTGCCACACTCCTATCTCATTTCTAACTCCTCCGATTTCAGTTACCACCATTGTACCGCTCAGGGATATTATCTCATACACATCATACACCAAAATGCTATCATCATCTTGAGTTTTCATTTGCCACCACTGCAAGTTTTGTTTGTTTTCTTGCCATGGTCACTCTTTGATTTTGATCTCTCTTTTGATTTTTATTTTTTGTTGGGTGTATGGGGAAAAATATTCTATTTATGCATTTATTTATAGGTTTGAAATAGAGAGATAAATAGCAACATAATCAATTTAAATTTATTAGGATGTGTACCAAATAAAGAACGCGGCAAAATAAATTTTGGAATGATATGTATATTTTACTATTTAGTCAATTTCAAATTTTGGCGGGTTATTTAGTTTGTGAGTCAGTTCAAAATTAGGTTGATATTAACTTTTGTTAGTAAGTTGTTTTGTTGCGTTATTTATTTCTATCGATAAGTTATTTTGACATATTTTTATCTTTGGTAATGAATTAGTTATGTTTTAGTATTATATTTTGAAATATAAACAACAGGTATACATTCTTTCTCAAAAAACTATCTGATGCATTATCAATATAATTTTTGTTTATCATTTCTATCATATTAAATTTTGAAAACATGTTTTTGTATTCATAAATTGTTTACAGTTTTATTAGATTTTTTAATTAAATAACTAATTTATTAGAAAACATAAATGATGGGCTGAAATTAAACTCTTCGTAAATTGAAGTTGAATGTATGTCTAAATATATGAAAGAACACATAAAACAGAAAAAATGGGAGAATAATCTAGTTTATAGTGATAGTCAATGCACTAAATATCATTAATAAATTCTTATAATGATATATACTTTTCTATTTAGTGAGAGAGTTTAAACATAGATAATATCGCTGAGCGGTGCAATTGTGGTAACTGAAATTGGAGGAGTTAGAAATAAGACAGAAAGGTGGCGAATTTTGATCGGTGGAGTTAATGCATGGTTGTGTCTTTGGTGGTAGTTTAGCCGGTCACCTCATTGCTGCAAGTACTGTCGAAGTAAGAACCACATATTATTTTTGCAATGTTAAAACAGTAAAACATTTGTGTCTTATGATTTTATCTTTACATGTCGTCATTGGAAGTTTTTGGCCGTTGAATGTAAATCCATATTTGAAGAAGAACAATGATTTCAAATCTGGGATTGTTACACCCTCAATACCAAACGCATTGGGTTCATGATATAAACTTAACCCGTAATCTTATTCGTGTCCAGGGGAATAGAGTAATAGGGGGTCTAATTTTCTTTTTTTTTGTAAACATCTTGTTCTCCTTGACTCGGATGAAATTACGGGTTAAGTTCAGATCATGAACCCAGTGTGTTTGGTATTGAGGGTGTAACAATCACATATTTGAACTCATTGTTCCTCTTCAGAGATGGATTAACATTAAACGAGTAAAAACTTCCAATGACAACATGTAAAGATAAAATCATAAGACACAAATGTTTTGGTGTTTTAACATTGCAAAAAGAAGATGTGGTTCTTACTTGGACATGACTTGCTGCAATGAGTTTAGCGGCTAAACTACCACCAAAGACACAACCATTAACTCCACCGATCAAAATTTGCCACACTCCTATCTCATTTCTAACTCCTCCGATTTCAGTTACCACCATTGTACCGCTCAGGGATATTATCTCATACACATCATACACCAAAATGCTATCATCATCTTGAGTTTTCATTTGCCACCACTGCAAGTTTTGTTTGTTTTCTTGCCATGGTCACTCTTTGATTTTGATCTCTCTTTTGATTTTTATTTTTTGTTGGGTGTATGGGGAAAAATATTCTATTTATGCATTTATTTATAGGTTTGAAATAGAGAGATAAATAGCAACATAATCAATTTAAATTTATTAGGATGTGTACCAAATAAAGAACGCGGCAAAATAAATTTTGGAATGATATGTATATTTTACTATTTAGTCAATTTCAAATTTTGGCGGGTTATTTAGTTTGTGAGTCAGTTCAAAATTAGGTTGATATTAACTTTTGTTAGTAAGTTGTTTTGTTGCGTTATTTATTTCTATCGATAAGTTATTTTGACATATTTTTATCTTTGGTAATGAATTAGTTATGTTTTAGTATTATATTTTGAAATATAAACAACAGGTATACATTCTTTCTCAAAAAACTATCTGATGCATTATCAATATAATTTTTGTTTATCATTTCTATCATATTAAATTTTGAAAACATGTTTTTGTATTCATAAATTGTTTACAGTTTTATTAGATTTTTTAATTAAATAACTAATTTATTAGAAAACATAAATGATGGGCTGAAATTAAACTCTTCGTAAATTGAAGTTGAATGTATGTCTAAATATATGAAAGAACACATAAAACAGAAAAAATGGGAGAATAATCTAGTTTATAGTGATAGTCAATGCACTAAATATCATTAATAAATTCTTATAATGATATATACTTTTCTATTTAGTGAGAGAGTTTAAACATAGATAATATCGCTGAGCGGTGCAATTGTGGTAACTGAAATTGGAGGAGTTAGAAATAAGACAGAAAGGTGGCGAATTTTGATCGGTGGAGTTAATGCATGGTTGTGTCTTTGGTGGTAGTTTAGCCGGTCACCTCATTGCTGCAAGTACTGTCGAAGTAAGAACCACATATTATTTTTGCAATGTTAAAACAGTAAAACATTTGTGTCTTATGATTTTATCTTTACATGTCGTCATTGGAAGTTTTTGGCCGTTGAATGTAAATCCATATTTGAAGAAGAACAATGATTTCAAATCTGGGATTGTTACACCCTCAATACCAAACGCATTGGGTTCATGATATAAACTTAACCCGTAATCTTATTCGTGTCCAGGGGAATAGAGTAATAGGGGGTCTAATTTTCTTTTTTTTTGTAAACATCTTGTTCTCCTTGACTCGGATGAAATTACGGGTTAAGTTCAGATCATGAACCCAGTGTGTTTGGTATTGAGGGTGTAACAATCACATATTTGAACTCATTGTTCCTCTTCAGAGATGGATTAACATTAAACGAGTAAAAACTTCCAATGACAACATGTAAAGATAAAATCATAAGACACAAATGTTTTGGTGTTTTAACATTGCAAAAAGAAGATGTGGTTCTTACTTGGACATGACTTGCTGCAATGAGTTTAGCGGCTAAACTACCACCAAAGACACAACCATTAACTCCACCGATCAAAATTTGCCACACTCCTATCTCATTTCTAACTCCTCCGATTTCAGTTACCACCATTGTACCGCTCAGGGATATTATCTCATACACATCATACACCAAAATGCTATCATCATCTTGAGTTTTCATTTGCCACCACTGCAAGTTTTGTTTGTTTTCTTGCCATGGTCACTCTTTGATTTTGATCTCTCTTTTGATTTTTATTTTTTGTTGGGTGTATGGGGAAAAATATTCTATTTATGCATTTATTTATAGGTTTGAAATAGAGAGATAAATAGCAACATAATCAATTTAAATTTATTAGGATGTGTACCAAATAAAGAACGCGGCAAAATAAATTTTGGAATGATATGTATATTTTACTATTTAGTCAATTTCAAATTTTGGCGGGTTATTTAGTTTGTGAGTCAGTTCAAAATTAGGTTGATATTAACTTTTGTTAGTAAGTTGTTTTGTTGCGTTATTTATTTCTATCGATAAGTTATTTTGACATATTTTTATCTTTGGTAATGAATTAGTTATGTTTTAGTATTATATTTTGAAATATAAACAACAGGTATACATTCTTTCTCAAAAAACTATCTGATGCATTATCAATATAATTTTTGTTTATCATTTCTATCATATTAAATTTTGAAAACATGTTTTTGTATTCATAAATTGTTTACAGTTTTATTAGATTTTTTAATTAAATAACTAATTTATTAGAAAACATAAATGATGGGCTGAAATTAAACTCTTCGTAAATTGAAGTTGAATGTATGTCTAAATATATGAAAGAACACATAAAACAGAAAAAATGGGAGAATAATCTAGTTTATAGTGATAGTCAATGCACTAAATATCATTAATAAATTCTTATAATGATATATACTTTTCTATTTAGTGAGAGAGTTTAAACATAGATAATATCGCTGAGCGGTGCAATTGTGGTAACTGAAATTGGAGGAGTTAGAAATAAGACAGAAAGGTGGCGAATTTTGATCGGTGGAGTTAATGCATGGTTGTGTCTTTGGTGGTAGTTTAGCCGGTCACCTCATTGCTGCAAGTACTGTCGAAGTAAGAACCACATATTATTTTTGCAATGTTAAAACAGTAAAACATTTGTGTCTTATGATTTTATCTTTACATGTCGTCATTGGAAGTTTTTGGCCGTTGAATGTAAATCCATATTTGAAGAAGAACAATGATTTCAAATCTGGGATTGTTACACCCTCAATACCAAACGCATTGGGTTCATGATATAAACTTAACCCGTAATCTTATTCGTGTCCAGGGGAATAGAGTAATAGGGGGTCTAATTTTCTTTTTTTTTGTAAACATCTTGTTCTCCTTGACTCGGATGAAATTACGGGTTAAGTTCAGATCATGAACCCAGTGTGTTTGGTATTGAGGGTGTAACAATCACATATTTGAACTCATTGTTCCTCTTCAGAGATGGATTAACATTAAACGAGTAAAAACTTCCAATGACAACATGTAAAGATAAAATCATAAGACACAAATGTTTTGGTGTTTTAACATTGCAAAAAGAAGATGTGGTTCTTACTTGGACATGACTTGCTGCAATGAGTTTAGCGGCTAAACTACCACCAAAGACACAACCATTAACTCCACCGATCAAAATTTGCCACACTCCTATCTCATTTCTAACTCCTCCGATTTCAGTTACCACCATTGTACCGCTCAGGGATATTATCTCATACACATCATACACCAAAATGCTATCATCATCTTGAGTTTTCATTTGCCACCACTGCAAGTTTTGTTTGTTTTCTTGCCATGGTCACTCTTTGATTTTGATCTCTCTTTTGATTTTTATTTTTTGTTGGGTGTATGGGGAAAAATATTCTATTTATGCATTTATTTATAGGTTTGAAATAGAGAGATAAATAGCAACATAATCAATTTAAATTTATTAGGATGTGTACCAAATAAAGAACGCGGCAAAATAAATTTTGGAATGATATGTATATTTTACTATTTAGTCAATTTCAAATTTTGGCGGGTTATTTAGTTTGTGAGTCAGTTCAAAATTAGGTTGATATTAACTTTTGTTAGTAAGTTGTTTTGTTGCGTTATTTATTTCTATCGATAAGTTATTTTGACATATTTTTATCTTTGGTAATGAATTAGTTATGTTTTAGTATTATATTTTGAAATATAAACAACAGGTATACATTCTTTCTCAAAAAACTATCTGATGCATTATCAATATAATTTTTGTTTATCATTTCTATCATATTAAATTTTGAAAACATGTTTTTGTATTCATAAATTGTTTACAGTTTTATTAGATTTTTTAATTAAATAACTAATTTATTAGAAAACATAAATGATGGGCTGAAATTAAACTCTTCGTAAATTGAAGTTGAATGTATGTCTAAATATATGAAAGAACACATAAAACAGAAAAAATGGGAGAATAATCTAGTTTATAGTGATAGTCAATGCACTAAATATCATTAATAAATTCTTATAATGATATATACTTTTCTATTTAGTGAGAGAGTTTAAACATAGATAATATCGCTGAGCGGTGCAATTGTGGTAACTGAAATTGGAGGAGTTAGAAATAAGACAGAAAGGTGGCGAATTTTGATCGGTGGAGTTAATGCATGGTTGTGTCTTTGGTGGTAGTTTAGCCGGTCACCTCATTGCTGCAAGTACTGTCGAAGTAAGAACCACATATTATTTTTGCAATGTTAAAACAGTAAAACATTTGTGTCTTATGATTTTATCTTTACATGTCGTCATTGGAAGTTTTTGGCCGTTGAATGTAAATCCATATTTGAAGAAGAACAATGATTTCAAATCTGGGATTGTTACACCCTCAATACCAAACGCATTGGGTTCATGATATAAACTTAACCCGTAATCTTATTCGTGTCCAGGGGAATAGAGTAATAGGGGGTCTAATTTTCTTTTTTTTTGTAAACATCTTGTTCTCCTTGACTCGGATGAAATTACGGGTTAAGTTCAGATCATGAACCCAGTGTGTTTGGTATTGAGGGTGTAACAATCACATATTTGAACTCATTGTTCCTCTTCAGAGATGGATTAACATTAAACGAGTAAAAACTTCCAATGACAACATGTAAAGATAAAATCATAAGACACAAATGTTTTGGTGTTTTAACATTGCAAAAAGAAGATGTGGTTCTTACTTGGACATGACTTGCTGCAATGAGTTTAGCGGCTAAACTACCACCAAAGACACAACCATTAACTCCACCGATCAAAATTTGCCACACTCCTATCTCATTTCTAACTCCTCCGATTTCAGTTACCACCATTGTACCGCTCAGGGATATTATCTCATACACATCATACACCAAAATGCTATCATCATCTTGAGTTTTCATTTGCCACCACTGCAAGTTTTGTTTGTTTTCTTGCCATGGTCACTCTTTGATTTTGATCTCTCTTTTGATTTTTATTTTTTGTTGGGTGTATGGGGAAAAATATTCTATTTATGCATTTATTTATAGGTTTGAAATAGAGAGATAAATAGCAACATAATCAATTTAAATTTATTAGGATGTGTACCAAATAAAGAACGCGGCAAAATAAATTTTGGAATGATATGTATATTTTACTATTTAGTCAATTTCAAATTTTGGCGGGTTATTTAGTTTGTGAGTCAGTTCAAAATTAGGTTGATATTAACTTTTGTTAGTAAGTTGTTTTGTTGCGTTATTTATTTCTATCGATAAGTTATTTTGACATATTTTTATCTTTGGTAATGAATTAGTTATGTTTTAGTATTATATTTTGAAATATAAACAACAGGTATACATTCTTTCTCAAAAAACTATCTGATGCATTATCAATATAATTTTTGTTTATCATTTCTATCATATTAAATTTTGAAAACATGTTTTTGTATTCATAAATTGTTTACAGTTTTATTAGATTTTTTAATTAAATAACTAATTTATTAGAAAACATAAATGATGGGCTGAAATTAAACTCTTCGTAAATTGAAGTTGAATGTATGTCTAAATATATGAAAGAACACATAAAACAGAAAAAATGGGAGAATAATCTAGTTTATAGTGATAGTCAATGCACTAAATATCATTAATAAATTCTTATAATGATATATACTTTTCTATTTAGTGAGAGAGTTTAAACATAGATAATATCGCTGAGCGGTGCAATTGTGGTAACTGAAATTGGAGGAGTTAGAAATAAGACAGAAAGGTGGCGAATTTTGATCGGTGGAGTTAATGCATGGTTGTGTCTTTGGTGGTAGTTTAGCCGGTCACCTCATTGCTGCAAGTACTGTCGAAGTAAGAACCACATATTATTTTTGCAATGTTAAAACAGTAAAACATTTGTGTCTTATGATTTTATCTTTACATGTCGTCATTGGAAGTTTTTGGCCGTTGAATGTAAATCCATATTTGAAGAAGAACAATGATTTCAAATCTGGGATTGTTACACCCTCAATACCAAACGCATTGGGTTCATGATATAAACTTAACCCGTAATCTTATTCGTGTCCAGGGGAATAGAGTAATAGGGGGTCTAATTTTCTTTTTTTTTGTAAACATCTTGTTCTCCTTGACTCGGATGAAATTACGGGTTAAGTTCAGATCATGAACCCAGTGTGTTTGGTATTGAGGGTGTAACAATCACATATTTGAACTCATTGTTCCTCTTCAGAGATGGATTAACATTAAACGAGTAAAAACTTCCAATGACAACATGTAAAGATAAAATCATAAGACACAAATGTTTTGGTGTTTTAACATTGCAAAAAGAAGATGTGGTTCTTACTTGGACATGACTTGCTGCAATGAGTTTAGCGGCTAAACTACCACCAAAGACACAACCATTAACTCCACCGATCAAAATTTGCCACACTCCTATCTCATTTCTAACTCCTCCGATTTCAGTTACCACCATTGTACCGCTCAGGGATATTATCTCATACACATCATACACCAAAATGCTATCATCATCTTGAGTTTTCATTTGCCACCACTGCAAGTTTTGTTTGTTTTCTTGCCATGGTCACTCTTTGATTTTGATCTCTCTTTTGATTTTTATTTTTTGTTGGGTGTATGGGGAAAAATATTCTATTTATGCATTTATTTATAGGTTTGAAATAGAGAGATAAATAGCAACATAATCAATTTAAATTTATTAGGATGTGTACCAAATAAAGAACGCGGCAAAATAAATTTTGGAATGATATGTATATTTTACTATTTAGTCAATTTCAAATTTTGGCGGGTTATTTAGTTTGTGAGTCAGTTCAAAATTAGGTTGATATTAACTTTTGTTAGTAAGTTGTTTTGTTGCGTTATTTATTTCTATCGATAAGTTATTTTGACATATTTTTATCTTTGGTAATGAATTAGTTATGTTTTAGTATTATATTTTGAAATATAAACAACAGGTATACATTCTTTCTCAAAAAACTATCTGATGCATTATCAATATAATTTTTGTTTATCATTTCTATCATATTAAATTTTGAAAACATGTTTTTGTATTCATAAATTGTTTACAGTTTTATTAGATTTTTTAATTAAATAACTAATTTATTAGAAAACATAAATGATGGGCTGAAATTAAACTCTTCGTAAATTGAAGTTGAATGTATGTCTAAATATATGAAAGAACACATAAAACAGAAAAAATGGGAGAATAATCTAGTTTATAGTGATAGTCAATGCACTAAATATCATTAATAAATTCTTATAATGATATATACTTTTCTATTTAGTGAGAGAGTTTAAACATAGATAATATCGCTGAGCGGTGCAATTGTGGTAACTGAAATTGGAGGAGTTAGAAATAAGACAGAAAGGTGGCGAATTTTGATCGGTGGAGTTAATGCATGGTTGTGTCTTTGGTGGTAGTTTAGCCGGTCACCTCATTGCTGCAAGTACTGTCGAAGTAAGAACCACATATTATTTTTGCAATGTTAAAACAGTAAAACATTTGTGTCTTATGATTTTATCTTTACATGTCGTCATTGGAAGTTTTTGGCCGTTGAATGTAAATCCATATTTGAAGAAGAACAATGATTTCAAATCTGGGATTGTTACACCCTCAATACCAAACGCATTGGGTTCATGATATAAACTTAACCCGTAATCTTATTCGTGTCCAGGGGAATAGAGTAATAGGGGGTCTAATTTTCTTTTTTTTTGTAAACATCTTGTTCTCCTTGACTCGGATGAAATTACGGGTTAAGTTCAGATCATGAACCCAGTGTGTTTGGTATTGAGGGTGTAACAATCACATATTTGAACTCATTGTTCCTCTTCAGAGATGGATTAACATTAAACGAGTAAAAACTTCCAATGACAACATGTAAAGATAAAATCATAAGACACAAATGTTTTGGTGTTTTAACATTGCAAAAAGAAGATGTGGTTCTTACTTGGACATGACTTGCTGCAATGAGTTTAGCGGCTAAACTACCACCAAAGACACAACCATTAACTCCACCGATCAAAATTTGCCACACTCCTATCTCATTTCTAACTCCTCCGATTTCAGTTACCACCATTGTACCGCTCAGGGATATTATCTCATACACATCATACACCAAAATGCTATCATCATCTTGAGTTTTCATTTGCCACCACTGCAAGTTTTGTTTGTTTTCTTGCCATGGTCACTCTTTGATTTTGATCTCTCTTTTGATTTTTATTTTTTGTTGGGTGTATGGGGAAAAATATTCTATTTATGCATTTATTTATAGGTTTGAAATAGAGAGATAAATAGCAACATAATCAATTTAAATTTATTAGGATGTGTACCAAATAAAGAACGCGGCAAAATAAATTTTGGAATGATATGTATATTTTACTATTTAGTCAATTTCAAATTTTGGCGGGTTATTTAGTTTGTGAGTCAGTTCAAAATTAGGTTGATATTAACTTTTGTTAGTAAGTTGTTTTGTTGCGTTATTTATTTCTATCGATAAGTTATTTTGACATATTTTTATCTTTGGTAATGAATTAGTTATGTTTTAGTATTATATTTTGAAATATAAACAACAGGTATACATTCTTTCTCAAAAAACTATCTGATGCATTATCAATATAATTTTTGTTTATCATTTCTATCATATTAAATTTTGAAAACATGTTTTTGTATTCATAAATTGTTTACAGTTTTATTAGATTTTTTAATTAAATAACTAATTTATTAGAAAACATAAATGATGGGCTGAAATTAAACTCTTCGTAAATTGAAGTTGAATGTATGTCTAAATATATGAAAGAACACATAAAACAGAAAAAATGGGAGAATAATCTAGTTTATAGTGATAGTCAATGCACTAAATATCATTAATAAATTCTTATAATGATATATACTTTTCTATTTAGTGAGAGAGTTTAAACATAGATAATATCGCTGAGCGGTGCAATTGTGGTAACTGAAATTGGAGGAGTTAGAAATAAGACAGAAAGGTGGCGAATTTTGATCGGTGGAGTTAATGCATGGTTGTGTCTTTGGTGGTAGTTTAGCCGGTCACCTCATTGCTGCAAGTACTGTCGAAGTAAGAACCACATATTATTTTTGCAATGTTAAAACAGTAAAACATTTGTGTCTTATGATTTTATCTTTACATGTCGTCATTGGAAGTTTTTGGCCGTTGAATGTAAATCCATATTTGAAGAAGAACAATGATTTCAAATCTGGGATTGTTACACCCTCAATACCAAACGCATTGGGTTCATGATATAAACTTAACCCGTAATCTTATTCGTGTCCAGGGGAATAGAGTAATAGGGGGTCTAATTTTCTTTTTTTTTGTAAACATCTTGTTCTCCTTGACTCGGATGAAATTACGGGTTAAGTTCAGATCATGAACCCAGTGTGTTTGGTATTGAGGGTGTAACAATCACATATTTGAACTCATTGTTCCTCTTCAGAGATGGATTAACATTAAACGAGTAAAAACTTCCAATGACAACATGTAAAGATAAAATCATAAGACACAAATGTTTTGGTGTTTTAACATTGCAAAAAGAAGATGTGGTTCTTACTTGGACATGACTTGCTGCAATGAGTTTAGCGGCTAAACTACCACCAAAGACACAACCATTAACTCCACCGATCAAAATTTGCCACACTCCTATCTCATTTCTAACTCCTCCGATTTCAGTTACCACCATTGTACCGCTCAGGGATATTATCTCATACACATCATACACCAAAATGCTATCATCATCTTGAGTTTTCATTTGCCACCACTGCAAGTTTTGTTTGTTTTCTTGCCATGGTCACTCTTTGATTTTGATCTCTCTTTTGATTTTTATTTTTTGTTGGGTGTATGGGGAAAAATATTCTATTTATGCATTTATTTATAGGTTTGAAATAGAGAGATAAATAGCAACATAATCAATTTAAATTTATTAGGATGTGTACCAAATAAAGAACGCGGCAAAATAAATTTTGGAATGATATGTATATTTTACTATTTAGTCAATTTCAAATTTTGGCGGGTTATTTAGTTTGTGAGTCAGTTCAAAATTAGGTTGATATTAACTTTTGTTAGTAAGTTGTTTTGTTGCGTTATTTATTTCTATCGATAAGTTATTTTGACATATTTTTATCTTTGGTAATGAATTAGTTATGTTTTAGTATTATATTTTGAAATATAAACAACAGGTATACATTCTTTCTCAAAAAACTATCTGATGCATTATCAATATAATTTTTGTTTATCATTTCTATCATATTAAATTTTGAAAACATGTTTTTGTATTCATAAATTGTTTACAGTTTTATTAGATTTTTTAATTAAATAACTAATTTATTAGAAAACATAAATGATGGGCTGAAATTAAACTCTTCGTAAATTGAAGTTGAATGTATGTCTAAATATATGAAAGAACACATAAAACAGAAAAAATGGGAGAATAATCTAGTTTATAGTGATAGTCAATGCACTAAATATCATTAATAAATTCTTATAATGATATATACTTTTCTATTTAGTGAGAGAGTTTAAACATAGATAATATCGCTGAGCGGTGCAATTGTGGTAACTGAAATTGGAGGAGTTAGAAATAAGACAGAAAGGTGGCGAATTTTGATCGGTGGAGTTAATGCATGGTTGTGTCTTTGGTGGTAGTTTAGCCGGTCACCTCATTGCTGCAAGTACTGTCGAAGTAAGAACCACATATTATTTTTGCAATGTTAAAACAGTAAAACATTTGTGTCTTATGATTTTATCTTTACATGTCGTCATTGGAAGTTTTTGGCCGTTGAATGTAAATCCATATTTGAAGAAGAACAATGATTTCAAATCTGGGATTGTTACACCCTCAATACCAAACGCATTGGGTTCATGATATAAACTTAACCCGTAATCTTATTCGTGTCCAGGGGAATAGAGTAATAGGGGGTCTAATTTTCTTTTTTTTTGTAAACATCTTGTTCTCCTTGACTCGGATGAAATTACGGGTTAAGTTCAGATCATGAACCCAGTGTGTTTGGTATTGAGGGTGTAACAATCACATATTTGAACTCATTGTTCCTCTTCAGAGATGGATTAACATTAAACGAGTAAAAACTTCCAATGACAACATGTAAAGATAAAATCATAAGACACAAATGTTTTGGTGTTTTAACATTGCAAAAAGAAGATGTGGTTCTTACTTGGACATGACTTGCTGCAATGAGTTTAGCGGCTAAACTACCACCAAAGACACAACCATTAACTCCACCGATCAAAATTTGCCACACTCCTATCTCATTTCTAACTCCTCCGATTTCAGTTACCACCATTGTACCGCTCAGGGATATTATCTCATACACATCATACACCAAAATGCTATCATCATCTTGAGTTTTCATTTGCCACCACTGCAAGTTTTGTTTGTTTTCTTGCCATGGTCACTCTTTGATTTTGATCTCTCTTTTGATTTTTATTTTTTGTTGGGTGTATGGGGAAAAATATTCTATTTATGCATTTATTTATAGGTTTGAAATAGAGAGATAAATAGCAACATAATCAATTTAAATTTATTAGGATGTGTACCAAATAAAGAACGCGGCAAAATAAATTTTGGAATGATATGTATATTTTACTATTTAGTCAATTTCAAATTTTGGCGGGTTATTTAGTTTGTGAGTCAGTTCAAAATTAGGTTGATATTAACTTTTGTTAGTAAGTTGTTTTGTTGCGTTATTTATTTCTATCGATAAGTTATTTTGACATATTTTTATCTTTGGTAATGAATTAGTTATGTTTTAGTATTATATTTTGAAATATAAACAACAGGTATACATTCTTTCTCAAAAAACTATCTGATGCATTATCAATATAATTTTTGTTTATCATTTCTATCATATTAAATTTTGAAAACATGTTTTTGTATTCATAAATTGTTTACAGTTTTATTAGATTTTTTAATTAAATAACTAATTTATTAGAAAACATAAATGATGGGCTGAAATTAAACTCTTCGTAAATTGAAGTTGAATGTATGTCTAAATATATGAAAGAACACATAAAACAGAAAAAATGGGAGAATAATCTAGTTTATAGTGATAGTCAATGCACTAAATATCATTAATAAATTCTTATAATGATATATACTTTTCTATTTAGTGAGAGAGTTTAAACATAGATAATATCGCTGAGCGGTGCAATTGTGGTAACTGAAATTGGAGGAGTTAGAAATAAGACAGAAAGGTGGCGAATTTTGATCGGTGGAGTTAATGCATGGTTGTGTCTTTGGTGGTAGTTTAGCCGGTCACCTCATTGCTGCAAGTACTGTCGAAGTAAGAACCACATATTATTTTTGCAATGTTAAAACAGTAAAACATTTGTGTCTTATGATTTTATCTTTACATGTCGTCATTGGAAGTTTTTGGCCGTTGAATGTAAATCCATATTTGAAGAAGAACAATGATTTCAAATCTGGGATTGTTACACCCTCAATACCAAACGCATTGGGTTCATGATATAAACTTAACCCGTAATCTTATTCGTGTCCAGGGGAATAGAGTAATAGGGGGTCTAATTTTCTTTTTTTTTGTAAACATCTTGTTCTCCTTGACTCGGATGAAATTACGGGTTAAGTTCAGATCATGAACCCAGTGTGTTTGGTATTGAGGGTGTAACAATCACATATTTGAACTCATTGTTCCTCTTCAGAGATGGATTAACATTAAACGAGTAAAAACTTCCAATGACAACATGTAAAGATAAAATCATAAGACACAAATGTTTTGGTGTTTTAACATTGCAAAAAGAAGATGTGGTTCTTACTTGGACATGACTTGCTGCAATGAGTTTAGCGGCTAAACTACCACCAAAGACACAACCATTAACTCCACCGATCAAAATTTGCCACACTCCTATCTCATTTCTAACTCCTCCGATTTCAGTTACCACCATTGTACCGCTCAGGGATATTATCTCATACACATCATACACCAAAATGCTATCATCATCTTGAGTTTTCATTTGCCACCACTGCAAGTTTTGTTTGTTTTCTTGCCATGGTCACTCTTTGATTTTGATCTCTCTTTTGATTTTTATTTTTTGTTGGGTGTATGGGGAAAAATATTCTATTTATGCATTTATTTATAGGTTTGAAATAGAGAGATAAATAGCAACATAATCAATTTAAATTTATTAGGATGTGTACCAAATAAAGAACGCGGCAAAATAAATTTTGGAATGATATGTATATTTTACTATTTAGTCAATTTCAAATTTTGGCGGGTTATTTAGTTTGTGAGTCAGTTCAAAATTAGGTTGATATTAACTTTTGTTAGTAAGTTGTTTTGTTGCGTTATTTATTTCTATCGATAAGTTATTTTGACATATTTTTATCTTTGGTAATGAATTAGTTATGTTTTAGTATTATATTTTGAAATATAAACAACAGGTATACATTCTTTCTCAAAAAACTATCTGATGCATTATCAATATAATTTTTGTTTATCATTTCTATCATATTAAATTTTGAAAACATGTTTTTGTATTCATAAATTGTTTACAGTTTTATTAGATTTTTTAATTAAATAACTAATTTATTAGAAAACATAAATGATGGGCTGAAATTAAACTCTTCGTAAATTGAAGTTGAATGTATGTCTAAATATATGAAAGAACACATAAAACAGAAAAAATGGGAGAATAATCTAGTTTATAGTGATAGTCAATGCACTAAATATCATTAATAAATTCTTATAATGATATATACTTTTCTATTTAGTGAGAGAGTTTAAACATAGATAATATCGCTGAGCGGTGCAATTGTGGTAACTGAAATTGGAGGAGTTAGAAATAAGACAGAAAGGTGGCGAATTTTGATCGGTGGAGTTAATGCATGGTTGTGTCTTTGGTGGTAGTTTAGCCGGTCACCTCATTGCTGCAAGTACTGTCGAAGTAAGAACCACATATTATTTTTGCAATGTTAAAACAGTAAAACATTTGTGTCTTATGATTTTATCTTTACATGTCGTCATTGGAAGTTTTTGGCCGTTGAATGTAAATCCATATTTGAAGAAGAACAATGATTTCAAATCTGGGATTGTTACACCCTCAATACCAAACGCATTGGGTTCATGATATAAACTTAACCCGTAATCTTATTCGTGTCCAGGGGAATAGAGTAATAGGGGGTCTAATTTTCTTTTTTTTTGTAAACATCTTGTTCTCCTTGACTCGGATGAAATTACGGGTTAAGTTCAGATCATGAACCCAGTGTGTTTGGTATTGAGGGTGTAACAATCACATATTTGAACTCATTGTTCCTCTTCAGAGATGGATTAACATTAAACGAGTAAAAACTTCCAATGACAACATGTAAAGATAAAATCATAAGACACAAATGTTTTGGTGTTTTAACATTGCAAAAAGAAGATGTGGTTCTTACTTGGACATGACTTGCTGCAATGAGTTTAGCGGCTAAACTACCACCAAAGACACAACCATTAACTCCACCGATCAAAATTTGCCACACTCCTATCTCATTTCTAACTCCTCCGATTTCAGTTACCACCATTGTACCGCTCAGGGATATTATCTCATACACATCATACACCAAAATGCTATCATCATCTTGAGTTTTCATTTGCCACCACTGCAAGTTTTGTTTGTTTTCTTGCCATGGTCACTCTTTGATTTTGATCTCTCTTTTGATTTTTATTTTTTGTTGGGTGTATGGGGAAAAATATTCTATTTATGCATTTATTTATAGGTTTGAAATAGAGAGATAAATAGCAACATAATCAATTTAAATTTATTAGGATGTGTACCAAATAAAGAACGCGGCAAAATAAATTTTGGAATGATATGTATATTTTACTATTTAGTCAATTTCAAATTTTGGCGGGTTATTTAGTTTGTGAGTCAGTTCAAAATTAGGTTGATATTAACTTTTGTTAGTAAGTTGTTTTGTTGCGTTATTTATTTCTATCGATAAGTTATTTTGACATATTTTTATCTTTGGTAATGAATTAGTTATGTTTTAGTATTATATTTTGAAATATAAACAACAGGT
The DNA here is from genome assembly GCA_020283515.1 of Alliaria petiolata. Taxonomy (NCBI): domain Eukaryota; kingdom Viridiplantae; phylum Streptophyta; class Magnoliopsida; order Brassicales; family Brassicaceae; genus Alliaria; species Alliaria petiolata. The sequence goes on from JAHZTW010000004.1 coordinate 8,361,047, forward strand.
ATACATTCTTTCTCAAAAAACTATCTGATGCATTATCAATATAATTTTTGTTTATCATTTCTATCATATTAAATTTTGAAAACATGTTTTTGTATTCATAAATTGTTTACAGTTTTATTAGATTTTTTAATTAAATAACTAATTTATTAGAAAACATAAATGATGGGCTGAAATTAAACTCTTCGTAAATTGAAGTTGAATGTATGTCTAAATATATGAAAGAACACATAAAACAGAAAAAATGGGAGAATAATCTAGTTTATAGTGATAGTCAATGCACTAAATATCATTAATAAATTCTTATAATGATATATACTTTTCTATTTAGTGAGAGAGTTTAAACATAGATAATATCGCTGAGCGGTGCAATTGTGGTAACTGAAATTGGAGGAGTTAGAAATAAGACAGAAAGGTGGCGAATTTTGATCGGTGGAGTTAATGCATGGTTGTGTCTTTGGTGGTAGTTTAGCCGGTCACCTCATTGCTGCAAGTACTGTCGAAGTAAGAACCACATATTATTTTTGCAATGTTAAAACAGTAAAACATTTGTGTCTTATGATTTTATCTTTACATGTCGTCATTGGAAGTTTTTGGCCGTTGAATGTAAATCCATATTTGAAGAAGAACAATGATTTCAAATCTGGGATTGTTACACCCTCAATACCAAACGCATTGGGTTCATGATATAAACTTAACCCGTAATCTTATTCGTGTCCAGGGGAATAGAGTAATAGGGGGTCTAATTTTCTTTTTTTTTGTAAACATCTTGTTCTCCTTGACTCGGATGAAATTACGGGTTAAGTTCAGATCATGAACCCAGTGTGTTTGGTATTGAGGGTGTAACAATCACATATTTGAACTCATTGTTCCTCTTCAGAGATGGATTAACATTAAACGAGTAAAAACTTCCAATGACAACATGTAAAGATAAAATCATAAGACACAAATGTTTTGGTGTTTTAACATTGCAAAAAGAAGATGTGGTTCTTACTTGGACATGACTTGCTGCAATGAGTTTAGCGGCTAAACTACCACCAAAGACACAACCATTAACTCCACCGATCAAAATTTGCCACACTCCTATCTCATTTCTAACTCCTCCGATTTCAGTTACCACCATTGTACCGCTCAGGGATATTATCTCATACACATCATACACCAAAATGCTATCATCATCTTGAGTTTTCATTTGCCACCACTGCAAGTTTTGTTTGTTTTCTTGCCATGGTCACTCTTTGATTTTGATCTCTCTTTTGATTTTTATTTTTTGTTGGGTGTATGGGGAAAAATATTCTATTTATGCATTTATTTATAGGTTTGAAATAGAGAGATAAATAGCAACATAATCAATTTAAATTTATTAGGATGTGTACCAAATAAAGAACGCGGCAAAATAAATTTTGGAATGATATGTATATTTTACTATTTAGTCAATTTCAAATTTTGGCGGGTTATTTAGTTTGTGAGTCAGTTCAAAATTAGGTTGATATTAACTTTTGTTAGTAAGTTGTTTTGTTGCGTTATTTATTTCTATCGATAAGTTATTTTGACATATTTTTATCTTTGGTAATGAATTAGTTATGTTTTAGTATTATATTTTGAAATATAAACAACAGGTATACATTCTTTCTCAAAAAACTATCTGATGCATTATCAATATAATTTTTGTTTATCATTTCTATCATATTAAATTTTGAAAACATGTTTTTGTATTCATAAATTGTTTACAGTTTTATTAGATTTTTTAATTAAATAACTAATTTATTAGAAAACATAAATGATGGGCTGAAATTAAACTCTTCGTAAATTGAAGTTGAATGTATGTCTAAATATATGAAAGAACACATAAAACAGAAAAAATGGGAGAATAATCTAGTTTATAGTGATAGTCAATGCACTAAATATCATTAATAAATTCTTATAATGATATATACTTTTCTATTTAGTGAGAGAGTTTAAACATAGATAATATCGCTGAGCGGTGCAATTGTGGTAACTGAAATTGGAGGAGTTAGAAATAAGACAGAAAGGTGGCGAATTTTGATCGGTGGAGTTAATGCATGGTTGTGTCTTTGGTGGTAGTTTAGCCGGTCACCTCATTGCTGCAAGTACTGTCGAAGTAAGAACCACATATTATTTTTGCAATGTTAAAACAGTAAAACATTTGTGTCTTATGATTTTATCTTTACATGTCGTCATTGGAAGTTTTTGGCCGTTGAATGTAAATCCATATTTGAAGAAGAACAATGATTTCAAATCTGGGATTGTTACACCCTCAATACCAAACGCATTGGGTTCATGATATAAACTTAACCCGTAATCTTATTCGTGTCCAGGGGAATAGAGTAATAGGGGGTCTAATTTTCTTTTTTTTTGTAAACATCTTGTTCTCCTTGACTCGGATGAAATTACGGGTTAAGTTCAGATCATGAACCCAGTGTGTTTGGTATTGAGGGTGTAACAATCACATATTTGAACTCATTGTTCCTCTTCAGAGATGGATTAACATTAAACGAGTAAAAACTTCCAATGACAACATGTAAAGATAAAATCATAAGACACAAATGTTTTGGTGTTTTAACATTGCAAAAAGAAGATGTGGTTCTTACTTGGACATGACTTGCTGCAATGAGTTTAGCGGCTAAACTACCACCAAAGACACAACCATTAACTCCACCGATCAAAATTTGCCACACTCCTATCTCATTTCTAACTCCTCCGATTTCAGTTACCACCATTGTACCGCTCAGGGATATTATCTCATACACATCATACACCAAAATGCTATCATCATCTTGAGTTTTCATTTGCCACCACTGCAAGTTTTGTTTGTTTTCTTGCCATGGTCACTCTTTGATTTTGATCTCTCTTTTGATTTTTATTTTTTGTTGGGTGTATGGGGAAAAATATTCTATTTATGCATTTATTTATAGGTTTGAAATAGAGAGATAAATAGCAACATAATCAATTTAAATTTATTAGGATGTGTACCAAATAAAGAACGCGGCAAAATAAATTTTGGAATGATATGTATATTTTACTATTTAGTCAATTTCAAATTTTGGCGGGTTATTTAGTTTGTGAGTCAGTTCAAAATTAGGTTGATATTAACTTTTGTTAGTAAGTTGTTTTGTTGCGTTATTTATTTCTATCGATAAGTTATTTTGACATATTTTTATCTTTGGTAATGAATTAGTTATGTTTTAGTATTATATTTTGAAATATAAACAACAGGTATACATTCTTTCTCAAAAAACTATCTGATGCATTATCAATATAATTTTTGTTTATCATTTCTATCATATTAAATTTTGAAAACATGTTTTTGTATTCATAAATTGTTTACAGTTTTATTAGATTTTTTAATTAAATAACTAATTTATTAGAAAACATAAATGATGGGCTGAAATTAAACTCTTCGTAAATTGAAGTTGAATGTATGTCTAAATATATGAAAGAACACATAAAACAGAAAAAATGGGAGAATAATCTAGTTTATAGTGATAGTCAATGCACTAAATATCATTAATAAATTCTTATAATGATATATACTTTTCTATTTAGTGAGAGAGTTTAAACATAGATAATATCGCTGAGCGGTGCAATTGTGGTAACTGAAATTGGAGGAGTTAGAAATAAGACAGAAAGGTGGCGAATTTTGATCGGTGGAGTTAATGCATGGTTGTGTCTTTGGTGGTAGTTTAGCCGGTCACCTCATTGCTGCAAGTACTGTCGAAGTAAGAACCACATATTATTTTTGCAATGTTAAAACAGTAAAACATTTGTGTCTTATGATTTTATCTTTACATGTCGTCATTGGAAGTTTTTGGCCGTTGAATGTAAATCCATATTTGAAGAAGAACAATGATTTCAAATCTGGGATTGTTACACCCTCAATACCAAACGCATTGGGTTCATGATATAAACTTAACCCGTAATCTTATTCGTGTCCAGGGGAATAGAGTAATAGGGGGTCTAATTTTCTTTTTTTTTGTAAACATCTTGTTCTCCTTGACTCGGATGAAATTACGGGTTAAGTTCAGATCATGAACCCAGTGTGTTTGGTATTGAGGGTGTAACAATCACATATTTGAACTCATTGTTCCTCTTCAGAGATGGATTAACATTAAACGAGTAAAAACTTCCAATGACAACATGTAAAGATAAAATCATAAGACACAAATGTTTTGGTGTTTTAACATTGCAAAAAGAAGATGTGGTTCTTACTTGGACATGACTTGCTGCAATGAGTTTAGCGGCTAAACTACCACCAAAGACACAACCATTAACTCCACCGATCAAAATTTGCCACACTCCTATCTCATTTCTAACTCCTCCGATTTCAGTTACCACCATTGTACCGCTCAGGGATATTATCTCATACACATCATACACCAAAATGCTATCATCATCTTGAGTTTTCATTTGCCACCACTGCAAGTTTTGTTTGTTTTCTTGCCATGGTCACTCTTTGATTTTGATCTCTCTTTTGATTTTTATTTTTTGTTGGGTGTATGGGGAAAAATATTCTATTTATGCATTTATTTATAGGTTTGAAATAGAGAGATAAATAGCAACATAATCAATTTAAATTTATTAGGATGTGTACCAAATAAAGAACGCGGCAAAATAAATTTTGGAATGATATGTATATTTTACTATTTAGTCAATTTCAAATTTTGGCGGGTTATTTAGTTTGTGAGTCAGTTCAAAATTAGGTTGATATTAACTTTTGTTAGTAAGTTGTTTTGTTGCGTTATTTATTTCTATCGATAAGTTATTTTGACATATTTTTATCTTTGGTAATGAATTAGTTATGTTTTAGTATTATATTTTGAAATATAAACAACAGGTATACATTCTTTCTCAAAAAACTATCTGATGCATTATCAATATAATTTTTGTTTATCATTTCTATCATATTAAATTTTGAAAACATGTTTTTGTATTCATAAATTGTTTACAGTTTTATTAGATTTTTTAATTAAATAACTAATTTATTAGAAAACATAAATGATGGGCTGAAATTAAACTCTTCGTAAATTGAAGTTGAATGTATGTCTAAATATATGAAAGAACACATAAAACAGAAAAAATGGGAGAATAATCTAGTTTATAGTGATAGTCAATGCACTAAATATCATTAATAAATTCTTATAATGATATATACTTTTCTATTTAGTGAGAGAGTTTAAACATAGATAATATCGCTGAGCGGTGCAATTGTGGTAACTGAAATTGGAGGAGTTAGAAATAAGACAGAAAGGTGGCGAATTTTGATCGGTGGAGTTAATGCATGGTTGTGTCTTTGGTGGTAGTTTAGCCGGTCACCTCATTGCTGCAAGTACTGTCGAAGTAAGAACCACATATTATTTTTGCAATGTTAAAACAGTAAAACATTTGTGTCTTATGATTTTATCTTTACATGTCGTCATTGGAAGTTTTTGGCCGTTGAATGTAAATCCATATTTGAAGAAGAACAATGATTTCAAATCTGGGATTGTTACACCCTCAATACCAAACGCATTGGGTTCATGATATAAACTTAACCCGTAATCTTATTCGTGTCCAGGGGAATAGAGTAATAGGGGGTCTAATTTTCTTTTTTTTTGTAAACATCTTGTTCTCCTTGACTCGGATGAAATTACGGGTTAAGTTCAGATCATGAACCCAGTGTGTTTGGTATTGAGGGTGTAACAATCACATATTTGAACTCATTGTTCCTCTTCAGAGATGGATTAACATTAAACGAGTAAAAACTTCCAATGACAACATGTAAAGATAAAATCATAAGACACAAATGTTTTGGTGTTTTAACATTGCAAAAAGAAGATGTGGTTCTTACTTGGACATGACTTGCTGCAATGAGTTTAGCGGCTAAACTACCACCAAAGACACAACCATTAACTCCACCGATCAAAATTTGCCACACTCCTATCTCATTTCTAACTCCTCCGATTTCAGTTACCACCATTGTACCGCTCAGGGATATTATCTCATACACATCATACACCAAAATGCTATCATCATCTTGAGTTTTCATTTGCCACCACTGCAAGTTTTGTTTGTTTTCTTGCCATGGTCACTCTTTGATTTTGATCTCTCTTTTGATTTTTATTTTTTGTTGGGTGTATGGGGAAAAATATTCTATTTATGCATTTATTTATAGGTTTGAAATAGAGAGATAAATAGCAACATAATCAATTTAAATTTATTAGGATGTGTACCAAATAAAGAACGCGGCAAAATAAATTTTGGAATGATATGTATATTTTACTATTTAGTCAATTTCAAATTTTGGCGGGTTATTTAGTTTGTGAGTCAGTTCAAAATTAGGTTGATATTAACTTTTGTTAGTAAGTTGTTTTGTTGCGTTATTTATTTCTATCGATAAGTTATTTTGACATATTTTTATCTTTGGTAATGAATTAGTTATGTTTTAGTATTATATTTTGAAATATAAACAACAGGTATACATTCTTTCTCAAAAAACTATCTGATGCATTATCAATATAATTTTTGTTTATCATTTCTATCATATTAAATTTTGAAAACATGTTTTTGTATTCATAAATTGTTTACAGTTTTATTAGATTTTTTAATTAAATAACTAATTTATTAGAAAACATAAATGATGGGCTGAAATTAAACTCTTCGTAAATTGAAGTTGAATGTATGTCTAAATATATGAAAGAACACATAAAACAGAAAAAATGGGAGAATAATCTAGTTTATAGTGATAGTCAATGCACTAAATATCATTAATAAATTCTTATAATGATATATACTTTTCTATTTAGTGAGAGAGTTTAAACATAGATAATATCGCTGAGCGGTGCAATTGTGGTAACTGAAATTGGAGGAGTTAGAAATAAGACAGAAAGGTGGCGAATTTTGATCGGTGGAGTTAATGCATGGTTGTGTCTTTGGTGGTAGTTTAGCCGGTCACCTCATTGCTGCAAGTACTGTCGAAGTAAGAACCACATATTATTTTTGCAATGTTAAAACAGTAAAACATTTGTGTCTTATGATTTTATCTTTACATGTCGTCATTGGAAGTTTTTGGCCGTTGAATGTAAATCCATATTTGAAGAAGAACAATGATTTCAAATCTGGGATTGTTACACCCTCAATACCAAACGCATTGGGTTCATGATATAAACTTAACCCGTAATCTTATTCGTGTCCAGGGGAATAGAGTAATAGGGGGTCTAATTTTCTTTTTTTTTGTAAACATCTTGTTCTCCTTGACTCGGATGAAATTACGGGTTAAGTTCAGATCATGAACCCAGTGTGTTTGGTATTGAGGGTGTAACAATCACATATTTGAACTCATTGTTCCTCTTCAGAGATGGATTAACATTAAACGAGTAAAAACTTCCAATGACAACATGTAAAGATAAAATCATAAGACACAAATGTTTTGGTGTTTTAACATTGCAAAAAGAAGATGTGGTTCTTACTTGGACATGACTTGCTGCAATGAGTTTAGCGGCTAAACTACCACCAAAGACACAACCATTAACTCCACCGATCAAAATTTGCCACACTCCTATCTCATTTCTAACTCCTCCGATTTCAGTTACCACCATTGTACCGCTCAGGGATATTATCTCATACACATCATACACCAAAATGCTATCATCATCTTGAGTTTTCATTTGCCACCACTGCAAGTTTTGTTTGTTTTCTTGCCATGGTCACTCTTTGATTTTGATCTCTCTTTTGATTTTTATTTTTTGTTGGGTGTATGGGGAAAAATATTCTATTTATGCATTTATTTATAGGTTTGAAATAGAGAGATAAATAGCAACATAATCAATTTAAATTTATTAGGATGTGTACCAAATAAAGAACGCGGCAAAATAAATTTTGGAATGATATGTATATTTTACTATTTAGTCAATTTCAAATTTTGGCGGGTTATTTAGTTTGTGAGTCAGTTCAAAATTAGGTTGATATTAACTTTTGTTAGTAAGTTGTTTTGTTGCGTTATTTATTTCTATCGATAAGTTATTTTGACATATTTTTATCTTTGGTAATGAATTAGTTATGTTTTAGTATTATATTTTGAAATATAAACAACAGGTATACATTCTTTCTCAAAAAACTATCTGATGCATTATCAATATAATTTTTGTTTATCATTTCTATCATATTAAATTTTGAAAACATGTTTTTGTATTCATAAATTGTTTACAGTTTTATTAGATTTTTTAATTAAATAACTAATTTATTAGAAAACATAAATGATGGGCTGAAATTAAACTCTTCGAAAATTGAAGTTGAATGTATGTCTAAATATATAGAAGAACACATTAAACAGAAAAAATGGAAGAATAATCTAGTTTATAGTGATAGTCAATGCACTATATATCATTATAAGCAACTAAATATCATTAATTAATGCTTATAATGATATATATTTTTCTATTTAGTGAGAGAGTTTAAACATAAATAATATCGCTGAGCGGTACAATGGTGGTAACTGAAATTGGAGGGGTCAGAAATGAGACAGGAGGGTGGCGAATTTTGGTCGGTGGAGTTAATGCATGGTTGTGTCTTTGGTGGTAGTTTAGCCGGTAAACTCATTGCAGCAAGTCCTGTCCGAGTAAGAACCACATCTTCTTTTTGCAATGTTAAAACGGTAAAATATTTGTGTCTTATGATTTTATCTTTACATGTTGTCATTGGAAGTTTTTACTCGTTTAATGTAAATCCATATCTGAAGAAGAACAATGGTTTCAAATCTGTGATTGTTACACCCTCAATACCAAACAAACTGGGTTCATGATCTGAACTTAACCCGTAATCTTATTCGAGTCGAGGAGAATAGAGTAATAGGCGGTCTAATTTCCTTTTTTGTAAAGATCTTGTTCTCCTTGACTCGGATGAGATTACGGGTTAAGTTCAGATCATGAACCCAATGTGTTTGGTATTGAGGGTGTAACAATCACATATTTGAACTCATTGTTCCTCTTCAGAGATGGATTTACATTAAACGAGTAAAAACTTCCTATGACAACATGTAATGATAAAATCATAAGACACAAATGTTTTGGCGTTTTAACATTGCAAAAAGAAGATGTGGTTCTTACTTGGACATGACTTGCTGCACTGAGTTTACTGGCTAAACTACCACCAAAGACACAACCATTAACTCCACCGATCAAAATTTGCCACCTTCCTATCTGATTTCTAACTCCTCCGATATCAGTTACCACCATTGCACCGCTAAGGGATATTATCTCATACACATTATACACCAAATGCTATCATCATCTTGAGTTTTCATTTGCCATCACTGCAAGTTTTGTTTGTTTTCTTCCCATGTTCACACTTTGATTTTGATCTCTCTTTTGATTTTTATTTTTTTGTTGGGTGTGTGGGGAAAAATTTGTATTTATGCGTTTATTTATAGGCTTGAAATAGAGAGATAAATAGCAACATAATCAATTTAAACGCGCCAAAATAATTTTTGGAATGATATGTATATTTTACTGTTTAGTCAATTTCAAATTTTGGCGGGTTATTTAGTTTGTGAGTCAATTCAAAATTAGGTTGATATTAACTTTTCTTAGTAAGTTGTTTTGGCGCGTTATTTATTTCTATCGATAAGTTATTTTGACATATTTTTATTTTTGGTAATGAATTAGTTATGTTTTAGTATTAAATTTTAAAATATAAACAACAAGTATACATTCTTTCTCAAAAGGCTATCTGATGCATTATCAATATAACTTCTGTTTATCATTTCTATCATATTAAATTTTGAATACATGTTTTTGAATTCATAAATTGTTTACAGTTTTATTAGATTTTTTAGTTAAATAACTAATTTATTAGAAAACATAAATGATGGGCTGAAATTAAACACTTCGAAAATTGAAATTGAATGGATATCTAAATATATGGAAGAACACATTAACCATAAAAAAATTGGGAGAATAATCTAGTTTATAGTGATAGTCAATACACTAAATATCATTAATTAATGCTTATAATGATATATATTTTTCTATTTAGTGAGAGAGTTTAAACATAGATAATATCGCTGAGCGGTACAATGGTGGTAACTGAAATCGGAGGAGTTAGAAATGAGACAGGAGGGTGGCGAATTTTGATCGGTGGAGTTAATGCATGGTTGTGTCTTTGGTGGTAGTTTAGCTGGTCAACTCATTGCAGCAAGTCCTTTCCAAGTAAGAACCACATCTTCTTTTTGCAATGTAAAAACGGTAAAACATTTATGTCTTATGATTTTATCTTTACATTGTCATTGGAAGTTTTTGGCCGTTGAATGTAAATCCATATCTGAAGAAGAACAATGATTTAAAATGTGTGATAGTTACACTCTCAATACCAAACGCATTGGGTTCAAGATCTGAACTTAACCCGTAATCTTATTCGAGTCTAGGAGAACAGAGTAATAAGGAGTATAATTTCCTTTTTTGTAAAGATCTTGTTCTCCTTGACTCGGATGAGATTACGGGTTAAGTTCAGATCATGAACCCAATGTATTTGGTATTGAGGGTGTACAATCACATATTTGAACTCATTGTTCCTTTTCAGAGATGGATTTACATTAAATGAATACAAACTTCCAATGACAACATGTAAAGATAAAATCATTAGACACAAATGTTTTGGCGTTTTAACATTGCAAATAGAAGATGTGGTTCTTACTTGGACATGACTTGCTGCAATGAATTTACCGGCTAGACTACCACCAAAGACACAACCATTAACTCCACCGATCAAAATTTGCCACCCTCCTATCTCATTTCTAACTCCTCCGATTTCTGTTACCACCATTGTACCGCTCAGGGATATTATCTCATACACATCATACACCAAAATGCTATCATCATCTTGAGTTTTCATTTGCCACCACTGCAAGTTTTGTTTGTTTTCTTGCCATGGTCACTCTTTGATTTTGATCTCTCTTTTGATTTTTATTTTTTGTTGGGTGTATGGGGAAAAATATTCTATTTATGCATTTATTTATAGGTTTGAAATAGAGAGATAAATAGCAACATAATCAATTTAAATTTATTAGGATGTGTACCAAATAAAGAACGCGGCAAAATAAATTTTGGAATGATATGTATATTTTACTATTTAGTCAATTTCAAATTTTGGCGGGTTATTTAGTTTGTGAGTCAGTTCAAAATTAGGTTGATATTAACTTTTGTTAGTAAGTTGTTTTGTTGCGTTATTTATTTCTATCGATAAGTTATTTTGACATATTTTTATCTTTGGTAATGAATTAGTTATGTTTTAGTATTATATTTTGAAATATAAACAACAGGTATACATTCTTTCTCAAAAAACTATCTGATGCATTATCAATATAATTTTTGTTTATCATTTCTATCATATTAAATTTTGAAAACATGTTTTTGTATTCATAAATTGTTTACAGTTTTATTAGATTTTTTAATTAAATAACTAATTTATTAGAAAACATAAATGATGGGCTGAAATTAAACTCTTCGTAAATTGAAGTTGAATGTATGTCTAAATATATGAAAGAACACATAAAACAGAAAAAATGGGAGAATAATCTAGTTTATAGTGATAGTCAATGCACTAAATATCATTAATAAATTCTTATAATGATATATACTTTTCTATTTAGTGAGAGAGTTTAAACATAGATAATATCGCTGAGCGGTGCAATTGTGGTAACTGAAATTGGAGGAGTTAGAAATAAGACAGAAAGGTGGCGAATTTTGATCGGTGGAGTTAATGCATGGTTGTGTCTTTGGTGGTAGTTTAGCCGGTCACCTCATTGCTGCAAGTACTGTCGAAGTAAGAACCACATATTATTTTTGCAATGTTAAAACAGTAAAACATTTGTGTCTTATGATTTTATCTTTACATGTCGTCATTGGAAGTTTTTGGCCGTTGAATGTAAATCCATATTTGAAGAAGAACAATGATTTCAAATCTGGGATTGTTACACCCTCAATACCAAACGCATTGGGTTCATGATATAAACTTAACCCGTAATCTTATTCGTGTCCAGGGGAATAGAGTAATAGGGGGTCTAATTTTCTTTTTTTTTGTAAACATCTTGTTCTCCTTGACTCGGATGAAATTACGGGTTAAGTTCAGATCATGAACCCAGTGTGTTTGGTATTGAGGGTGTAACAATCACATATTTGAACTCATTGTTCCTCTTCAGAGATGGATTAACATTAAACGAGTAAAAACTTCCAATGACAACATGTAAAGATAAAATCATAAGACACAAATGTTTTGGTGTTTTAACATTGCAAAAAGAAGATGTGGTTCTTACTTGGACATGACTTGCTGCAATGAGTTTAGCGGCTAAACTACCACCAAAGACACAACCATTAACTCCACCGATCAAAATTTGCCACACTCCTATCTCATTTCTAACTCCTCCGATTTCAGTTACCACCATTGTACCGCTCAGGGATATTATCTCATACACATCATACACCAAAATGCTATCATCATCTTGAGTTTTCATTTGCCACCACTGCAAGTTTTGTTTGTTTTCTTGCCATGGTCACTCTTTGATTTTGATCTCTCTTTTGATTTTTATTTTTTGTTGGGTGTATGGGGAAAAATATTCTATTTATGCATTTATTTATAGGTTTGAAATAGAGAGATAAATAGCAACATAATCAATTTAAATTTATTAGGATGTGTACCAAATAAAGAACGCGGCAAAATAAATTTTGGAATGATATGTATATTTTACTATTTAGTCAATTTCAAATTTTGGCGGGTTATTTAGTTTGTGAGTCAGTTCAAAATTAGGTTGATATTAACTTTTGTTAGTAAGTTGTTTTGTTGCGTTATTTATTTCTATCGATAAGTTATTTTGACATATTTTTATCTTTGGTAATGAATTAGTTATGTTTTAGTATTATATTTTGAAATATAAACAACAGGTATACATTCTTTCTCAAAAAACTATCTGATGCATTATCAATATAATTTTTGTTTATCATTTCTATCATATTAAATTTTGAAAACATGTTTTTGTATTCATAAATTGTTTACAGTTTTATTAGATTTTTTAATTAAATAACTAATTTATTAGAAAACATAAATGATGGGCTGAAATTAAACTCTTCGTAAATTGAAGTTGAATGTATGTCTAAATATATGAAAGAACACATAAAACAGAAAAAATGGGAGAATAATCTAGTTTATAGTGATAGTCAATGCACTAAATATCATTAATAAATTCTTATAATGATATATACTTTTCTATTTAGTGAGAGAGTTTAAACATAGATAATATCGCTGAGCGGTGCAATTGTGGTAACTGAAATTGGAGGAGTTAGAAATAAGACAGAAAGGTGGCGAATTTTGATCGGTGGAGTTAATGCATGGTTGTGTCTTTGGTGGTAGTTTAGCCGGTCACCTCATTGCTGCAAGTACTGTCGAAGTAAGAACCACATATTATTTTTGCAATGTTAAAACAGTAAAACATTTGTGTCTTATGATTTTATCTTTACATGTCGTCATTGGAAGTTTTTGGCCGTTGAATGTAAATCCATATTTGAAGAAGAACAATGATTTCAAATCTGGGATTGTTACACCCTCAATACCAAACGCATTGGGTTCATGATATAAACTTAACCCGTAATCTTATTCGTGTCCAGGGGAATAGAGTAATAGGGGGTCTAATTTTCTTTTTTTTTGTAAACATCTTGTTCTCCTTGACTCGGATGAAATTACGGGTTAAGTTCAGATCATGAACCCAGTGTGTTTGGTATTGAGGGTGTAACAATCACATATTTGAACTCATTGTTCCTCTTCAGAGATGGATTAACATTAAACGAGTAAAAACTTCCAATGACAACATGTAAAGATAAAATCATAAGACACAAATGTTTTGGTGTTTTAACATTGCAAAAAGAAGATGTGGTTCTTACTTGGACATGACTTGCTGCAATGAGTTTAGCGGCTAAACTACCACCAAAGACACAACCATTAACTCCACCGATCAAAATTTGCCACACTCCTATCTCATTTCTAACTCCTCCGATTTCAGTTACCACCATTGTACCGCTCAGGGATATTATCTCATACACATCATACACCAAAATGCTATCATCATCTTGAGTTTTCATTTGCCACCACTGCAAGTTTTGTTTGTTTTCTTGCCATGGTCACTCTTTGATTTTGATCTCTCTTTTGATTTTTATTTTTTGTTGGGTGTATGGGGAAAAATATTCTATTTATGCATTTATTTATAGGTTTGAAATAGAGAGATAAATAGCAACATAATCAATTTAAATTTATTAGGATGTGTACCAAATAAAGAACGCGGCAAAATAAATTTTGGAATGATATGTATATTTTACTATTTAGTCAATTTCAAATTTTGGCGGGTTATTTAGTTTGTGAGTCAGTTCAAAATTAGGTTGATATTAACTTTTGTTAGTAAGTTGTTTTGTTGCGTTATTTATTTCTATCGATAAGTTATTTTGACATATTTTTATCTTTGGTAATGAATTAGTTATGTTTTAGTATTATATTTTGAAATATAAACAACAGGTATACATTCTTTCTCAAAAAACTATCTGATGCATTATCAATATAATTTTTGTTTATCATTTCTATCATATTAAATTTTGAAAACATGTTTTTGTATTCATAAATTGTTTACAGTTTTATTAGATTTTTTAATTAAATAACTAATTTATTAGAAAACATAAATGATGGGCTGAAATTAAACTCTTCGTAAATTGAAGTTGAATGTATGTCTAAATATATGAAAGAACACATAAAACAGAAAAAATGGGAGAATAATCTAGTTTATAGTGATAGTCAATGCACTAAATATCATTAATAAATTCTTATAATGATATATACTTTTCTATTTAGTGAGAGAGTTTAAACATAGATAATATCGCTGAGCGGTGCAATTGTGGTAACTGAAATTGGAGGAGTTAGAAATAAGACAGAAAGGTGGCGAATTTTGATCGGTGGAGTTAATGCATGGTTGTGTCTTTGGTGGTAGTTTAGCCGGTCACCTCATTGCTGCAAGTACTGTCGAAGTAAGAACCACATATTATTTTTGCAATGTTAAAACAGTAAAACATTTGTGTCTTATGATTTTATCTTTACATGTCGTCATTGGAAGTTTTTGGCCGTTGAATGTAAATCCATATTTGAAGAAGAACAATGATTTCAAATCTGGGATTGTTACACCCTCAATACCAAACGCATTGGGTTCATGATATAAACTTAACCCGTAATCTTATTCGTGTCCAGGGGAATAGAGTAATAGGGGGTCTAATTTTCTTTTTTTTTGTAAACATCTTGTTCTCCTTGACTCGGATGAAATTACGGGTTAAGTTCAGATCATGAACCCAGTGTGTTTGGTATTGAGGGTGTAACAATCACATATTTGAACTCATTGTTCCTCTTCAGAGATGGATTAACATTAAACGAGTAAAAACTTCCAATGACAACATGTAAAGATAAAATCATAAGACACAAATGTTTTGGTGTTTTAACATTGCAAAAAGAAGATGTGGTTCTTACTTGGACATGACTTGCTGCAATGAGTTTAGCGGCTAAACTACCACCAAAGACACAACCATTAACTCCACCGATCAAAATTTGCCACACTCCTATCTCATTTCTAACTCCTCCGATTTCAGTTACCACCATTGTACCGCTCAGGGATATTATCTCATACACATCATACACCAAAATGCTATCATCATCTTGAGTTTTCATTTGCCACCACTGCAAGTTTTGTTTGTTTTCTTGCCATGGTCACTCTTTGATTTTGATCTCTCTTTTGATTTTTATTTTTTGTTGGGTGTATGGGGAAAAATATTCTATTTATGCATTTATTTATAGGTTTGAAATAGAGAGATAAATAGCAACATAATCAATTTAAATTTATTAGGATGTGTACCAAATAAAGAACGCGGCAAAATAAATTTTGGAATGATATGTATATTTTACTATTTAGTCAATTTCAAATTTTGGCGGGTTATTTAGTTTGTGAGTCAGTTCAAAATTAGGTTGATATTAACTTTTGTTAGTAAGTTGTTTTGTTGCGTTATTTATTTCTATCGATAAGTTATTTTGACATATTTTTATCTTTGGTAATGAATTAGTTATGTTTTAGTATTATATTTTGAAATATAAACAACAGGTATACATTCTTTCTCAAAAAACTATCTGATGCATTATCAATATAATTTTTGTTTATCATTTCTATCATATTAAATTTTGAAAACATGTTTTTGTATTCATAAATTGTTTACAGTTTTATTAGATTTTTTAATTAAATAACTAATTTATTAGAAAACATAAATGATGGGCTGAAATTAAACTCTTCGTAAATTGAAGTTGAATGTATGTCTAAATATATGAAAGAACACATAAAACAGAAAAAATGGGAGAATAATCTAGTTTATAGTGATAGTCAATGCACTAAATATCATTAATAAATTCTTATAATGATATATACTTTTCTATTTAGTGAGAGAGTTTAAACATAGATAATATCGCTGAGCGGTGCAATTGTGGTAACTGAAATTGGAGGAGTTAGAAATAAGACAGAAAGGTGGCGAATTTTGATCGGTGGAGTTAATGCATGGTTGTGTCTTTGGTGGTAGTTTAGCCGGTCACCTCATTGCTGCAAGTACTGTCGAAGTAAGAACCACATATTATTTTTGCAATGTTAAAACAGTAAAACATTTGTGTCTTATGATTTTATCTTTACATGTCGTCATTGGAAGTTTTTGGCCGTTGAATGTAAATCCATATTTGAAGAAGAACAATGATTTCAAATCTGGGATTGTTACACCCTCAATACCAAACGCATTGGGTTCATGATATAAACTTAACCCGTAATCTTATTCGTGTCCAGGGGAATAGAGTAATAGGGGGTCTAATTTTCTTTTTTTTTGTAAACATCTTGTTCTCCTTGACTCGGATGAAATTACGGGTTAAGTTCAGATCATGAACCCAGTGTGTTTGGTATTGAGGGTGTAACAATCACATATTTGAACTCATTGTTCCTCTTCAGAGATGGATTAACATTAAACGAGTAAAAACTTCCAATGACAACATGTAAAGATAAAATCATAAGACACAAATGTTTTGGTGTTTTAACATTGCAAAAAGAAGATGTGGTTCTTACTTGGACATGACTTGCTGCAATGAGTTTAGCGGCTAAACTACCACCAAAGACACAACCATTAACTCCACCGATCAAAATTTGCCACACTCCTATCTCATTTCTAACTCCTCCGATTTCAGTTACCACCATTGTACCGCTCAGGGATATTATCTCATACACATCATACACCAAAATGCTATCATCATCTTGAGTTTTCATTTGCCACCACTGCAAGTTTTGTTTGTTTTCTTGCCATGGTCACTCTTTGATTTTGATCTCTCTTTTGATTTTTATTTTTTGTTGGGTGTATGGGGAAAAATATTCTATTTATGCATTTATTTATAGGTTTGAAATAGAGAGATAAATAGCAACATAATCAATTTAAATTTATTAGGATGTGTACCAAATAAAGAACGCGGCAAAATAAATTTTGGAATGATATGTATATTTTACTATTTAGTCAATTTCAAATTTTGGCGGGTTATTTAGTTTGTGAGTCAGTTCAAAATTAGGTTGATATTAACTTTTGTTAGTAAGTTGTTTTGTTGCGTTATTTATTTCTATCGATAAGTTATTTTGACATATTTTTATCTTTGGTAATGAATTAGTTATGTTTTAGTATTATATTTTGAAATATAAACAACAGGTATACATTCTTTCTCAAAAAACTATCTGATGCATTATCAATATAATTTTTGTTTATCATTTCTATCATATTAAATTTTGAAAACATGTTTTTGTATTCATAAATTGTTTACAGTTTTATTAGATTTTTTAATTAAATAACTAATTTATTAGAAAACATAAATGATGGGCTGAAATTAAACTCTTCGTAAATTGAAGTTGAATGTATGTCTAAATATATGAAAGAACACATAAAACAGAAAAAATGGGAGAATAATCTAGTTTATAGTGATAGTCAATGCACTAAATATCATTAATAAATTCTTATAATGATATATACTTTTCTATTTAGTGAGAGAGTTTAAACATAGATAATATCGCTGAGCGGTGCAATTGTGGTAACTGAAATTGGAGGAGTTAGAAATAAGACAGAAAGGTGGCGAATTTTGATCGGTGGAGTTAATGCATGGTTGTGTCTTTGGTGGTAGTTTAGCCGGTCACCTCATTGCTGCAAGTACTGTCGAAGTAAGAACCACATATTATTTTTGCAATGTTAAAACAGTAAAACATTTGTGTCTTATGATTTTATCTTTACATGTCGTCATTGGAAGTTTTTGGCCGTTGAATGTAAATCCATATTTGAAGAAGAACAATGATTTCAAATCTGGGATTGTTACACCCTCAATACCAAACGCATTGGGTTCATGATATAAACTTAACCCGTAATCTTATTCGTGTCCAGGGGAATAGAGTAATAGGGGGTCTAATTTTCTTTTTTTTTGTAAACATCTTGTTCTCCTTGACTCGGATGAAATTACGGGTTAAGTTCAGATCATGAACCCAGTGTGTTTGGTATTGAGGGTGTAACAATCACATATTTGAACTCATTGTTCCTCTTCAGAGATGGATTAACATTAAACGAGTAAAAACTTCCAATGACAACATGTAAAGATAAAATCATAAGACACAAATGTTTTGGTGTTTTAACATTGCAAAAAGAAGATGTGGTTCTTACTTGGACATGACTTGCTGCAATGAGTTTAGCGGCTAAACTACCACCAAAGACACAACCATTAACTCCACCGATCAAAATTTGCCACACTCCTATCTCATTTCTAACTCCTCCGATTTCAGTTACCACCATTGTACCGCTCAGGGATATTATCTCATACACATCATACACCAAAATGCTATCATCATCTTGAGTTTTCATTTGCCACCACTGCAAGTTTTGTTTGTTTTCTTGCCATGGTCACTCTTTGATTTTGATCTCTCTTTTGATTTTTATTTTTTGTTGGGTGTATGGGGAAAAATATTCTATTTATGCATTTATTTATAGGTTTGAAATAGAGAGATAAATAGCAACATAATCAATTTAAATTTATTAGGATGTGTACCAAATAAAGAACGCGGCAAAATAAATTTTGGAATGATATGTATATTTTACTATTTAGTCAATTTCAAATTTTGGCGGGTTATTTAGTTTGTGAGTCAGTTCAAAATTAGGTTGATATTAACTTTTGTTAGTAAGTTGTTTTGTTGCGTTATTTATTTCTATCGATAAGTTATTTTGACATATTTTTATCTTTGGTAATGAATTAGTTATGTTTTAGTATTATATTTTGAAATATAAACAACAGGTATACATTCTTTCTCAAAAAACTATCTGATGCATTATCAATATAATTTTTGTTTATCATTTCTATCATATTAAATTTTGAAAACATGTTTTTGTATTCATAAATTGTTTACAGTTTTATTAGATTTTTTAATTAAATAACTAATTTATTAGAAAACATAAATGATGGGCTGAAATTAAACTCTTCGTAAATTGAAGTTGAATGTATGTCTAAATATATGAAAGAACACATAAAACAGAAAAAATGGGAGAATAATCTAGTTTATAGTGATAGTCAATGCACTAAATATCATTAATAAATTCTTATAATGATATATACTTTTCTATTTAGTGAGAGAGTTTAAACATAGATAATATCGCTGAGCGGTGCAATTGTGGTAACTGAAATTGGAGGAGTTAGAAATAAGACAGAAAGGTGGCGAATTTTGATCGGTGGAGTTAATGCATGGTTGTGTCTTTGGTGGTAGTTTAGCCGGTCACCTCATTGCTGCAAGTACTGTCGAAGTAAGAACCACATATTATTTTTGCAATGTTAAAACAGTAAAACATTTGTGTCTTATGATTTTATCTTTACATGTCGTCATTGGAAGTTTTTGGCCGTTGAATGTAAATCCATATTTGAAGAAGAACAATGATTTCAAATCTGGGATTGTTACACCCTCAATACCAAACGCATTGGGTTCATGATATAAACTTAACCCGTAATCTTATTCGTGTCCAGGGGAATAGAGTAATAGGGGGTCTAATTTTCTTTTTTTTTGTAAACATCTTGTTCTCCTTGACTCGGATGAAATTACGGGTTAAGTTCAGATCATGAACCCAGTGTGTTTGGTATTGAGGGTGTAACAATCACATATTTGAACTCATTGTTCCTCTTCAGAGATGGATTAACATTAAACGAGTAAAAACTTCCAATGACAACATGTAAAGATAAAATCATAAGACACAAATGTTTTGGTGTTTTAACATTGCAAAAAGAAGATGTGGTTCTTACTTGGACATGACTTGCTGCAATGAGTTTAGCGGCTAAACTACCACCAAAGACACAACCATTAACTCCACCGATCAAAATTTGCCACACTCCTATCTCATTTCTAACTCCTCCGATTTCAGTTACCACCATTGTACCGCTCAGGGATATTATCTCATACACATCATACACCAAAATGCTATCATCATCTTGAGTTTTCATTTGCCACCACTGCAAGTTTTGTTTGTTTTCTTGCCATGGTCACTCTTTGATTTTGATCTCTCTTTTGATTTTTATTTTTTGTTGGGTGTATGGGGAAAAATATTCTATTTATGCATTTATTTATAGGTTTGAAATAGAGAGATAAATAGCAACATAATCAATTTAAATTTATTAGGATGTGTACCAAATAAAGAACGCGGCAAAATAAATTTTGGAATGATATGTATATTTTACTATTTAGTCAATTTCAAATTTTGGCGGGTTATTTAGTTTGTGAGTCAGTTCAAAATTAGGTTGATATTAACTTTTGTTAGTAAGTTGTTTTGTTGCGTTATTTATTTCTATCGATAAGTTATTTTGACATATTTTTATCTTTGGTAATGAATTAGTTATGTTTTAGTATTATATTTTGAAATATAAACAACAGGTATACATTCTTTCTCAAAAAACTATCTGATGCATTATCAATATAATTTTTGTTTATCATTTCTATCATATTAAATTTTGAAAACATGTTTTTGTATTCATAAATTGTTTACAGTTTTATTAGATTTTTTAATTAAATAACTAATTTATTAGAAAACATAAATGATGGGCTGAAATTAAACTCTTCGTAAATTGAAGTTGAATGTATGTCTAAATATATGAAAGAACACATAAAACAGAAAAAATGGGAGAATAATCTAGTTTATAGTGATAGTCAATGCACTAAATATCATTAATAAATTCTTATAATGATATATACTTTTCTATTTAGTGAGAGAGTTTAAACATAGATAATATCGCTGAGCGGTGCAATTGTGGTAACTGAAATTGGAGGAGTTAGAAATAAGACAGAAAGGTGGCGAATTTTGATCGGTGGAGTTAATGCATGGTTGTGTCTTTGGTGGTAGTTTAGCCGGTCACCTCATTGCTGCAAGTACTGTCGAAGTAAGAACCACATATTATTTTTGCAATGTTAAAACAGTAAAACATTTGTGTCTTATGATTTTATCTTTACATGTCGTCATTGGAAGTTTTTGGCCGTTGAATGTAAATCCATATTTGAAGAAGAACAATGATTTCAAATCTGGGATTGTTACACCCTCAATACCAAACGCATTGGGTTCATGATATAAACTTAACCCGTAATCTTATTCGTGTCCAGGGGAATAGAGTAATAGGGGGTCTAATTTTCTTTTTTTTTGTAAACATCTTGTTCTCCTTGACTCGGATGAAATTACGGGTTAAGTTCAGATCATGAACCCAGTGTGTTTGGTATTGAGGGTGTAACAATCACATATTTGAACTCATTGTTCCTCTTCAGAGATGGATTAACATTAAACGAGTAAAAACTTCCAATGACAACATGTAAAGATAAAATCATAAGACACAAATGTTTTGGTGTTTTAACATTGCAAAAAGAAGATGTGGTTCTTACTTGGACATGACTTGCTGCAATGAGTTTAGCGGCTAAACTACCACCAAAGACACAACCATTAACTCCACCGATCAAAATTTGCCACACTCCTATCTCATTTCTAACTCCTCCGATTTCAGTTACCACCATTGTACCGCTCAGGGATATTATCTCATACACATCATACACCAAAATGCTATCATCATCTTGAGTTTTCATTTGCCACCACTGCAAGTTTTGTTTGTTTTCTTGCCATGGTCACTCTTTGATTTTGATCTCTCTTTTGATTTTTATTTTTTGTTGGGTGTATGGGGAAAAATATTCTATTTATGCATTTATTTATAGGTTTGAAATAGAGAGATAAATAGCAACATAATCAATTTAAATTTATTAGGATGTGTACCAAATAAAGAACGCGGCAAAATAAATTTTGGAATGATATGTATATTTTACTATTTAGTCAATTTCAAATTTTGGCGGGTTATTTAGTTTGTGAGTCAGTTCAAAATTAGGTTGATATTAACTTTTGTTAGTAAGTTGTTTTGTTGCGTTATTTATTTCTATCGATAAGTTATTTTGACATATTTTTATCTTTGGTAATGAATTAGTTATGTTTTAGTATTATATTTTGAAATATAAACAACAGGTATACATTCTTTCTCAAAAAACTATCTGATGCATTATCAATATAATTTTTGTTTATCATTTCTATCATATTAAATTTTGAAAACATGTTTTTGTATTCATAAATTGTTTACAGTTTTATTAGATTTTTTAATTAAATAACTAATTTATTAGAAAACATAAATGATGGGCTGAAATTAAACTCTTCGTAAATTGAAGTTGAATGTATGTCTAAATATATGAAAGAACACATAAAACAGAAAAAATGGGAGAATAATCTAGTTTATAGTGATAGTCAATGCACTAAATATCATTAATAAATTCTTATAATGATATATACTTTTCTATTTAGTGAGAGAGTTTAAACATAGATAATATCGCTGAGCGGTGCAATTGTGGTAACTGAAATTGGAGGAGTTAGAAATAAGACAGAAAGGTGGCGAATTTTGATCGGTGGAGTTAATGCATGGTTGTGTCTTTGGTGGTAGTTTAGCCGGTCACCTCATTGCTGCAAGTACTGTCGAAGTAAGAACCACATATTATTTTTGCAATGTTAAAACAGTAAAACATTTGTGTCTTATGATTTTATCTTTACATGTCGTCATTGGAAGTTTTTGGCCGTTGAATGTAAATCCATATTTGAAGAAGAACAATGATTTCAAATCTGGGATTGTTACACCCTCAATACCAAACGCATTGGGTTCATGATATAAACTTAACCCGTAATCTTATTCGTGTCCAGGGGAATAGAGTAATAGGGGGTCTAATTTTCTTTTTTTTTGTAAACATCTTGTTCTCCTTGACTCGGATGAAATTACGGGTTAAGTTCAGATCATGAACCCAGTGTGTTTGGTATTGAGGGTGTAACAATCACATATTTGAACTCATTGTTCCTCTTCAGAGATGGATTAACATTAAACGAGTAAAAACTTCCAATGACAACATGTAAAGATAAAATCATAAGACACAAATGTTTTGGTGTTTTAACATTGCAAAAAGAAGATGTGGTTCTTACTTGGACATGACTTGCTGCAATGAGTTTAGCGGCTAAACTACCACCAAAGACACAACCATTAACTCCACCGATCAAAATTTGCCACACTCCTATCTCATTTCTAACTCCTCCGATTTCAGTTACCACCATTGTACCGCTCAGGGATATTATCTCATACACATCATACACCAAAATGCTATCATCATCTTGAGTTTTCATTTGCCACCACTGCAAGTTTTGTTTGTTTTCTTGCCATGGTCACTCTTTGATTTTGATCTCTCTTTTGATTTTTATTTTTTGTTGGGTGTATGGGGAAAAATATTCTATTTATGCATTTATTTATAGGTTTGAAATAGAGAGATAAATAGCAACATAATCAATTTAAATTTATTAGGATGTGTACCAAATAAAGAACGCGGCAAAATAAATTTTGGAATGATATGTATATTTTACTATTTAGTCAATTTCAAATTTTGGCGGGTTATTTAGTTTGTGAGTCAGTTCAAAATTAGGTTGATATTAACTTTTGTTAGTAAGTTGTTTTGTTGCGTTATTTATTTCTATCGATAAGTTATTTTGACATATTTTTATCTTTGGTAATGAATTAGTTATGTTTTAGTATTATATTTTGAAATATAAACAACAGGTATACATTCTTTCTCAAAAAACTATCTGATGCATTATCAATATAATTTTTGTTTATCATTTCTATCATATTAAATTTTGAAAACATGTTTTTGTATTCATAAATTGTTTACAGTTTTATTAGATTTTTTAATTAAATAACTAATTTATTAGAAAACATAAATGATGGGCTGAAATTAAACTCTTCGTAAATTGAAGTTGAATGTATGTCTAAATATATGAAAGAACACATAAAACAGAAAAAATGGGAGAATAATCTAGTTTATAGTGATAGTCAATGCACTAAATATCATTAATAAATTCTTATAATGATATATACTTTTCTATTTAGTGAGAGAGTTTAAACATAGATAATATCGCTGAGCGGTGCAATTGTGGTAACTGAAATTGGAGGAGTTAGAAATAAGACAGAAAGGTGGCGAATTTTGATCGGTGGAGTTAATGCATGGTTGTGTCTTTGGTGGTAGTTTAGCCGGTCACCTCATTGCTGCAAGTACTGTCGAAGTAAGAACCACATATTATTTTTGCAATGTTAAAACAGTAAAACATTTGTGTCTTATGATTTTATCTTTACATGTCGTCATTGGAAGTTTTTGGCCGTTGAATGTAAATCCATATTTGAAGAAGAACAATGATTTCAAATCTGGGATTGTTACACCCTCAATACCAAACGCATTGGGTTCATGATATAAACTTAACCCGTAATCTTATTCGTGTCCAGGGGAATAGAGTAATAGGGGGTCTAATTTTCTTTTTTTTTGTAAACATCTTGTTCTCCTTGACTCGGATGAAATTACGGGTTAAGTTCAGATCATGAACCCAGTGTGTTTGGTATTGAGGGTGTAACAATCACATATTTGAACTCATTGTTCCTCTTCAGAGATGGATTAACATTAAACGAGTAAAAACTTCCAATGACAACATGTAAAGATAAAATCATAAGACACAAATGTTTTGGTGTTTTAACATTGCAAAAAGAAGATGTGGTTCTTACTTGGACATGACTTGCTGCAATGAGTTTAGCGGCTAAACTACCACCAAAGACACAACCATTAACTCCACCGATCAAAATTTGCCACACTCCTATCTCATTTCTAACTCCTCCGATTTCAGTTACCACCATTGTACCGCTCAGGGATATTATCTCATACACATCATACACCAAAATGCTATCATCATCTTGAGTTTTCATTTGCCACCACTGCAAGTTTTGTTTGTTTTCTTGCCATGGTCACTCTTTGATTTTGATCTCTCTTTTGATTTTTATTTTTTGTTGGGTGTATGGGGAAAAATATTCTATTTATGCATTTATTTATAGGTTTGAAATAGAGAGATAAATAGCAACATAATCAATTTAAATTTATTAGGATGTGTACCAAATAAAGAACGCGGCAAAATAAATTTTGGAATGATATGTATATTTTACTATTTAGTCAATTTCAAATTTTGGCGGGTTATTTAGTTTGTGAGTCAGTTCAAAATTAGGTTGATATTAACTTTTGTTAGTAAGTTGTTTTGTTGCGTTATTTATTTCTATCGATAAGTTATTTTGACATATTTTTATCTTTGGTAATGAATTAGTTATGTTTTAGTATTATATTTTGAAATATAAACAACAGGTATACATTCTTTCTCAAAAAACTATCTGATGCATTATCAATATAATTTTTGTTTATCATTTCTATCATATTAAATTTTGAAAACATGTTTTTGTATTCATAAATTGTTTACAGTTTTATTAGATTTTTTAATTAAATAACTAATTTATTAGAAAACATAAATGATGGGCTGAAATTAAACTCTTCGTAAATTGAAGTTGAATGTATGTCTAAATATATGAAAGAACACATAAAACAGAAAAAATGGGAGAATAATCTAGTTTATAGTGATAGTCAATGCACTAAATATCATTAATAAATTCTTATAATGATATATACTTTTCTATTTAGTGAGAGAGTTTAAACATAGATAATATCGCTGAGCGGTGCAATTGTGGTAACTGAAATTGGAGGAGTTAGAAATAAGACAGAAAGGTGGCGAATTTTGATCGGTGGAGTTAATGCATGGTTGTGTCTTTGGTGGTAGTTTAGCCGGTCACCTCATTGCTGCAAGTACTGTCGAAGTAAGAACCACATATTATTTTTGCAATGTTAAAACAGTAAAACATTTGTGTCTTATGATTTTATCTTTACATGTCGTCATTGGAAGTTTTTGGCCGTTGAATGTAAATCCATATTTGAAGAAGAACAATGATTTCAAATCTGGGATTGTTACACCCTCAATACCAAACGCATTGGGTTCATGATATAAACTTAACCCGTAATCTTATTCGTGTCCAGGGGAATAGAGTAATAGGGGGTCTAATTTTCTTTTTTTTTGTAAACATCTTGTTCTCCTTGACTCGGATGAAATTACGGGTTAAGTTCAGATCATGAACCCAGTGTGTTTGGTATTGAGGGTGTAACAATCACATATTTGAACTCATTGTTCCTCTTCAGAGATGGATTAACATTAAACGAGTAAAAACTTCCAATGACAACATGTAAAGATAAAATCATAAGACACAAATGTTTTGGTGTTTTAACATTGCAAAAAGAAGATGTGGTTCTTACTTGGACATGACTTGCTGCAATGAGTTTAGCGGCTAAACTACCACCAAAGACACAACCATTAACTCCACCGATCAAAATTTGCCACACTCCTATCTCATTTCTAACTCCTCCGATTTCAGTTACCACCATTGTACCGCTCAGGGATATTATCTCATACACATCATACACCAAAATGCTATCATCATCTTGAGTTTTCATTTGCCACCACTGCAAGTTTTGTTTGTTTTCTTGCCATGGTCACTCTTTGATTTTGATCTCTCTTTTGATTTTTATTTTTTGTTGGGTGTATGGGGAAAAATATTCTATTTATGCATTTATTTATAGGTTTGAAATAGAGAGATAAATAGCAACATAATCAATTTAAATTTATTAGGATGTGTACCAAATAAAGAACGCGGCAAAATAAATTTTGGAATGATATGTATATTTTACTATTTAGTCAATTTCAAATTTTGGCGGGTTATTTAGTTTGTGAGTCAGTTCAAAATTAGGTTGATATTAACTTTTGTTAGTAAGTTGTTTTGTTGCGTTATTTATTTCTATCGATAAGTTATTTTGACATATTTTTATCTTTGGTAATGAATTAGTTATGTTTTAGTATTATATTTTGAAATATAAACAACAGGTATACATTCTTTCTCAAAAAACTATCTGATGCATTATCAATATAATTTTTGTTTATCATTTCTATCATATTAAATTTTGAAAACATGTTTTTGTATTCATAAATTGTTTACAGTTTTATTAGATTTTTTAATTAAATAACTAATTTATTAGAAAACATAAATGATGGGCTGAAATTAAACTCTTCGTAAATTGAAGTTGAATGTATGTCTAAATATATGAAAGAACACATAAAACAGAAAAAATGGGAGAATAATCTAGTTTATAGTGATAGTCAATGCACTAAATATCATTAATAAATTCTTATAATGATATATACTTTTCTATTTAGTGAGAGAGTTTAAACATAGATAATATCGCTGAGCGGTGCAATTGTGGTAACTGAAATTGGAGGAGTTAGAAATAAGACAGAAAGGTGGCGAATTTTGATCGGTGGAGTTAATGCATGGTTGTGTCTTTGGTGGTAGTTTAGCCGGTCACCTCATTGCTGCAAGTACTGTCGAAGTAAGAACCACATATTATTTTTGCAATGTTAAAACAGTAAAACATTTGTGTCTTATGATTTTATCTTTACATGTCGTCATTGGAAGTTTTTGGCCGTTGAATGTAAATCCATATTTGAAGAAGAACAATGATTTCAAATCTGGGATTGTTACACCCTCAATACCAAACGCATTGGGTTCATGATATAAACTTAACCCGTAATCTTATTCGTGTCCAGGGGAATAGAGTAATAGGGGGTCTAATTTTCTTTTTTTTTGTAAACATCTTGTTCTCCTTGACTCGGATGAAATTACGGGTTAAGTTCAGATCATGAACCCAGTGTGTTTGGTATTGAGGGTGTAACAATCACATATTTGAACTCATTGTTCCTCTTCAGAGATGGATTAACATTAAACGAGTAAAAACTTCCAATGACAACATGTAAAGATAAAATCATAAGACACAAATGTTTTGGTGTTTTAACATTGCAAAAAGAAGATGTGGTTCTTACTTGGACATGACTTGCTGCAATGAGTTTAGCGGCTAAACTACCACCAAAGACACAACCATTAACTCCACCGATCAAAATTTGCCACACTCCTATCTCATTTCTAACTCCTCCGATTTCAGTTACCACCATTGTACCGCTCAGGGATATTATCTCATACACATCATACACCAAAATGCTATCATCATCTTGAGTTTTCATTTGCCACCACTGCAAGTTTTGTTTGTTTTCTTGCCATGGTCACTCTTTGATTTTGATCTCTCTTTTGATTTTTATTTTTTGTTGGGTGTATGGGGAAAAATATTCTATTTATGCATTTATTTATAGGTTTGAAATAGAGAGATAAATAGCAACATAATCAATTTAAATTTATTAGGATGTGTACCAAATAAAGAACGCGGCAAAATAAATTTTGGAATGATATGTATATTTTACTATTTAGTCAATTTCAAATTTTGGCGGGTTATTTAGTTTGTGAGTCAGTTCAAAATTAGGTTGATATTAACTTTTGTTAGTAAGTTGTTTTGTTGCGTTATTTATTTCTATCGATAAGTTATTTTGACATATTTTTATCTTTGGTAATGAATTAGTTATGTTTTAGTATTATATTTTGAAATATAAACAACAGGTATACATTCTTTCTCAAAAAACTATCTGATGCATTATCAATATAATTTTTGTTTATCATTTCTATCATATTAAATTTTGAAAACATGTTTTTGTATTCATAAATTGTTTACAGTTTTATTAGATTTTTTAATTAAATAACTAATTTATTAGAAAACATAAATGATGGGCTGAAATTAAACTCTTCGTAAATTGAAGTTGAATGTATGTCTAAATATATGAAAGAACACATAAAACAGAAAAAATGGGAGAATAATCTAGTTTATAGTGATAGTCAATGCACTAAATATCATTAATAAATTCTTATAATGATATATACTTTTCTATTTAGTGAGAGAGTTTAAACATAGATAATATCGCTGAGCGGTGCAATTGTGGTAACTGAAATTGGAGGAGTTAGAAATAAGACAGAAAGGTGGCGAATTTTGATCGGTGGAGTTAATGCATGGTTGTGTCTTTGGTGGTAGTTTAGCCGGTCACCTCATTGCTGCAAGTACTGTCGAAGTAAGAACCACATATTATTTTTGCAATGTTAAAACAGTAAAACATTTGTGTCTTATGATTTTATCTTTACATGTCGTCATTGGAAGTTTTTGGCCGTTGAATGTAAATCCATATTTGAAGAAGAACAATGATTTCAAATCTGGGATTGTTACACCCTCAATACCAAACGCATTGGGTTCATGATATAAACTTAACCCGTAATCTTATTCGTGTCCAGGGGAATAGAGTAATAGGGGGTCTAATTTTCTTTTTTTTTGTAAACATCTTGTTCTCCTTGACTCGGATGAAATTACGGGTTAAGTTCAGATCATGAACCCAGTGTGTTTGGTATTGAGGGTGTAACAATCACATATTTGAACTCATTGTTCCTCTTCAGAGATGGATTAACATTAAACGAGTAAAAACTTCCAATGACAACATGTAAAGATAAAATCATAAGACACAAATGTTTTGGTGTTTTAACATTGCAAAAAGAAGATGTGGTTCTTACTTGGACATGACTTGCTGCAATGAGTTTAGCGGCTAAACTACCACCAAAGACACAACCATTAACTCCACCGATCAAAATTTGCCACACTCCTATCTCATTTCTAACTCCTCCGATTTCAGTTACCACCATTGTACCGCTCAGGGATATTATCTCATACACATCATACACCAAAATGCTATCATCATCTTGAGTTTTCATTTGCCACCACTGCAAGTTTTGTTTGTTTTCTTGCCATGGTCACTCTTTGATTTTGATCTCTCTTTTGATTTTTATTTTTTGTTGGGTGTATGGGGAAAAATATTCTATTTATGCATTTATTTATAGGTTTGAAATAGAGAGATAAATAGCAACATAATCAATTTAAATTTATTAGGATGTGTACCAAATAAAGAACGCGGCAAAATAAATTTTGGAATGATATGTATATTTTACTATTTAGTCAATTTCAAATTTTGGCGGGTTATTTAGTTTGTGAGTCAGTTCAAAATTAGGTTGATATTAACTTTTGTTAGTAAGTTGTTTTGTTGCGTTATTTATTTCTATCGATAAGTTATTTTGACATATTTTTATCTTTGGTAATGAATTAGTTATGTTTTAGTATTATATTTTGAAATATAAACAACAGGTATACATTCTTTCTCAAAAAACTATCTGATGCATTATCAATATAATTTTTGTTTATCATTTCTATCATATTAAATTTTGAAAACATGTTTTTGTATTCATAAATTGTTTACAGTTTTATTAGATTTTTTAATTAAATAACTAATTTATTAGAAAACATAAATGATGGGCTGAAATTAAACTCTTCGTAAATTGAAGTTGAATGTATGTCTAAATATATGAAAGAACACATAAAACAGAAAAAATGGGAGAATAATCTAGTTTATAGTGATAGTCAATGCACTAAATATCATTAATAAATTCTTATAATGATATATACTTTTCTATTTAGTGAGAGAGTTTAAACATAGATAATATCGCTGAGCGGTGCAATTGTGGTAACTGAAATTGGAGGAGTTAGAAATAAGACAGAAAGGTGGCGAATTTTGATCGGTGGAGTTAATGCATGGTTGTGTCTTTGGTGGTAGTTTAGCCGGTCACCTCATTGCTGCAAGTACTGTCGAAGTAAGAACCACATATTATTTTTGCAATGTTAAAACAGTAAAACATTTGTGTCTTATGATTTTATCTTTACATGTCGTCATTGGAAGTTTTTGGCCGTTGAATGTAAATCCATATTTGAAGAAGAACAATGATTTCAAATCTGGGATTGTTACACCCTCAATACCAAACGCATTGGGTTCATGATATAAACTTAACCCGTAATCTTATTCGTGTCCAGGGGAATAGAGTAATAGGGGGTCTAATTTTCTTTTTTTTTGTAAACATCTTGTTCTCCTTGACTCGGATGAAATTACGGGTTAAGTTCAGATCATGAACCCAGTGTGTTTGGTATTGAGGGTGTAACAATCACATATTTGAACTCATTGTTCCTCTTCAGAGATGGATTAACATTAAACGAGTAAAAACTTCCAATGACAACATGTAAAGATAAAATCATAAGACACAAATGTTTTGGTGTTTTAACATTGCAAAAAGAAGATGTGGTTCTTACTTGGACATGACTTGCTGCAATGAGTTTAGCGGCTAAACTACCACCAAAGACACAACCATTAACTCCACCGATCAAAATTTGCCACACTCCTATCTCATTTCTAACTCCTCCGATTTCAGTTACCACCATTGTACCGCTCAGGGATATTATCTCATACACATCATACACCAAAATGCTATCATCATCTTGAGTTTTCATTTGCCACCACTGCAAGTTTTGTTTGTTTTCTTGCCATGGTCACTCTTTGATTTTGATCTCTCTTTTGATTTTTATTTTTTGTTGGGTGTATGGGGAAAAATATTCTATTTATGCATTTATTTATAGGTTTGAAATAGAGAGATAAATAGCAACATAATCAATTTAAATTTATTAGGATGTGTACCAAATAAAGAACGCGGCAAAATAAATTTTGGAATGATATGTATATTTTACTATTTAGTCAATTTCAAATTTTGGCGGGTTATTTAGTTTGTGAGTCAGTTCAAAATTAGGTTGATATTAACTTTTGTTAGTAAGTTGTTTTGTTGCGTTATTTATTTCTATCGATAAGTTATTTTGACATATTTTTATCTTTGGTAATGAATTAGTTATGTTTTAGTATTATATTTTGAAATATAAACAACAGGTATACATTCTTTCTCAAAAAACTATCTGATGCATTATCAATATAATTTTTGTTTATCATTTCTATCATATTAAATTTTGAAAACATGTTTTTGTATTCATAAATTGTTTACAGTTTTATTAGATTTTTTAATTAAATAACTAATTTATTAGAAAACATAAATGATGGGCTGAAATTAAACTCTTCGTAAATTGAAGTTGAATGTATGTCTAAATATATGAAAGAACACATAAAACAGAAAAAATGGGAGAATAATCTAGTTTATAGTGATAGTCAATGCACTAAATATCATTAATAAATTCTTATAATGATATATACTTTTCTATTTAGTGAGAGAGTTTAAACATAGATAATATCGCTGAGCGGTGCAATTGTGGTAACTGAAATTGGAGGAGTTAGAAATAAGACAGAAAGGTGGCGAATTTTGATCGGTGGAGTTAATGCATGGTTGTGTCTTTGGTGGTAGTTTAGCCGGTCACCTCATTGCTGCAAGTACTGTCGAAGTAAGAACCACATATTATTTTTGCAATGTTAAAACAGTAAAACATTTGTGTCTTATGATTTTATCTTTACATGTCGTCATTGGAAGTTTTTGGCCGTTGAATGTAAATCCATATTTGAAGAAGAACAATGATTTCAAATCTGGGATTGTTACACCCTCAATACCAAACGCATTGGGTTCATGATATAAACTTAACCCGTAATCTTATTCGTGTCCAGGGGAATAGAGTAATAGGGGGTCTAATTTTCTTTTTTTTTGTAAACATCTTGTTCTCCTTGACTCGGATGAAATTACGGGTTAAGTTCAGATCATGAACCCAGTGTGTTTGGTATTGAGGGTGTAACAATCACATATTTGAACTCATTGTTCCTCTTCAGAGATGGATTAACATTAAACGAGTAAAAACTTCCAATGACAACATGTAAAGATAAAATCATAAGACACAAATGTTTTGGTGTTTTAACATTGCAAAAAGAAGATGTGGTTCTTACTTGGACATGACTTGCTGCAATGAGTTTAGCGGCTAAACTACCACCAAAGACACAACCATTAACTCCACCGATCAAAATTTGCCACACTCCTATCTCATTTCTAACTCCTCCGATTTCAGTTACCACCATTGTACCGCTCAGGGATATTATCTCATACACATCATACACCAAAATGCTATCATCATCTTGAGTTTTCATTTGCCACCACTGCAAGTTTTGTTTGTTTTCTTGCCATGGTCACTCTTTGATTTTGATCTCTCTTTTGATTTTTATTTTTTGTTGGGTGTATGGGGAAAAATATTCTATTTATGCATTTATTTATAGGTTTGAAATAGAGAGATAAATAGCAACATAATCAATTTAAATTTATTAGGATGTGTACCAAATAAAGAACGCGGCAAAATAAATTTTGGAATGATATGTATATTTTACTATTTAGTCAATTTCAAATTTTGGCGGGTTATTTAGTTTGTGAGTCAGTTCAAAATTAGGTTGATATTAACTTTTGTTAGTAAGTTGTTTTGTTGCGTTATTTATTTCTATCGATAAGTTATTTTGACATATTTTTATCTTTGGTAATGAATTAGTTATGTTTTAGTATTATATTTTGAAATATAAACAACAGGTATACATTCTTTCTCAAAAAACTATCTGATGCATTATCAATATAATTTTTGTTTATCATTTCTATCATATTAAATTTTGAAAACATGTTTTTGTATTCATAAATTGTTTACAGTTTTATTAGATTTTTTAATTAAATAACTAATTTATTAGAAAACATAAATGATGGGCTGAAATTAAACTCTTCGTAAATTGAAGTTGAATGTATGTCTAAATATATGAAAGAACACATAAAACAGAAAAAATGGGAGAATAATCTAGTTTATAGTGATAGTCAATGCACTAAATATCATTAATAAATTCTTATAATGATATATACTTTTCTATTTAGTGAGAGAGTTTAAACATAGATAATATCGCTGAGCGGTGCAATTGTGGTAACTGAAATTGGAGGAGTTAGAAATAAGACAGAAAGGTGGCGAATTTTGATCGGTGGAGTTAATGCATGGTTGTGTCTTTGGTGGTAGTTTAGCCGGTCACCTCATTGCTGCAAGTACTGTCGAAGTAAGAACCACATATTATTTTTGCAATGTTAAAACAGTAAAACATTTGTGTCTTATGATTTTATCTTTACATGTCGTCATTGGAAGTTTTTGGCCGTTGAATGTAAATCCATATTTGAAGAAGAACAATGATTTCAAATCTGGGATTGTTACACCCTCAATACCAAACGCATTGGGTTCATGATATAAACTTAACCCGTAATCTTATTCGTGTCCAGGGGAATAGAGTAATAGGGGGTCTAATTTTCTTTTTTTTTGTAAACATCTTGTTCTCCTTGACTCGGATGAAATTACGGGTTAAGTTCAGATCATGAACCCAGTGTGTTTGGTATTGAGGGTGTAACAATCACATATTTGAACTCATTGTTCCTCTTCAGAGATGGATTAACATTAAACGAGTAAAAACTTCCAATGACAACATGTAAAGATAAAATCATAAGACACAAATGTTTTGGTGTTTTAACATTGCAAAAAGAAGATGTGGTTCTTACTTGGACATGACTTGCTGCAATGAGTTTAGCGGCTAAACTACCACCAAAGACACAACCATTAACTCCACCGATCAAAATTTGCCACACTCCTATCTCATTTCTAACTCCTCCGATTTCAGTTACCACCATTGTACCGCTCAGGGATATTATCTCATACACATCATACACCAAAATGCTATCATCATCTTGAGTTTTCATTTGCCACCACTGCAAGTTTTGTTTGTTTTCTTGCCATGGTCACTCTTTGATTTTGATCTCTCTTTTGATTTTTATTTTTTGTTGGGTGTATGGGGAAAAATATTCTATTTATGCATTTATTTATAGGTTTGAAATAGAGAGATAAATAGCAACATAATCAATTTAAATTTATTAGGATGTGTACCAAATAAAGAACGCGGCAAAATAAATTTTGGAATGATATGTATATTTTACTATTTAGTCAATTTCAAATTTTGGCGGGTTATTTAGTTTGTGAGTCAGTTCAAAATTAGGTTGATATTAACTTTTGTTAGTAAGTTGTTTTGTTGCGTTATTTATTTCTATCGATAAGTTATTTTGACATATTTTTATCTTTGGTAATGAATTAGTTATGTTTTAGTATTATATTTTGAAATATAAACAACAGGTATACATTCTTTCTCAAAAAACTATCTGATGCATTATCAATATAATTTTTGTTTATCATTTCTATCATATTAAATTTTGAAAACATGTTTTTGTATTCATAAATTGTTTACAGTTTTATTAGATTTTTTAATTAAATAACTAATTTATTAGAAAACATAAATGATGGGCTGAAATTAAACTCTTCGTAAATTGAAGTTGAATGTATGTCTAAATATATGAAAGAACACATAAAACAGAAAAAATGGGAGAATAATCTAGTTTATAGTGATAGTCAATGCACTAAATATCATTAATAAATTCTTATAATGATATATACTTTTCTATTTAGTGAGAGAGTTTAAACATAGATAATATCGCTGAGCGGTGCAATTGTGGTAACTGAAATTGGAGGAGTTAGAAATAAGACAGAAAGGTGGCGAATTTTGATCGGTGGAGTTAATGCATGGTTGTGTCTTTGGTGGTAGTTTAGCCGGTCACCTCATTGCTGCAAGTACTGTCGAAGTAAGAACCACATATTATTTTTGCAATGTTAAAACAGTAAAACATTTGTGTCTTATGATTTTATCTTTACATGTCGTCATTGGAAGTTTTTGGCCGTTGAATGTAAATCCATATTTGAAGAAGAACAATGATTTCAAATCTGGGATTGTTACACCCTCAATACCAAACGCATTGGGTTCATGATATAAACTTAACCCGTAATCTTATTCGTGTCCAGGGGAATAGAGTAATAGGGGGTCTAATTTTCTTTTTTTTTGTAAACATCTTGTTCTCCTTGACTCGGATGAAATTACGGGTTAAGTTCAGATCATGAACCCAGTGTGTTTGGTATTGAGGGTGTAACAATCACATATTTGAACTCATTGTTCCTCTTCAGAGATGGATTAACATTAAACGAGTAAAAACTTCCAATGACAACATGTAAAGATAAAATCATAAGACACAAATGTTTTGGTGTTTTAACATTGCAAAAAGAAGATGTGGTTCTTACTTGGACATGACTTGCTGCAATGAGTTTAGCGGCTAAACTACCACCAAAGACACAACCATTAACTCCACCGATCAAAATTTGCCACACTCCTATCTCATTTCTAACTCCTCCGATTTCAGTTACCACCATTGTACCGCTCAGGGATATTATCTCATACACATCATACACCAAAATGCTATCATCATCTTGAGTTTTCATTTGCCACCACTGCAAGTTTTGTTTGTTTTCTTGCCATGGTCACTCTTTGATTTTGATCTCTCTTTTGATTTTTATTTTTTGTTGGGTGTATGGGGAAAAATATTCTATTTATGCATTTATTTATAGGTTTGAAATAGAGAGATAAATAGCAACATAATCAATTTAAATTTATTAGGATGTGTACCAAATAAAGAACGCGGCAAAATAAATTTTGGAATGATATGTATATTTTACTATTTAGTCAATTTCAAATTTTGGCGGGTTATTTAGTTTGTGAGTCAGTTCAAAATTAGGTTGATATTAACTTTTGTTAGTAAGTTGTTTTGTTGCGTTATTTATTTCTATCGATAAGTTATTTTGACATATTTTTATCTTTGGTAATGAATTAGTTATGTTTTAGTATTATATTTTGAAATATAAACAACAGGTATACATTCTTTCTCAAAAAACTATCTGATGCATTATCAATATAATTTTTGTTTATCATTTCTATCATATTAAATTTTGAAAACATGTTTTTGTATTCATAAATTGTTTACAGTTTTATTAGATTTTTTAATTAAATAACTAATTTATTAGAAAACATAAATGATGGGCTGAAATTAAACTCTTCGTAAATTGAAGTTGAATGTATGTCTAAATATATGAAAGAACACATAAAACAGAAAAAATGGGAGAATAATCTAGTTTATAGTGATAGTCAATGCACTAAATATCATTAATAAATTCTTATAATGATATATACTTTTCTATTTAGTGAGAGAGTTTAAACATAGATAATATCGCTGAGCGGTGCAATTGTGGTAACTGAAATTGGAGGAGTTAGAAATAAGACAGAAAGGTGGCGAATTTTGATCGGTGGAGTTAATGCATGGTTGTGTCTTTGGTGGTAGTTTAGCCGGTCACCTCATTGCTGCAAGTACTGTCGAAGTAAGAACCACATATTATTTTTGCAATGTTAAAACAGTAAAACATTTGTGTCTTATGATTTTATCTTTACATGTCGTCATTGGAAGTTTTTGGCCGTTGAATGTAAATCCATATTTGAAGAAGAACAATGATTTCAAATCTGGGATTGTTACACCCTCAATACCAAACGCATTGGGTTCATGATATAAACTTAACCCGTAATCTTATTCGTGTCCAGGGGAATAGAGTAATAGGGGGTCTAATTTTCTTTTTTTTTGTAAACATCTTGTTCTCCTTGACTCGGATGAAATTACGGGTTAAGTTCAGATCATGAACCCAGTGTGTTTGGTATTGAGGGTGTAACAATCACATATTTGAACTCATTGTTCCTCTTCAGAGATGGATTAACATTAAACGAGTAAAAACTTCCAATGACAACATGTAAAGATAAAATCATAAGACACAAATGTTTTGGTGTTTTAACATTGCAAAAAGAAGATGTGGTTCTTACTTGGACATGACTTGCTGCAATGAGTTTAGCGGCTAAACTACCACCAAAGACACAACCATTAACTCCACCGATCAAAATTTGCCACACTCCTATCTCATTTCTAACTCCTCCGATTTCAGTTACCACCATTGTACCGCTCAGGGATATTATCTCATACACATCATACACCAAAATGCTATCATCATCTTGAGTTTTCATTTGCCACCACTGCAAGTTTTGTTTGTTTTCTTGCCATGGTCACTCTTTGATTTTGATCTCTCTTTTGATTTTTATTTTTTGTTGGGTGTATGGGGAAAAATATTCTATTTATGCATTTATTTATAGGTTTGAAATAGAGAGATAAATAGCAACATAATCAATTTAAATTTATTAGGATGTGTACCAAATAAAGAACGCGGCAAAATAAATTTTGGAATGATATGTATATTTTACTATTTAGTCAATTTCAAATTTTGGCGGGTTATTTAGTTTGTGAGTCAGTTCAAAATTAGGTTGATATTAACTTTTGTTAGTAAGTTGTTTTGTTGCGTTATTTATTTCTATCGATAAGTTATTTTGACATATTTTTATCTTTGGTAATGAATTAGTTATGTTTTAGTATTATATTTTGAAATATAAACAACAGGTATACATTCTTTCTCAAAAAACTATCTGATGCATTATCAATATAATTTTTGTTTATCATTTCTATCATATTAAATTTTGAAAACATGTTTTTGTATTCATAAATTGTTTACAGTTTTATTAGATTTTTTAATTAAATAACTAATTTATTAGAAAACATAAATGATGGGCTGAAATTAAACTCTTCGTAAATTGAAGTTGAATGTATGTCTAAATATATGAAAGAACACATAAAACAGAAAAAATGGGAGAATAATCTAGTTTATAGTGATAGTCAATGCACTAAATATCATTAATAAATTCTTATAATGATATATACTTTTCTATTTAGTGAGAGAGTTTAAACATAGATAATATCGCTGAGCGGTGCAATTGTGGTAACTGAAATTGGAGGAGTTAGAAATAAGACAGAAAGGTGGCGAATTTTGATCGGTGGAGTTAATGCATGGTTGTGTCTTTGGTGGTAGTTTAGCCGGTCACCTCATTGCTGCAAGTACTGTCGAAGTAAGAACCACATATTATTTTTGCAATGTTAAAACAGTAAAACATTTGTGTCTTATGATTTTATCTTTACATGTCGTCATTGGAAGTTTTTGGCCGTTGAATGTAAATCCATATTTGAAGAAGAACAATGATTTCAAATCTGGGATTGTTACACCCTCAATACCAAACGCATTGGGTTCATGATATAAACTTAACCCGTAATCTTATTCGTGTCCAGGGGAATAGAGTAATAGGGGGTCTAATTTTCTTTTTTTTTGTAAACATCTTGTTCTCCTTGACTCGGATGAAATTACGGGTTAAGTTCAGATCATGAACCCAGTGTGTTTGGTATTGAGGGTGTAACAATCACATATTTGAACTCATTGTTCCTCTTCAGAGATGGATTAACATTAAACGAGTAAAAACTTCCAATGACAACATGTAAAGATAAAATCATAAGACACAAATGTTTTGGTGTTTTAACATTGCAAAAAGAAGATGTGGTTCTTACTTGGACATGACTTGCTGCAATGAGTTTAGCGGCTAAACTACCACCAAAGACACAACCATTAACTCCACCGATCAAAATTTGCCACACTCCTATCTCATTTCTAACTCCTCCGATTTCAGTTACCACCATTGTACCGCTCAGGGATATTATCTCATACACATCATACACCAAAATGCTATCATCATCTTGAGTTTTCATTTGCCACCACTGCAAGTTTTGTTTGTTTTCTTGCCATGGTCACTCTTTGATTTTGATCTCTCTTTTGATTTTTATTTTTTGTTGGGTGTATGGGGAAAAATATTCTATTTATGCATTTATTTATAGGTTTGAAATAGAGAGATAAATAGCAACATAATCAATTTAAATTTATTAGGATGTGTACCAAATAAAGAACGCGGCAAAATAAATTTTGGAATGATATGTATATTTTACTATTTAGTCAATTTCAAATTTTGGCGGGTTATTTAGTTTGTGAGTCAGTTCAAAATTAGGTTGATATTAACTTTTGTTAGTAAGTTGTTTTGTTGCGTTATTTATTTCTATCGATAAGTTATTTTGACATATTTTTATCTTTGGTAATGAATTAGTTATGTTTTAGTATTATATTTTGAAATATAAACAACAGGTATACATTCTTTCTCAAAAAACTATCTGATGCATTATCAATATAATTTTTGTTTATCATTTCTATCATATTAAATTTTGAAAACATGTTTTTGTATTCATAAATTGTTTACAGTTTTATTAGATTTTTTAATTAAATAACTAATTTATTAGAAAACATAAATGATGGGCTGAAATTAAACTCTTCGTAAATTGAAGTTGAATGTATGTCTAAATATATGAAAGAACACATAAAACAGAAAAAATGGGAGAATAATCTAGTTTATAGTGATAGTCAATGCACTAAATATCATTAATAAATTCTTATAATGATATATACTTTTCTATTTAGTGAGAGAGTTTAAACATAGATAATATCGCTGAGCGGTGCAATTGTGGTAACTGAAATTGGAGGAGTTAGAAATAAGACAGAAAGGTGGCGAATTTTGATCGGTGGAGTTAATGCATGGTTGTGTCTTTGGTGGTAGTTTAGCCGGTCACCTCATTGCTGCAAGTACTGTCGAAGTAAGAACCACATATTATTTTTGCAATGTTAAAACAGTAAAACATTTGTGTCTTATGATTTTATCTTTACATGTCGTCATTGGAAGTTTTTGGCCGTTGAATGTAAATCCATATTTGAAGAAGAACAATGATTTCAAATCTGGGATTGTTACACCCTCAATACCAAACGCATTGGGTTCATGATATAAACTTAACCCGTAATCTTATTCGTGTCCAGGGGAATAGAGTAATAGGGGGTCTAATTTTCTTTTTTTTTGTAAACATCTTGTTCTCCTTGACTCGGATGAAATTACGGGTTAAGTTCAGATCATGAACCCAGTGTGTTTGGTATTGAGGGTGTAACAATCACATATTTGAACTCATTGTTCCTCTTCAGAGATGGATTAACATTAAACGAGTAAAAACTTCCAATGACAACATGTAAAGATAAAATCATAAGACACAAATGTTTTGGTGTTTTAACATTGCAAAAAGAAGATGTGGTTCTTACTTGGACATGACTTGCTGCAATGAGTTTAGCGGCTAAACTACCACCAAAGACACAACCATTAACTCCACCGATCAAAATTTGCCACACTCCTATCTCATTTCTAACTCCTCCGATTTCAGTTACCACCATTGTACCGCTCAGGGATATTATCTCATACACATCATACACCAAAATGCTATCATCATCTTGAGTTTTCATTTGCCACCACTGCAAGTTTTGTTTGTTTTCTTGCCATGGTCACTCTTTGATTTTGATCTCTCTTTTGATTTTTATTTTTTGTTGGGTGTATGGGGAAAAATATTCTATTTATGCATTTATTTATAGGTTTGAAATAGAGAGATAAATAGCAACATAATCAATTTAAATTTATTAGGATGTGTACCAAATAAAGAACGCGGCAAAATAAATTTTGGAATGATATGTATATTTTACTATTTAGTCAATTTCAAATTTTGGCGGGTTATTTAGTTTGTGAGTCAGTTCAAAATTAGGTTGATATTAACTTTTGTTAGTAAGTTGTTTTGTTGCGTTATTTATTTCTATCGATAAGTTATTTTGACATATTTTTATCTTTGGTAATGAATTAGTTATGTTTTAGTATTATATTTTGAAATATAAACAACAGGTATACATTCTTTCTCAAAAAACTATCTGATGCATTATCAATATAATTTTTGTTTATCATTTCTATCATATTAAATTTTGAAAACATGTTTTTGTATTCATAAATTGTTTACAGTTTTATTAGATTTTTTAATTAAATAACTAATTTATTAGAAAACATAAATGATGGGCTGAAATTAAACTCTTCGTAAATTGAAGTTGAATGTATGTCTAAATATATGAAAGAACACATAAAACAGAAAAAATGGGAGAATAATCTAGTTTATAGTGATAGTCAATGCACTAAATATCATTAATAAATTCTTATAATGATATATACTTTTCTATTTAGTGAGAGAGTTTAAACATAGATAATATCGCTGAGCGGTGCAATTGTGGTAACTGAAATTGGAGGAGTTAGAAATAAGACAGAAAGGTGGCGAATTTTGATCGGTGGAGTTAATGCATGGTTGTGTCTTTGGTGGTAGTTTAGCCGGTCACCTCATTGCTGCAAGTACTGTCGAAGTAAGAACCACATATTATTTTTGCAATGTTAAAACAGTAAAACATTTGTGTCTTATGATTTTATCTTTACATGTCGTCATTGGAAGTTTTTGGCCGTTGAATGTAAATCCATATTTGAAGAAGAACAATGATTTCAAATCTGGGATTGTTACACCCTCAATACCAAACGCATTGGGTTCATGATATAAACTTAACCCGTAATCTTATTCGTGTCCAGGGGAATAGAGTAATAGGGGGTCTAATTTTCTTTTTTTTTGTAAACATCTTGTTCTCCTTGACTCGGATGAAATTACGGGTTAAGTTCAGATCATGAACCCAGTGTGTTTGGTATTGAGGGTGTAACAATCACATATTTGAACTCATTGTTCCTCTTCAGAGATGGATTAACATTAAACGAGTAAAAACTTCCAATGACAACATGTAAAGATAAAATCATAAGACACAAATGTTTTGGTGTTTTAACATTGCAAAAAGAAGATGTGGTTCTTACTTGGACATGACTTGCTGCAATGAGTTTAGCGGCTAAACTACCACCAAAGACACAACCATTAACTCCACCGATCAAAATTTGCCACACTCCTATCTCATTTCTAACTCCTCCGATTTCAGTTACCACCATTGTACCGCTCAGGGATATTAGCTCATACACATCATACACCAAAATGCTATCATCATCTTGAGTTTTCATTTGCCACCACTGCAAGTTTTGTTTGTTTTCTTGCCATGGTCACTCTTTGATTTTGACCTCTCTTTTGATTTTGATTTTTTTGTTGGGTGTGTGTGGAAAAATATTGTATTTATGCGTTTATTTACAGGCTTAAATAGAGAGATAAATAGCAACATAGTCAATTAAAATTTGTTAGGATGTGTACCAAATAAAGAACGCGGCAAAATAATTTTTGGAATAATATGTATATTTTACTATTTAGTCAATTTCAAATTTTGGCGGGTTATTTAGTTTGTGAGTCAATTCAAAACTAGGTTGATATTAAGTTTCAGAGTAAGTTTGGCGCATTATTTATTTCTATCAATAAGTTATTTTGACATATTTTTATTTTTTGAAATGAATTAGTTATGTTTTAGTATTAAATTTTGAAATATAAACAACAAGTATACATTCTTTCCCAAAAAGCTATCTGATGCATTATCAATATAATTTTTGTTTTATCATATCTACCATATTAAATTTTGAATACATGTTTTTGTATTCATAAATTGTTTACAGTTTTATTAGATTTCTTAATTAAATAACTAATTTATTAGAAAACATAAATGATGGGCTCAAATTAAACTCTTCGAAAATTGAAGTTGAAAGTA
The DNA here is from genome assembly GCA_020283515.1 of Alliaria petiolata. NCBI lineage: Eukaryota > Viridiplantae > Streptophyta > Magnoliopsida > Brassicales > Brassicaceae > Alliaria > Alliaria petiolata. The sequence continues at coordinate 8,404,917 of JAHZTW010000004.1, forward strand.
TGTCTAATATATGAAAGAACACATAAAACAGAAGAAATGAGAGAATAATCTAGTTTATAATGATAGTCAATGCACTAAATATCATTAATAAATTCTTATAATGATATATATTTTTCTATTTAGTGAGAGAGTTCAAACATAGATAATATCGCTGAGCGGTACAATGGTGGTAACTGAAATCGGAGGAGTTAGAAATGAGACAGGAGGGTGGCGAATTTTGATCGGTGGAGTTAATGCATGGTTGTGTCTTTGGTGATAGTTTAGCCGGTCAAGTCATTGCAGCAAGTCCTATCCAAGTAAGAACCACATCTTCTTTTTGCAATGTTAAAACGGTAAAACATTTGTGTCTTATTATTTTATCTTTACATGTTGTCATTGGAAGTTTTTGGCCTTTGAATGTAAATCCATATCTGAAGAGGATTATTGATTTCAATTATGTGATTGTTACACCCTCAAGACCAAATGCATTGGGTTCAGGATCTGAACTTAACCCGTAATCTTATTCGAGTCCAGGAGAACAGAGTAATAGGGGGTCTAATTTTCTCTTTTCGTAAAGATCTTGTTCTCCTTGACTCGGATGAGATTACGGATAAAGTTCAGATCATGAACCCAATGTGTTTGGTATTGAGGGTGTAACAATCACAGATGTGAACTCATTGTTTCTCTTGAGAGATGGATTTACTTTCAACGACCAAAAACTTCCAATGACAACATGTAAAGATAAAAAGACAAAAATGTTTTGGCGTTTTAACATTGCAAAAAGAAGATGTGGTTCTTACATGGAAAAGACTTGTTGTAATGAGTTTACCGGCTAAACTAACACCAAAGACACAACCATTAACTCCACCGATCAAAATTTGCCACCCTCCTATCTCATTTCTAACTCCTCTGATTTCAGTTACCACCATTGTACCGTTCAGCGATATTATCTCATACGCATCATACACCAAAATGCTATCATCATCTTATTCATATCCAAATCTATGGCTAACGAGGTTCTTTCATTATGAAAAACTTTTGTATTCATGTTTAAACAACTTGTAATCTATACACGAGGTTAAGTATTAAAAATATCAAAGATTGGACTACTGCAAGTCTGAGTTCATCATATATGTATCTCTTGTGCCATTTTAAGAATCTCACTATGTGTGCAACAATCTCTCAAGAAGAACATCCACCCTTCTTTGCGATTATCCACCTCGAAATGCTACAACAATTCTTTCCTCACCTATCCATAAACAGGGGGTATGTGAACCATTCTATGTAAGAAAACCAAATTCAAACCACATTAGAAATCAATGTCGAATGAGTTGTAGACTGCGAAAGAAGTCAGTGGAGAAAGTCAAACATTTGTCAATTGCAAAACTTATCTCTCTTTTCTACAGACTTCAAACGCAGACTTCGTTAAAAAAGTCTTCGTCTTGGTCAAATGCAAAACTAACATGTTTCTAATGAAGTCTTCTTTTGAAGTCTACGCCATTTTTTTGTTCTCAAAGGAAATGGCACATACTTCGATTGACTTCAACCAAAGTCTATTGTCAGAAATCGATACACGCGATCAATTGCAAAACTATAATGTGTGTTGACCATCAGACTTCTTCAGAAGTCTACGACAGTTCGCGGCATAGATATGAAAATTCACAAAAATCGATTGAAAAATTACTTAGCAGTGGTCTTTACCTTCTTCGACCGCAGAGAATTTCAATTCTAGCCACCACCAAAGAAGTCCAATCGCTATGCACGACCAAATCACAGGATATGGCAATATCTTAGAACTCCAAGTTTGGAAAATGTAAATTAGACAGTTTTTGGGATGAAATTGGAGGGAAAATAGAAGCGTAGAAGGTTATGAGAGGAGATAATGAGCTTTGGCTGCTTCAAAATCTGTTTTATAAGCTTTAAAAGCGATAGTTTTTTGGATGAAATTGGATGGAAAATAGAAGAATAGAAGGTTATGGGAGGAGATAATGAGCTTGGGGTGCTTTAAAATCTAATTTATAAGTTTTAAAAGCTTCAAATTGGTTGAAAATGGTGGTGGGGTGAATTAATGATAATGATATTTTCGTGAATAAGGGAGGAGAGCGAGGATTGTTTGGTCATTTGGATTTTCGAAAAATCAAAACTGATGACAAGTTCGTGAATAAGACGAATCGAGAGTGGTGGATTTGAAAAAATGGTTAATTTTGAAAAAGATAAAATAGTGAGTTACATTTGCAATTTACCAATATTTTTAGGTTATTTGTGCAAATTTCCCTATTTTTTTGGGACTAATACTAGAGCATGCAAGGTTGGTTAGCTAAACAAAAATGTCTCGTTTAAAAAAAAAATGATAAGTTATTTTTTTATATATAACATTATTCACGATAGTGTATAGCTAATGAAGATATAATATTATGAGTTTTATCGAAGAGAACTCGGTTGAATTTGCTCCTCGAAATAATCACTAGCTAGTTGGAAAATCAAAATGGCAGGAGAAAAGATTTAAAAGCAAACAAACATGCAGACACAGATCCAAAAGATCAAAACAAAATTTTAAAAACTTTTAATACTAAATTTTGTTTTGTCAAACCAACGTAATATTAAACAAAAGTTTATAAATGATGATTGTTAATATTTATTATCATTGGGAATCTTTGATCAGCGGTTAAATACGATAAACATCTGTTTTATTCCAAAAATGGATAGATCCACTCGGATGACAGAATTGCGATCCATTAGTTTATGTAACGTGGGTTACAAAATTATTTCTAAAGTTTTGTGGCAAAGACTGCGAAGACTGTCACCCGGATGATTTCTGAGACTTAGTCCGCCTTCGTGTCTGGAAGACTTATTTCGGATAATATACTCATTGCTCAGGAGATGTTTCATGGTCTCAGAACGAATAAATCTTGCAAGAGAGAGTATATGGCAGTGAAAACTGATATGAGTAAAGCCTATAACCGAGTCGAATGACCTTTTATAGAACATTTATTAAGGAAAATGAGCTTTGCGGAAAAATAGATTGCATGGGTGATGTGGTGTATTAGGTCGGTGCAGTACAAGTTCTTATTAATGGACAACCAAAGGGGGATATCAAACCAAAACGCGGACTTAGACAAGGAGACACTTTATCTCCATACATATTTATTCTATGTACAAAGGTTTTAATAGCAAATTTGCAGAAAGAAGAGAGGCAAAAATTGATTACCGGGATGAAAATTGCTCGTGGGAGTCCGCCGATGTACTAATGGAACATCGAGAGGTATGCATTAGATGGCTTGGAAAAAGCTATGTAAACATAAGAAGGAGGGGAGACTTGGCTTTCGGGTCATCGAGGATTTTAATGCGGCGTTCCTGTCCAAATAACTTTGGCGACTTATAGATCATCGGGAGTCTTTATTATTGAAGGTGTTCAAAGGGCGATATTTCAGAAATGGAACCCCCTTGGATGGAAGAGTATTACATCCGCTCGATCTCTGGTACAAAAAGGGCTTATTAAAAGAGTTGGTTCAGGACATTCGATCTCTTTATGGAATGATCTATGGATTCCAGCATCTCGCCTGAGATCAGCACTCTGTCGTTGGTATAATCTGTACCCCGAGCTAACAGTTAGTCAATTGATTGACCCTGCAACTGCAACGTGGAATTTACCATTACTCGAGCAATTAATTGTTTCGGAGGATATACTTTTAATTACAGGGATCCCTGCTACCAAATAGACCAGATTTTCTAAGTTGGCACTTTACAAAAACGGGTCGATATACGGTCAAGTCTGGTTACACCATGGAACATGAATTCTCGTCCAATGGAGTTTCGCTAAAATTTTATTAACCAACTATTAATCAACTCCAAGGCAACGTCTGGAAGGTTAAATGTCCATCGAAAATGAATCATTTTCTATGGCAAGTGCTTTCGGGTTGTCTAGCGGTTATGGACCGGCTAAGTCGTAGATGAACCAATTGTGATCCCCAGTGTGGGAGATGCTGTGCAGAAAGGGAAACAATCAATCATACAATGTTTGAGTGTCCACCAGCCTTTCAAGTTTGGGCATTATCGGCAATACCAACACACCCCACAACGGTTTCCAACAAATGCCTTGTACCCCAATATGAGTCACTTGTTTTTGGGATTACCCAACGACGAGGAAATGTTGGTGTGTCCATAGCTATTATGGTATATTTGAAAAGCAAGAAATGATAAACTTTTTTCAAACATAGATCGGGACCCCCGAGAGGTGTTACGACTTGCGAAAGCAGAAGCAGTGGCGTGGGAACTAGCACAAATGGAGGACGGGGTGGAACACCCACAACAAATACATTATGAGGTACCACTGAATCTTCCGGTCGGATTATGCTGTCAGATAAACGGCTCTTGGAAAGAAACAACAATTAACTCTGGATTGAGATGGTATTGCCATGGAGTTCGCACGGAAGAAACTTTACTGGGAGTAAGAAATGTTCGACGAAGCATTTCTCCACTTCATAGAGAGCTAGAAGCATTGATATGGGCTATGCATTGTATGCTCAATGCTAGACGATTGATAGTGGCCTTCGTCACATACTATTCTAAATTGGTGAAGATGGTGTCTAAACCAGAAGAATAGGCGGTTTTCACACTACATTTGGAGGAGTACGAGACAAGTAAGAAGGAGTTTACGGCCTTTTCCATCTTGCATATCCCACACGCACAAAACACAAAGGCAAATAAGGTAGCACGATGTGCTCGGGACTACTTTTATCGTTTAGATTATGAAATTTAGTTCCACTGGTTTGGATATCTGAACCGTTCTAAGAGCTGAAGCTGTTGACAAAAAAAAATGATATTGTTAATTCCTGGCCAAACCCAATTGATATCAAACGGCGTCGCATCATCGGTTACTTAAACCGGTAGTGGTGGCTCTTGGCGGAGACCATCGTTGTTCATCAACATGTTGCTGCTCCAGTGAAATTGTGAATCTCCTTTGTTAATGTTGCTTCCTTTCTCTTTCACTCCGAGCTCACGGCTCATAAAATCGAAAGGGTGTTGCTTTGGTTAACTTATAGTCATTTTTTTATTATCGTTCATGTTATGATGCTGTAATGGTCGAGTGGCTGGCTGACCCAACAAAACCATGGAAGGTCATCATTGGGGTATCAATCAGATCTATTTTCAAATTAGGGTTTATGTTGCTACTGCTTCCTTGAGACAGAAGATACCTTCTGTGGTACATATGGTAAAATTTAGGGCTTAGATTTTCGTTGTAAGATGCCATTTTCATCCTGATTTTCTATTGGATTTGAGAATTACGCGGTTCGGAAGATACAAAAACCCATTGATCCTTTAAATAATGCATTTGGTTCTCCCTTACAATACCAATGCTAAACCTTTTTGTTGCTTCATCAGTGTTTCTAGCTCCTTCAACTTGACCAAATCTTATCATGAAAACATCATTCATTCGTAGTGGTCCTAAGTTCCTCGGAATGCGCTTCAAATGGATGCATCAGTGGATCGCGAAGAGGAGGATGCACGAAATCTAGTTTCTTCCTAAAATGCATGATCTTATCCTTTGAGCGATAAAAGATAGCAATCCATAGATCCCACTTAAGTTAAGATCAGCAATTCTTCAACCACGATCTAGTTGCATCATCACCTGATCAATCACATACTCTATGTTCTTCTTATGACTCTTGCTTAATTGCTTTGAACCTTCCTTGTCTTCTCCTTGAGGTATGACTCGAGACTCATCTCTTTCTTCTTCTTGTCAATGTTCGGCAAGGTAAAGAAATCATATAGGAGGTCACGTACCGCCTCAACAGATGGCCACACCATTGGTTCGAGTAACCTAATAGAATCTGGAGTCTGAAACCATCGCAACATGGTTGAATGGCGCTTGACATTTCACCATGTATGTTATTTTTGCATTATGTTTTATCAAGACTCCAGAAAGCCAAGCGGCGTCTTTGGGCGTGAATGAGTATGAGTCGGAGAGGATAATTGGGTTATATATGTAGCTAGATTCTGAATCGTTGAGATATGGGAGACGATAGATTGATTTCAAAGCGATGTATTGAAGAAATTTTTTTACGAGATTTATGATTCCCGATTCACAAACATTGCATCGAAGAAAAGAAGCTTTTCAATAATTTGTTGCATGTACAAGTGTGATTGTTAAAATTAAAATGTTTTGATTGCTTTTCAAGAATCGATTTTTTGCTGAGATATCGCATTTTTAGACCATGAAAAAGTAGAGTTGTCAGATGCTTGAAAGAATTTAGTGTAATATATATATATATATATATATATATATATATATATATATAAAGAGCCTCCTAGGTTTATTGTGATAACACAAGTGTTACATATCACTAGGTGATTTCCCCGTACCTTGTGCGGAGTTTAGTTCATTTTAAAAAAATCAATAGCATTGGTTAATTTAAATGTGCAAAAATCCAGTTTTATAATTTTACGTTATTTGAAATCATTACTAATGTCTTTGCAAAAAATATACAATTTTTATGAGCACAAAATAAAGTTTATTTTTCAAAAATAACTCTAAAAACTCGTTTGTTTATAAATAGCCGTCATTAAAGTTAGGAAACCCTTCATAAATGTGTCTAATGTATTTCTTACGGCTTCCTAAATTTTTATTAAGTTAGGAAAGACTTACTAAATGTGTCTAATAGCTTTCTAAATTAAGTTATAGCTATGTACAACCAATAATAGCTCTTTTTATAAACCTCATTTTCCATATATACCTCTATTGTTTCCCTCGTCTTTCTCAACGCTTTTGATCTCTCCTTCTAAGTTTCCTAGCTTTTATTATGATTATTCAATTATATCTCCTAGTCTTGCCTCTAATCATCACATTCAATTTTATCCCTTTTATATCATGTTGTTAGACTCAAACGTTTTGTGATCTCATTTCTTTGTCATATGACATGATTTAATAGGAGATTTTCATGTGATGCAGAAATAGATCTTTTATATTTTTTGGTCTATGTATTGTTAAACAAATTTTAACTGTAAAAGAATAAAGAATCCATAGCAATTAAGATCGAGATTCGATTATTGTATCAACTCTCCTTTTAATAGATAGCCAAAAAGACACCCAATCAATGTCTTTTAGATACCTCAAGCTATGATTCGTAGGAATAAAACATCGAATTTATTTATTTTTATATGAAAGATCCAGGCTTGATTAGTTAGTATCTAGCTTTAATGTTTGAATTTTGTTTCAGAAATTTCATAAATGAAGAACTTAACTTAGATTTTGTTCTAGAATTTGTTGGATTCGTTAATTTGTTGATGCTTTCCAACCTTTTAAAGATTTTACTACTTCCATATCGAGAAAACTCAATGCAAGAAAAATCAATTGAGATATATATAAGATCTTTCTTTGATGTACTTGAACATTAGGGACAATCCAGTAACTTTTTATTGTTAAAAAATATGTTTCAGCTGGTCGAAATTGCTTGTGATGAATCTAACCGAAAGCTTATTAGGATCTCTTGCCTATATCCAATGTTCAAGAAAAAAGGCTAGGCAGTCACTTAGGGTCTTGCGCAAACATAAACTATTTAAAAAAGAAATAGAAATTCAAATTTGTTACATAAAAACGAAATCATACATACAGTATATAATTCAAAATATTATAATGAAAACTAAGAAAGTAAAAAAAAAAAAAACCTATAAAAAAGTTACAATGAAAACATACAAAAATTTACTCTCTTCTCCTTTCTTCGTCCTTCTTCTTCTTCGTTCTTCTTCCTTCTTCTTCCTTCTTCGTAACTGCTTTTGTCTCTCCATTGTTGTTAAAAGGCAGCTCTGAAGGGCTAAACGTCTTCGTTTGCAATTGACCTCTTTCATGATGATTAGAAATTAGATGAATTTCCTAAAAATTTGAACTAAGCTGATAAATCAAAATTGATAAATAGATAATTAAACCTCACAATGCTACAAATCATTACTTAATATGCAACCGGACATTGGCTTGTGACTCACATTCAAAGATGGTCATTCTTACCTCATCGACTTGTAAGTAACGGATTCTCTGATCTTAAACGCTCACATTCATGGCTGAGCATTTCATGAACTCATTCATGGCTGAGCATTTCAGCTTGTAATACTTCTCCCTCTCTTTGTATAATTGATATCGTAACCATCAAGCAACCAAGAATCGGGAAATAAATCAACTTCAAACCAAACCTATAACCTTACTATGGACTCATAACAATCACTAAACTAAACCGTTTTTAGATAATAAAGGTTACCTTTAGAGACGGGTAGATAGAGAGACACATGCGGTGTACAATGATTAATACAGGATGAACACACGTTGATTAATACTCTGTTTTCTTCAAAAAGCTGCAGGAGCATGAATAAGAGAAAACAGAGGATCAATTCTTAGTTAAGAGGTTATTTTACTTTCACGTATAGTAGGCAAAAAAATTCAGTATTCTGCAGAAGATACGTTCTTCGACAAAGAGAATCAAATATTCACTTTTTTTTTTTTGATATAGAAACGTTTTCTCCAAAACAGATACCACTTCGCAAGACTAAGATATAAAATCTTAACACAATCAAAAACAACATGGCTGCTGAAGAATCTCTCATTCAACTAACAAATTCAAAGCAAACATCTTGATTTTATTATCTCCAACAGAACAGAGAAATCAAGAGATTAAAGACCAAGGATATCATCACACTTACAAATTTACAATGCTGGATAATTCCTAAGTGCATTCTTTCCTAACCTGCCAGAAAACAATCCGCAATGAAATCAAAACAAAACTCATGAAAAATCCAAAGACTAAGAAAACATGAAACAAAGTACCAGGCCGAAAAAAAAAAGTAGCAGGCCGATGGAGATTATCATGAGACTCAATCAAAGATCGAAGCCATCAAGCAATTCCACACGTTTTCCCACTGAAATGTAGCATATCCATAAATCTTACATATGCCAGAACAGAATTAGGAAGGGTTAGTGGAGAAGAATCTGTCGGGAAGCTAATAAGCGATTTTATAAGCAAAAACCTAGTAGAAATAAAAAACATATCAGACAAGTCATAGAAAATGAAACGTATACAAATACCGAACAATGCACCGAACAAAATAAAGACCGAACCATGTACAAAGACAACGATGATAGATAAAAAAAAAAAAAAGCAGGGCGATAAATATTATTTGGGCTTAAGCTTCTGAGTAGCAGAATATATTTTGAGGATGTCAGATGCCTAAAACCAAAAACCAGCTTAAAAATATGGAAAGCTACGGTAACAATAAGGTTTACATGGCGCTCTTGTGTTGATCGGTCTCCTCTTTGATTTTCTCTTCCACGTAATCTTCTCTTTTTACCCTAAAATCTTCTCAACTTTTTATGCCAAATCGTGCCCGAACTGAAAACCTCAGATCTCCCAAATAACCCATGGAGAATCCAATGCAGATCTCTTTGTTAATACCCATCTTTCATAGAACAAATCACGATCCATCAGTGATCTTAAAGCCATTAGATGTAACATCAGCACACATACTCTCGGTCTTGTAATACCCATCAACGCTTTCATCCTGCTGTCTACAAGAAAGAACAAAAAATAGAACTGAAACAATTAATTAAGATTGTGATTAAAGTGGTAAAGCCTTCTTAATAAAAAAATCAATGAAGTCAATCGGAATATTGAGTTCACCAGTCTCTTGAGCCAATTCACCAGCTCCAAGATCCAACACCGATTTTCCTTCTTATGTTGGGAGTAATGAGAGTACATGCACAATTAAACCAATCCATAAGAATCAAATTCCAATTTCATAACTAAGAGACTGCATAAATTCTTTGAAGTAGACAAACATTCAAATCAACACAGTGTGTCATTCAAACCAGAGAATGAATTCCATTTTATTAGAGAAGATCCAATAATTGAAATCTGTCGAATGCTCCATAAAACAATTACGAATTCAATGTAAAAGGGGATAATCGGCACAAAATTTTGATTAAGGTTGCCATTTGTTATATAATACTTAGTTAATACTTAGTTGAGCTAATAATTACAGGAGAATGAGCGACGAATATATTAGGTTTTTGGGAATCTTACCCATCATCTTCGTTTCCTTCATATTTGTCCTATCAGTCTTTGTGGTCTTCTTCGTCTTCTTTCGCTCTGCCTTCCTCATCATCATCATCTTATTTTTCATCCTTATTTTTTTTTCTTCTTCTTGTTCTTTTTCCTTACCATCATCTCCACTATAACCATCAAATCATTTTTTATATATTTGGTAGATCAAAATAGCATGGTAACAATATATGATTTCGTAAATAAGCAAATTTCAGAANAGATTGTGATTAAAGTGGTAAAGCCTTCTTAATAAAAAAATCAATGAAGTCAATCGGAATATTGAGTTCACCAGTCTCTTGAGCCAATTCACCAGCTCCAAGATCCAACACCGATTTTCCTTCTTATGTTGGGAGTAATGAGAGTACATGCACAATTAAACCAATCCATAAGAATCAAATTCCAATTTCATAACTAAGAGACTGCATAAATTCTTTGAAGTAGACAAACATTCAAATCAACACAGTGTGTCATTCAAACCAGAGAATGAATTCCATTTTATTAGAGAAGATCCAATAATTGAAATCTGTCGAATGCTCCATAAAACAATTACGAATTCAATGTAAAAGGGGATAATCGGCACAAAATTTTGATTAAGGTTGCCATTTGTTATATAATACTTAGTTAATACTTAGTTGAGCTAATAATTACAGGAGAATGAGCGACGAATATATTAGGTTTTTGGGAATCTTACCCATCATCTTCGTTTCCTTCATATTTGTCCTATCAGTCTTTGTGGTCTTCTTCGTCTTCTTTCGCTCTGCCTTCCTCATCATCATCATCTTATTTTTCATCCTTATTTTTTTTTCTTCTTCTTGTTCTTTTTCCTTACCATCATCTCCACTATAACCATCAAATCATTTTTTATATATTTGGTAGATCAAAATAGCATGGTAACAATATATGATTTCGTAAATAATCAAATTTCAGAATATCGTAAACAAAAATATATAGGATGTCATATCGATTGAAAACAAATGAGCAAAAACCTACACATTTTTAAAAAGAAAATTACTTTGTTCGTTGTCTTGCTCTTTTTCCTTGCTGCCTTTTTTTTTCTTCTTCTTCTTGCACAGTTTTCTTAGTTGCTCCGAATTGAGATTCTTTTGACGATACGTCTGAAACTACACAAAGAACACGGCATATAAAGAGAATTCAAGAATGAATTATACGACATAAACATGATCATTATATGATCTAAACGAATTCTTTAGTACTACACATATGTTTTGTCTTGTTCTCAGGAAAAAAACGGTGTGTTATTAAATGTCTCGTCTATTTCTTCTACTTGCCTTGAACACTCTCATCCTTCTTCTTTTGTATTCTTTTGCTATATTATCAAATATGCATTTAATATTCTTTCCATCGTTTGCCTTCATCTTCCTTCTCCCATGTTCTTTATGTTCCCTTCTCTAACTCCCAACTATGAACAAAGCCATGATTCTAAACCCAACCGGTTCGTTTTAGCCGGTTTCTCTTTTTCCAAATCTCTATGCGGCGACACTAATTGCATGAAGCAGCTTAAAGGCCATCGACTCAAACGTCGCCACATTGGCTCAACAAATCATTTGCATCGTCAACAACCTAGCTTTTCACGAGGGTGACTCCACCCAAAAACTCGCCTCCACCAAAATCTGCGCATTCGCTTCGGTAATCGATGATCCCGTTTCGCAAAATAGCCATCATACACGCTGTCAAAGGTTACTCCTCCGTTCACATCTTTGACTTGATTACATGCAAATCCCTACTTTCATAGACTCCACAGAAACCAAACTCAACAAACAACCTCCTCCGCTTCAACGTGACCATCGTTTGCAAATATGCAAATCAACGCTTTCTGTTAATGACACAATGCTTCTTTAGATCTGATAAGACGCCAATTAAAAGAACTTATCTAAAGGGGAGGTTAAAGAGAGATGTCGTGCGGCTCGATTTAGATTGTTTGAAAAACACTACTCTAATATATATATAGACTACAGAGTTTAAGTAGGGATTTACGGATTTAGGGGTTTACGTGCGACCGCCCAAATCAATTAGGTTTAGCCGTAAACAAAGGACATATTAACGCGGCGATCAGATTAAAATTGAATTAAAAACAATTAGGTTTTTCATTAAGGATAGTAAGGTAATATTTAGTGAGAATAGAGCTACATTCACCAAAATCACTTGACAAATATAGATATAGATATCTCTCAAGCAATCCGGTAAAGCATCACAGAACCAAGCACAATAATCAACATTCACTTTGTGAGAGCAAAAGTAAAAATGGGTTACGTTAAGGTGCTTCATGTTTCCTCCTCACTTTGATTCACATACATCTTTACAAAGAGATTACCAACATCTCTATTAAACCGAATTCAAGAATAATTTAACCATTTGAAATCCCAATGCTTTAACTGGGGGTGATAAGATATTACGAATATTCACATTTAGTTTGATTGATGTGATAAGCTTGTACTATATTAAAAGTAAATCCCTTCCATCACATATTTATTGGATAGATGGTTCGATTATGATTCTTCCGCAGTTTTGACTTTTTCTATTTTTAATCAGTTTGCAACAAAAGTACTCTGCCTTTTACTCAGCAATATTCTTCTTTATAATTTTTTTTTACCAAATCTTAGTGACACGCAAAACATTCTTTTGGTGGAATAAGTTATATAAGAATCAGGTGAAAATAAACCGACTTCCACAAGAAAAAAATATTACTTGGCAAGAAATTTTACTTATCACAGTAATCAAACTATTATGGTTAAATCCTGCAATCACGTTCCAAGACCTCTCAGGAACCCAAAATAAAAAAAAACCCGACAGTGTTTCCTGCTCCCTATACACACTTTTGACTTTATTTCATTACTCAGACTCATGAGTAAGATCTCTAACCCACTTGTCTGAAAAAACCGCACAAGCCAAAAGGGGGATGCAGGTACCGTGAACCGCTAATAAGCCTTCAAAGGGCAGTAGCAACCGAGTCTTTCTCGTCTCAAAGCCATAAATCTTGAGCTGATTCCTACTTTGAGAAGGGCCTCTTTTATGTGCAATACTACGACGACTTACGACGCTGGACCAAAAGTCCCCAAAAACCCGAGTGATGTTGATAAGTGTTACTCCCCATTTTCGATTGAGATCTATAGATTCCCGTTGAAGGACAAAATCCATTGGAACGGCTGATATACTTAGCCTGAAAGATCAGAATCGAACAGATCATAAAGAAAACAATTAAACTGGTGTTCAAGAGTGCGACTAAAGCTTACCCATATGTTAAGTGAATATATCAAGTACCCGATGATGATTTTTGGATCCACATTTGCTTCTGCAACACAGTAAAAATGAGCATTTTAAACATGATTTCATAAGAGCATATTATAAGGCGAAGATAAAATGGCTTTGGTTTGGCTTGCCTCCTGTGAATTGGGACCACCACCACCACCACCACCACCTCCTCTCCGGGATGATTTACCATCACCAGTCATCACAAAGCCATCGTCTTTTCTATTGCGACCTCCAACACGGCGACTAGAATGCCTAGCAGAACCTGGATAGAGTCGGAAGTTTTGGCAGAACCAACGTCACTTTTCATGATTCACACAATGACACAAGGCACATTACATTATGCATTCTCCAACTTCAAATGAACTAACCATTCTCAAGAGACTGTCCACCAGAGGAGTTCACCATTTCTCCAGATCTTTGCAACAATGTCCTTTCTTTCACTTCTCCATTATTTGCTGTAAGATCATATACAAGATGAGTTGAGATGTCCTGGAGCACTACCATAAAACTTAAACTAATTACGTATTGGTCAACAACAGGAACAGAACCTGCTGAAGATGACGGTTGATCCTCGCTGATACTGGACCGAGGAGTCCACACAACACGATCAGGTCTGTCCTTGTTTCTTGTACGCCTCTCTTGCTTCTCATTGTTGGCACCAGAACCATGATACTCTTTCCCTGCACATTTAGCATCTGTATTTTAAATTATCAGCCTAGCTTGGGAAGCTGACATTTTGACTAAAATCCTAGTCCTTTATAACCTGCTCGAGTGTTGGCTGGCCGAGGAGGTCGCTTGAAGTTTTCTGCTTCTGACGGTTCCACTCTTTGCTCAGGCTGGACAAAAGATGAAGTCTGGCTTGGTCGCAGCTCATTTTTCTGAAGTATACCCTTGATCAACCTCCCACCAAGATCACTCTTCTGATTCTGTCTTGAAGCCGAGGAGCTTCCGGAAAGATTAGTTTCCATCTGCTGTACCGGTTGTGGTGGAGGGTTCTGAAAAGCCATTTTAACACCAATTGACAAATGAGAAGCTGTACATGACTTATGATTCTGTCTTCCACTATCAAATTACTAGATGAAAAAGAAATCATACACCAGGATTGTCTCGGTCTTTCAATTTCAGGAGCAAAATCTTCTTCTTCCCAGAATCCATAGTCAATGCTATCCCTGGGAGAGAGCTGTCGATGACAGAGGCTGCAGTTGTGTTGATTAAAAAATAAATTAGAAAGACAGTGGGCGGTGGGCTTTCTAAAAAAAGGGGAAAATATGCGATTAGCTGTTGACTGATTACCATTTTCAGTTTCTGGTAAGTCCTTTCCACTTGAATTTGTCTGATGATAATCTTGCTTGGAGCTGCCAATGTCTGATGTAGCCTTCCGGAGAATGCTTTTTGAACTGTCTTTTTCCACATACTAATAAGAAAAGTAAAAAGATTTAAAATGGACACAAAATGTTCTCCATAAGAAGGCAACATACGAGTAAAAAAGGCAGACTATACTGACTATTCACCCCTATAAAGTCAGAGACACACCTTTTTCTTTTCAGAGTTCCGTTTCGAGGGCCTTGAACTTGGCTTGTTTGAAGAGACTGCTCTGGCTCTTCTGCCTCCTCTTCGAACATCTAATAAACCCTGTTGCTTACACAGAAAAACCAGAGATCAACAATAGAAGTTCCATTTTCGAACGGAAAAACTACAAAGATATCTGTCCCAAGAAAGCTCTGATTTTCCAATAGGTAGAAGAAGTGGAAAAAGAAAAAACGTGACCATAATGTACCTGGGATCCAATCACAGTAGCACGTTTTTGACGTATGAATTCCATAAGAGGGGTCACAATGGGAGCCGGTTTTGAAGTACCTATAAAGTGATTTTTGTTAGTAATTCATGAGAGAATAACAAACCTGGCCAGATAGAAGAAATATTAAAATGATTGCAAATCGAACTCAGTTTTCAAAAGACGAACCAGACTGCTCAGCTTCTCTTCTTTCCAACTGGATTTCAGCACTGGGGAGATTCTCAACAGGTTGAGCAATTAGCTTAAGGAATTCCAGATATTCAGGATCTTTGCTAATGGAACCTTCACGAGGATCTTTCTTGTCACATGGTTTCGGCACACGCTGTGAAGGCGCATATTCAACTATGGCCTTGAACTGAGCACCTAAACACATAGAAACCACATAATCACATCTCCGGAAAAACCGAGTATATGAGCTACTAAAAACACATGCAGCCACACGAAGAGACAGATTAGAGTCAAATACCCTTTTCATTAACAAACACATGCCCGTTGAAAAACGCAGCGAACTCATAAACATCTTCTGGTGCCTTGAAACCTACGTAGGCCCGTGCGTACTTCTGGTTTTTATAGCTGAGGAAGCAGAATAAGAAAGACACACATCACTTCAAGTGCAGGGACACTAAAACTCATACTGAGTATATTAGTTCTGTACAAAGAAAGACCACTAAAAGCAACTAAGTAGCGAGAGTCTCTAACACAATCAGAGATGATGATTATTTATACAGGTCAAGCCTTTTTTTTTCCCTGAACAAAACCGATCATCTTCCTCAATTAATCGTAACCCTAAATTAAGAAACATTCCTAGAATCCTATGCAAGTAGAATTCAGAAAGTAGGAAAAACCCCGTGAATCAAATTCAAGACCCAACGAGAAGAGACGTCATGTAACAAAGCGAAAAACTGAAAAGAACCCTCCTTACTTCGACTTCCCAGGCCGAAAGGAAAACCAATTGTAACGATCGCCGAAACGAGGCTCGATTTGGGATAAGAGATCGGACTGAGAAAGAGAAGGCGGCAAGTGCCGTACGACCACCTTCCTCTTCGGTGACGGGTCCTTCATCAGGTT